>CATIWC010000485.1:0-443006 GCA_948472305.1 Vicia faba
CTGGTAGAAGTGTGAAGACTCCTCCTGATTGTGTGTTAAGGTGTCAACTATGTTGTTGCTTTTGATTTGGTTGGTAGCATTATTGGAACTAATCTCATCGTGGATTAACTTAAACTGTGCAGTATCAAATGTTGCAAAAGCGTCAAAGTTTGTATCATGAGTTGTCATATACTCATGAACAAGTCTATTTTGTTCATCATGAGCAGCCTGAAAATCAGCTCTCCAACATAGCTCTTCTTCATACCTTTGATTTTCCTGTAGTTGCATATTATGAAGCATAGTGATGACAATAGTGTCATTTGCAGCACCAGATCCATACTTGTTCCCTTGTGACTCAGTGGCAAAATCATGAGAACCTATATCAAACTTCATGTAGTCCTTTCCTTGTTGTGTCCAAGCATGTTGTGGCCATTGACCCCAAAAATATTCACCCTCATTCTGTTGATTTGCGACAACATTTAACCAGCCTCATCATGTTCATAATCTGCATCCGACATATGCACATCTTCTTGAGGATCCTCACCAGTTGGTTCTTCATCAATGACATTATCATGGACATGATCCTCAAATTTAGAAAGAACATAAAAGTTGTAGAGTTTCTTCTTTGATCCAGACACCTGAAAATAATATATCTTCCCTTTCTGTATCCCATAAATACCTCATATTTATCAGAGTGTGTTGAGTGAATTCTTGACCAATACTTGGTGAGATGTACAATAGATTGGGAACCACAATGTTAAATAAGTTGAGGATTTTGGATATCATAGAAGCATAGCAGAATGAACTCCCTTTTTGTTGCACTTTTTGATTACAAACACTAAGACACCAAATAATATGGCCAATTAATCTTGATCTTGTTAAGAAGGATATAGACAAGGTGTGTTTCAATATTGTCAACCCCAGAGAACACATCTCTCTTTGGGTACAGTATATGAGAAACTATCCAATGCAAGATGCGAGGAACTTGCTTAAGATGGCATGTGGTTATATTATAAAAGTTTTTGTCATCCTGTGGTGCTTTTATCTGTTCATTCGAATACAATCTCCAATCAAATTGTGAGGGAGCATTGGTATCGGATACCAAAGGACCAACATTCTCATTTCCTATGGTAATTCCAAACAAATATTTCCACATAGCATTTATAAATTAATACACTTTACCTACCATACAAAAACTGAACTCGGATCCTCGACGCTTATGGTAAACCGTGTAGAACACGTGAGTTAAGTCTTCATTGTAGTCTTGAGCTAACTGCGAGAATAGTTGATGCCTTAATGATTCATACAACTCACTACTTCTAGCATATATTGGTCTTCAACTTTTCTAACTTTGTAGTAGTGTTGTTTGGAAACAATTATACCTCGGCATTTATCCTCAAAAAACTCTAAAATCTCTTCCTCAACTAGGAAAACACATTTTCTAGAGAATTTGAAGATTCACCAACCTTGTTCTTACCCTTACCAACATTCTAACCTCTTGCAACCTTTGGCGCCATTAGTAATTCTTCCGGTAGAACTTTCACAGTAGGTGTTTGAAGAAATGCCCAAACGAAAAATATTGAATTTTGAGTGACTCTTGAACAACCCAATATTCCCAACAATGATATGATGATGAATAATGCACATAAATGACAATGTCATACACAGAATATGTAATTTTGAATGTAATATGTTGCGAGGAGATAAAACTGAAATTCTGGCACGGCAATAAAGATGTCAAGACTAATGTCTCAACATACAAGCACAATGTCACAACAGATGTTATAACATCTGCTAACTGACAAAACTTTTACCAAAATAAAAACTATACAGACTTTAAAAGTGTAAAAGGTAAAAGAACACAAGGAATTGTTAACCCAGTTTGGTGCAACTCACCTACTCTGAGGGCTACCAAGCCAGAAAGGAAATCCACTATCACCAGTATTAATTCTAATCCTAAATAGTCCTAGTTTACAACTTATCACTTAATCACTACCCAATGCGACTTCTACCTAGGAACCTCCTAGATATGAGAACCCCTCTCACTCCCAATTACCACACTGATATCAAACAATCCAAATCTCAGGGAATGTCTCAAGAAACCAAAAAGAAGATTACTCTTCCAAAAATACTTAGTTTTGCTTAAAAGCTTTAACTATGAACAATACTAAACTCTTTGCTTAAAATCTTTGAGTAGAACAATAACTTGATAAACAAGTAACAATCAATCAACTCAAATGCATCAAAATATACATGAGGACGTACAAAAACAGAAACTCCCTTGAAGAACCATCAAACCCTAAGACTAAGAAAAGAAGATTTTCCCTTATATTTACATTGTTCTTAATGAATTTAGATCTAGGTAATTTATTTAAATACTCATTAGTAATCCATGGGCCTTGAATCTTCGCCCATATATTCCTTGTTGAAAACACTAAGGGTTGCACCAATTTGTGCAGAAAGATCTCCTTAAATCTTGGAACAAAACACAAGGTTTCCTAAATTGTCTCAAAACCCAATTTTGGCAACCTGTGTATAGCTAGAGATAAATCAAATGTTCTAGATTGAATATTATTGATCTGTAAAAAATCAGTGAGATAAAACCAAAAGGAATCTCACAGAATCCATTTAGATATGTCAAGAAAAAAATAGCATGTATTAATGTTCTGATACAGGATGTTATAACATCTGTCAGAATATTTGCCTTCAAATGAACCTTACTAGCATGTTAGAACACCTTTTATAACATCATGTTGCAAACCATGTTTTAGAAAAAAATTTCTAATCCTAAAACAATAGTATTAACAATCTCCCCCTTTGTCATGTTTTGGCTAAAACACTCTTAGCACAAAAAATCCAGGAGAGAGGAATAAAACTACAAACAAACTGCATAATATATCAGAGTTACAATAGCTACACAATTAAACAGGTACAATACCCCCCCCCCCCCCCCCCCCCGCTTCCATAAATAATAAGTTCTCCCCCTCAAGGAAAAACTCACACCAGAAGAGAGATCCAAAGGATTCTCAACACACACCAGACAGGATGTTGGAACATCTGTTAAGACATCCTTATCTTACACAACTGACCATATTATTAGCAGCAGCAGAAGCACACACAAAGGCAACAACATGAAACATCATGCTCCCCCTAAATAGTTGCATCCATGAAGCAACAACAAACAACTACTCTATGTTGTACCTCAAAATTTACCCTCTTCATTCCAACTCTATTTGGCTTATACTTCATTATCACATGCATACATATCATCGGTTCTATGGTCATGGGATCAAGGCACTTCTCTTAAGCTTCGTCGATCTCCAGAAGACGATTGTTTCATCAATCAATGCAGCGAAGCATGGGCTCGGAGTTTTGGAATTTAAATGAACTTAACATGTTCCCTCAGGATATTTAATCAGTGATTAATCAAGTCCTTATCATGCCAAGCTCCCATGTGATCCTTCATACCTTAGATTGCAAATAAAGTCAAGTGTTTCAGTTGATTTGAAATAGTTTGGGTCAAAAGTTAACATTTCACAGTTCGGGTTTAGAAAATTGTTTAATTTTTTGCTGTTCAACATTTTCTTAGTAGGTATTTGGGCATAAGAATCAACTTGACATCCTTTCCATTTCATATGTTCGGGTCGAGAGCCAATTATGTATAAAAGATCTTCGAAAATGCAAATACTTTGAAAATTATATGGTGAAGCGTATTTCCAGTCAACTGTTTCTCAAATATTGCAAAAGTCATAACTTACTCTATTTTCAATATTTTGGTATGATTCTTGCAGCAGGATATCACAAATTTTGTCATCTACAAATTTTATTCAAGATTTGAGTTCGAGTTATGCTTAGAAGGTTTAGGTTTATCGCTCGCTTCTCAAGTTGAACATGAAATTATGATTAAAAAGCTGTGCAACCAAATTTGACATGGAAAACCGAGGGAAACTTGGCTCAAAAAACCATTTTTTCTAATTCCAAATTCCAAACATGACTTAAGCCTCTCTCTATATATTGTTTTTCTCTCAATTTCAAAAGGAATTCCTTCATTATTAAAAATTCACTCTCAAATACTCAAGAAAGATCTCAAGAGAAGAACTCTTTATCTCTCTCTCTCTCCCTCAAGTTCTAATCATTTTTTCGACGAAGCTTCGATGTGTCACCGTTGCACAACGACTTATTGCCGCTGCACGAGAAACCTATTGCCGCTCCTCCCTCTGACCAACCTCTGAACAGACTACCGCCAGACCGCTGCTGCACCGATCATCGTACGACACTCCCTTCCTCTGACCGAATTCGCCGCGACGCTCTCCTCCTTCCATCAAAGCCTCCGCGCGATTATTCCCTCCGTTTGTGTCTTTCAATAACTCATGTTCATCTCTTTCACTGGGTTGATTCTTGATCTCACTTGGAATTAATTGTTGTGTTGAGTTTAATTGGTGAATTAATTGAGATTGTGTTGATTTAGCAATAATTAATTCTTGGATTGTGGAAATTATGTGATTCTTGAAAATCATCATTTTGATGATGTTAATAATTGTTGGAATCGATTGATTACTTAAGTTATTTGTTTGGATCTCATGGATAACTATTGATAATTGTTGAATTTCATGTGTCAATGTTGGATTTCGAGTTGTTAATTATTGATAATTGTTGAAATTCATGTGTCGGTGTTTGATTTTGAGTTGATTAACTATTGTTGACACTTGAATAATATTTGTTTTGATGCTTGGAAGTCATTGTATCAGTGCGGATTTAATTGCTGCAATTTATTTTTGGATTCCAAGTGAAGTTTCAAGTTTCGGTGTTCAATTTTATGTGTTCGAACGTTGCTTTTCAATTGATTTTTGGTGAATACTGACACATGAAATGTTGCTTCCCGGTATCCACAAATGAACACCAATTGTGGTTTAATTCTTGCTTGATTCAGGCTTGAATTTAACTCAATAATTGTGTAATGTCGATGTTGAGTTTTGTTTGTTTTAAATTGACTTTTAGAGGATTTTCATGAATCGAAATGTTGTTGTCTGGTAATCGCAAATGCATGCAAACTGTGATTTAATTCTTTCTTGATTCATGATTGGGTTTATTTTGATGATTGTTTGATGTCGGTGTTGAGTTTTGATGGTTTTAAATTGGCTTTTCCAGCATTTTCACGAGTCTAAATGTTACTGTCCGGTAATTGTTTTTGTTGCTCTGACACTTGTTTGGAACTTTTTTCTTCATGAATTAAGCTTGCTTTGAGTTATGATATGAATGTTTGACTTTAGTTGTCACTTCTTGTTATTACTAACTTATTTGTTGATTTGTGCAAGCTTCCTAAGACGGTTCAAGAGAGTAATTTATCACACCTTTTCTCGCATTTAATCGATTAATTAATTCTTGATTATTCGATTAAAGCCTTTATCCCACTTCTTTTTGGTTCAGATTTGTTTCTAACACATTTGAACCGGGATTCTCATTTCATGAGACTTGTGGAATTTCATTATTTGTCTGGACTTATATTTCACACAGGACTATTATTTGGTGTTGGGATATGCTTGACGCACTTTCCGATTGTGATTTATTTTCACATTCAAGACGCTTCAACACTTATCATGTGCATTCAATTTTTGACTATTTTTTTGTTGATGAAGCTTTCGTGAAGGTCTTTGGGTTTCTTACGCTTTGTTAGGCAAAGGCAACGAATTTATTTTCCGTTTGGTATTTTTTCTAATTTATCTTATTCCTGCATTATCTTTTAATTTCTTTTCCATGAGAAGTAGGAATAGAGATGCATGATCTGGAAGTCCTAATTTGTAGGCAATATTTCTGTGAATGTTAGCTTGTTTTCTCTTTTTATTTTGTGCTTTCAATCGAGTCAATAAAGTGGAAGAAGGGCTCACAATCTTCCCCGACATTTCAAGTCCCTTGGTCATTCTTAGCTTGCATTTCACGTTAATGCTTTGAATCATACTTCTCTTGTTATCGAGTTAATAAAGTGGAAGGAGGGCTCGCAATCGGCCCCCATATTTATCTTTGTTTCGACGATAATTAGCTCACATTTATTAAACATTGATGCTTCGAGTCTTTACTCGATTTGTGCTTGAGATATTCTAGTGGAAGAAGAGTCTTTCGACTCCCACGCCGAAATCCGCCTTGGATTCTTGTTTTGCTAGCTCATGCTTAGTGCTTAGGCGGTCACCTAATAGAATGGGTGTTTGTTGCTTTCATACTTACTTGGTTAAGTAGGTATGCTTTATGTATCTTGGTTAAGTGCCTATTTTGTGAGTAAGTGGTTACTTCTCATGTATTGTGTACTTGCTTTCATATCTTGCTTAAGTTCTCGGTTGCTTGCATTCTTCTCTTTCTTTCTCTTCTTGTGTGATCGCATGTTCCCCATAGGATCTTTAGTTAATTCTTGGTCAAGATTGAACTAAGTAGACATTAGGATTGATATTCATGCATGACAACATTAGGTAGAATTCCCTTGATCCAAACTTTAGGTCCACAAGCATGACAACAAGTAGGATCAAGATTCCCCTTTTATTAGTCTTTTCTTTTTGTATCTCTTCTAAAACTAAAACTCTTTTTCTTAATAAAACTCATAAAACTCTCTAATATTACTTAAACCCTTTCACAATTAAGAAGGAAGTGCTCAGATACTCCCACCTTTTGAGGGACCATTTGATGTATTCTCTCAACAAATGCAAACCATTTTTTTCTTCAGACTGTTTCTTTTAAAACCTTTTCATAATAAGGATGTGTTATTTCCTATCCGCGCATAAGACTCGAAAAGCCCCCAGAGGTCGGGCAACCCCATGTCTATTGCTAGAGTGTGAATGAAACATTATCCACCCAAAAAACACACAACAAACCAACATTTTTAGAAGAACTACGAGTTCCCTGATCCCTTATTGCAGAAAGGTGGTATGTAGGCACGAAGGTTCGCAACTGCAGCGGACTAATAAAATATTTTATTTTTATATATAATCCTTTGCATCCATGAATTCCCTTTACAACCTAGCTTTAGATTCAAACTCACCCTTTAGATTAGACAACAAGAGTGGATTATGTGGAGTACCACGGACGTCAAGGGTGTTAATACCTTCCCTTTGTGTAATCGACTCCCTTACCCGCTCTCTTGGTTACAAGACCTTGATTTCTCCCTTCCCAGGTGTCATACCCAAAATTTGTCCTAGCGTTTAATAAAATCATTTGGCTTATGCGTCTCATACACATGTACATATGCATTACTTTTACATTAGGTTATTTAACACATCATGCATCATTAATCAATAAACTTGGTATGGGGTTGAGGTCATGGATAGAGTTAGGGTTCATATGGTTTGAGGTGATTACTTCATTGCAAGTTTGGTTCTTTTGAAGTCTTCTTGGTCAAAATTGGGATTTGATCATATGGTCACAATGGACTTCTTATTTAATTTCATGCAAGGCTTATCTTCATCAAAGCCTCATGGGTCATGGAGTATGGTTTATTGCTACTTGAGTTAGGATTTATTTCCCTACTCATGTGGTGATCTATAGGTTCTCTTATGAATTCTTGAATTCATTAGGCAATACCACAACTTCAAAGGATTTCAATAATTGCCTAAAGTATAGGTTTTGGCCAAGATTTGATGTATACATAGCAAGATAGGATTTTCATGCTCATTTTGGTCCTTATTATCAATTGAGGCGGTGCTCCATTACTTGGGTCACAAGTTTTCCTATTAGATCTTACTAAGCTTTAACACATGGGCTCATTAAATTTTGCAAGATAAATTAAAGAGTGTGGTTCATTTCAAGTGGAGAATTAAGAAAAATGCCTTGAAAATTCATGTTCATAATATGATTGGAGGGAAAAAAGAATTCGAAATTATTCGAAGGAAAAGGCTCATTACATGTTTTGAATTTAATGAGTTTGAAAGCATATTTCAAATCTCATAGCAAATGCAATTACCACATTGTAGTATTTGAATTCAAATTAAAAGTCCAAATAGAGAGATCTAATTCTTCAAATTCAAAATCAAGAGGAAGATTACAATAAAACATCATCATCCACATTGACAAGATCTAACCATTACAGGTCACATCCAATATCCAAGTACATTCAAGGTTACATTAAGGTTTGAAATAGGAAATACAAAAAAGCCTAATCCTAAACATCTTCATGTCTAAACTCAATATCCAATTTCTTCTTCACTCCATGACCAATTCTTTTACTAACTTTCATGTTGCAATACATCTTCCCAAATCTTCTTGGCCAAGCTTCCTTATTTTTCTTTCTTCCACCTATGCCATAACTTGTACAATCATGACCAATATCATGCTTACCTACAACAAAGCCAAACATATTTAGTTTGTAAAACCAGCCATGCCTAGTTATTCTTGCAGCAGAAAATCAGAACAAGTCACGAGATTAACACCATTTTATGCCTTGAACCGTGCCATCCGCCAAAAATTCATATTTTGTAGTTCACTAAACCATATTTTGCAACCATGCTAAATACATCTAAAATTATAAATTAATTAACAGAAAATCAGAAAACAAAATCAATCCAAAAAGAAACCATGACCCTGCATTATTAAAACAGATCCACACCAGCCTACAGCATAGCCAGTTCGAACTACATCCAAGCCATTAACCTTGCACATTAGGAAAAACAGTTCACTATCAAAACAGGTGGAAAACCAGTTAACTGCAAGTTATCCTTGTACAGTTCAGAAGGTAAAACTCCCCAAAAACAATACTAACCAATAACAGTTCACTAACTAACAGCCACCATTTCAAAACATTATCACATCAGCAATTTCAAACACGCGTATTGCATTCTACTGATTTTTCTATTAACTGACAGTTTATTTCAAATTAACAATCTCTTTTTTTTAACATCTCTTTGCAGCTTAACATAGTAATCACTAATAAACATCGACATTGTAGTTTTCGAATTTTTTTTGGAATAACCATGTTTAAAAAAATTCGCAAATAACCATGTTTCAGAAAAAAATTACGCAAATAACCATGTTTCATATGACTCCCCAAAGGAGGAGCCATCTCACTTGGCGCCTCCACTAAGTAATATGCCCTAGGCGCCATCTCACTTGGCGCCTCCTCTCTCTTTTAGCCAAGTGAGATGGCGCATGCACTATAAAAGTGAGCGGAGGCGCCATCTCACTTGGCTCTTAGGGAAAAATGTTGTTTTTTATAAATAATTCGTCCATTTATCCGTCATTTGTCACACTTTCTCGCACTGTTTTCTTATTTTTTACTCTGTTATTTGCATCATGACATCGCCCATGATTTTTACCAGAGATGGTTACGTTATCTTCTCCGCAACAAAACCTCCGATGAAAATGAAATTCTGGCACATTCACTCCATGGAGCGTCTGAAGCGGGAGTTGATGCGATGGCTAGATGGAGACATCGTGGAGGGGGGGAAATCAGAAGGATCCAGCAAAGACGAACATCAAACTCACTTGCGACAGGAAGACCTAATGTTTGGTTGGAGGAAGTCAAAACAGACAGTGACGTAATGTTGATGATGCATGGGTCAGATGATATTGTTTTAACAGTTGTAATTTCATAGACGGATTATCATGTTTTTTTTCTTATTCGTGCAATATTTATTGTAACAAATACTGTTAATGAAAAACCCTAATGTTTACAACATAAAAAAGGAAAGATTTTATGTAATACAATTTTTATGTGGTTGAGGCAGTAGCCCGATTCGGACAATTTTTGTGATTGTGTCCGACCTGACGACATAAACCACACTTTCTTTCCAGCTTGTCAAGGGAGTCCATTTCGGTTGTGATGCGCTTACTTTTGGGACGACCCTTTTTGTTCCTTCGCATTTGGTCATTGTGCCATACTATTTCATCGTCGTATACAGGCCAATAATCTGGTTTTTCTACCAAAGGGAAGTTGTTGTTGTACACATTGAGCAACATTTCAGATTTGTAAATGTGTGACAGAAGTTGTAGCGCGTCTTGATGAGTATAGGCACACGCGGCAATGACATGAGAGCAAGGCATACGAAAGGCTTGAAACTTGCCACAATCGCACCAACGAGAAGGTAGTACAACCCTATATTCTTGTCTTGGCAGGCCCTCGTTGTGGTCGATTGTCTCTTTCACAATGAAGTTGTGGTTGTGTCGGTCAAACCGTATAACCATATGGGTGTTGTCTTTGGCACTTTCTACCTTAATGCACTTCATGCAGCTTTCACTCCATAGTTGTCCAGATTGCAACACCGCATTCCATGTTTCACCTCTTTTGGAAAACAACGAAGTCATCCTAAAATATGTTGATTTTACCAAAGCAGTGACCGGGAGGTTTCGTATGCCTTTGAATACCCCATTCATCGATTCAATTAGATTTGTTGTCATGTGTCCCCATCTTTGGACATTGTCGTATGACCTAGTCCATTTTTCTACCAGAATATTATCGATCCACCTACCGACTTCGGATTTGAAAAACGGATCTCGTTGCGGTAATATTTGAATGCAAGTTATGTCAATGCATATCCCGCATTCATAAACGCTTTCCTTAGTGTTTTGTATTTGATCTCCCTTGTGAAATTTTGGACGATATGTCTAACGCAATAGACATGCGTAGAAGGAGGGTCATGCCAACCGTTTGCAGGATTATTGTATGCACACAATGGAAGCATGTCTATCCGAGATCCAAAATAGATCTGGTTGAGGAGCCACGTGTGTTCACAGATTTTTCAAAAAAAAGCTCCAAGCACCACCAGTCTCCCCCTCGACTAGGGCAAAGGAAATTGGGAAAATGTTGTTGTTGCCATCTTGTGCAACTGCCATCAGTAGCGTGCCTTTGTATTTCCCATACAACCAAGTCCCATCAATTTGTATAATTGGTTTGCATGATGAAAACCCTGTGATGCAAGGTTGAAATGCCCAAAACACTCGACTGAATATTCTATTTCCATTGAGTTGACTACCATCTGGGGCGTATGCTGGAACTGTTTCCAGAATGTAAACACTACCCAGAGAATAAGTCTGGAGTGCATTCAGGTAGCGAGGAAGTTCTTGGTATGACTCCTCCCAGTTTCTGTATACCTTTTCAATCGCCTTGGTCTTTGCTAACCACGCCTTACAGTAAGACGGAGTATAGTTAAAAACCGTAGTGATGTGGGAGATGATGGTTTTCACCTTCAAAGATGGATCGTTGCTGATGAGTGGTAGGATTTCTTGACAAATGAGATCATAATTAATTTTTTGATGATCCTGTGATTAAGTAGAACTAACACAAGTCTGGGTAGACATGGAACTGCATCATTGACCATTTCGTCAAACTCTAACTCGTCATCTTCTTCTTCTTCATCAACTGCATCTACTTCTTCTTGTTCGGTCTCCATAGGATCAACCACTTGTGTTACCGGAGGCTCTCGCAGCATAATGTATAACTCAATAGAGTCATACCCAGAATACTCATGACTGGAAAACATATTCTGAAGATCCTCGTCATCTTGAACATCAACCTTATAAAATATTATTTGGTTGTTACCAAAATAAACTGGATTCTAATAAAATATTTGGGTCACCGGGCCTCGTCCAAGTTTGGCCTCCAATCGTTTTTTGAAGTACAAGAAAATTTCTTTCATGTTTAAACAAAATCGGATGTTGTCGGTGTCTCTAAACAAAAACCCAGAGGTGGGACAAATGTATGTCTCACCGTTGAAATGTGCACTGATGATATATTGGGGTACATAGGCCATTGTGTATGATTGTTTGAAGGTTTGAAGGTTGGAAGGTTTGAAGTTTATGAGTTATTTGCAGGAATTTTTGAATGTTCTAGTGTTTGAGAGATTAAGTGAATCAGTGTTTTGATAAGTGTAAGACTAAATAGGTCATACTGAGTTTGAATTAACTAAGGCTGTAACTTCTAAGGCTCCTCCCATCACGTCCAATAGTGTTACATGCATTCAGGGATGCCTACTCCAAGGATGTCACCTAGCCTGCGCCTACTCTGCAACCCATGCCACCTCTTATTCTCTAATGGGGATGGCGACACCTTTCATTTTTTTACTCTTTCGCCAAGTCCAATGGCGCCTCTCTTCATGTCCAATCGTGTTACATGCATGCAGAGATGCCTTCTCCAAGCCTGCCACCTATCTTGCACCTACACTGCAAGAGTGACACTTATCATGCATGCATGCACCAGCTACCACCTCACTTACTCTATGAAATTTTTTTGCCTATAAATACAGAGCATAACATACTTCTCTCGCACCCACAATCGTCTCACTCTCTGCTACAAACTCTTTCATAATCTCTTACAATTTCAAACTCTTTCATAATCTCAGGCATTTTAAACAATGGCTCCTCTCACAATGGGCAATTCTCACAGAGGCACAAGGGACAACATTGCAGCATTTGTAATTTTCTTTTATAGTTATACATTTTTCATACTTCTGGTAATGCTTTGTTCATCTTACTTACTCTTGCACCTTTTACATTTTTAACTCAGGATACCAAAAGATTCAGAATCCGGTCTCACAACTACCTTGCTCCCGACCCATTGGTCGTACCATATCTGGAATACGCAGGTTTCAGACACGTTATAAAGATCTCCAACAGCACAATTGATTCAAAGTTCATACTTGCAATGTTGGAAAGGTGGAGACCAGAGACCCATACATTTCACATACCAATAGGTGAATGTACCGTCACGCTAGAGGACGTGTACATGTTACTGGGTCTCCCTGTCGATGATAAGGCCATTAACGGGTCAGTTCAACAACCCAATTCTCTGTGTGAAGAATTGTTGGGCAGGGATATGGTTGAAGGTGGTGGTGTGAGAGGTCAGGGTATATTACTAACTGAGCTTAAAAATCATTATGTGACTTTGGAATTAAACGAAAATTCCTCCGAGCTAGCCAAGGTAATAAAAGCTAGAACTTATATAATGATACTATTTGGAACCTTTTTATTTCCCAAAAGTACGGGAAATAGTGTAAATTTTATGTATTTAAATTTACTTAGAGACTTCGAAAAAACTAGAAAGTATAGTTGGGGTTCTGCTATTTTAGCCCACCTATACAGTTCCTTGTGTAAAAATGCAATCAAGGAAAAATGTATATTTTATGGCTGTGCTTTTTTACTTCAAGCCTGGGGTTGGTGGAGGATGGAGTCCCTAAACCCTGTCAACAACAACACATTCGTTTTCCCGTACGCAACAAAGTAAGTCATCAAGTTATATCATTTATTACTATACATCTCTTCACCAAATATATGATAAAAATAAAATATTTTTCATTTCCTTTAGGTATTGCGTGAGGGGTATGGATTACGGCAAGAATCCAAGATTCAATGTCGCACTATACCGCAATCTATTGGATCACCTTGGCCCGAATGATGTACGTCGTACCTTTCAACTTTTCTACTTCTAAAATAATTTATATATTACATTTTCATTAACCTGATTTAATTTTATGCGCAGTTTGTCTGGAGACCATATTTAGGTTTGGGCCATGAACCAAACCCCGAGGATGCAGCAATTCGGAGCGCCAAGACTACAATCATACAGTTCAATGTTATGGAGATGCACCACAGCGACCGTGTGAAGATGCAGTTTGGAATGCATCAAGAGATACCCAGTGATCCGACTTGTTTGTCCCTGTGGCATCTCAAAATGGTCGACGCCCAATGGGGTCTTACCAACTGGAAAGACTTTGCTCCAGAATGGTGTAAGATGTGGCAGAGGTGTCACCAACATGTCTTACAATTCCCAGTTTTTCTCAATCATGGTAATATGCGACACACGGATCAGTATTTATCTTGGTACAAATCAGTTAGTAACCCTGAAATGCACGTGTCTCATCCAAGGTATTTGGTTGAACCACGAACACAATGGGCACAACCCTAATTTCCCCAACAACAAACCCAACACACATCAACCTCCCACCAACCCCCCAGATGAAACAGAACCACAAACACCCAACCACAATCGCCACCACAATACACTTACACCCACATGCCCCACAACCAACCACAATCACCACCTCAGTACCAATACCTCCATATGCCTCACACCCAACCGCAATTTCAATCACAATACCAACACACCTGCATACCCCACACACAATTTCAGTCTTCTGCATATCCAAATGTGGGCCCCTTAACATCCAAACTTAGCCCTGATCTGGGAATGTCGGAAGATTATGAACCAACCGACCCAACTTACCATCAACCACAATATCACCAAACCACCAAACATCCTCGATACCAAACACCGCTAAGATCCATTTCCTTTTTACCCCCGTACTCAGATGACCAATGCTACAGACCAACCATGGAGCCCCACCCACCGCCAACACGACCAAACTTTGAGGGTATGGGTAACCGACTGTACCAAAGAGGATCTTCTAGATATGGAGATCTGACTGATTTCATGGATCCGGAACACATTGACTTCACTGGGCCATCGACCCTGCCACAGCAGAAAACGCGATGAAACCCAGCACGGGAAAGGCGAGGACGGGGATACAGAACCGGGGGTCATTACCGGGTTCCGTGGGACCACTGATTAATTTGTTTTTTTATGTAGTACTTATGTGTGTAATCATATTTTGTAAATAAAAAGTCAATTTTGTTGATCTTATATCGAATACGTAACGCACCGCATTGAAAAAAAAACATGAAAATTTCCCTAGCAAATGTACTAAGGCACCATCTCACTTGGCTTAGGGCAAGCCCTAAGCACCTAGGCGCCAAGTGAGATGCCGCCTCCCCTTAAAAGGTAGGTGTAGGTGCTAAGTGAGATGGCTCCTCCTTTAAGGAGTCATCTGAAACATGGTTATTTGCGTCATTTTTTCTGAAACATGGTTATTTGTGAAAAAAAATTTAATACATGGTTATTCCAAAAAAAAATCGTAGTTTTCAACTAACTCACAATTAACAGATTTTTTTTTTACACCTAGGCATTGACAGAATTTCGAGGCTTAATACTACACTAGTAAATTGACTTACCAACCAATTTCAATTAACCTAAGCAAACCAGTTAAGTTCGTAATTATCTTTTGTTAATAGTTTAACATCCGTTAAAGTTAGCACTAACTTTTAGTTTTTAACTAACATTTTACTTCTAATAGTTTTCAGTCTCTACTAACAAATTCCAATTTCTAATTACTAACTAAACTTTAATCTTTTAAACTAACTTAGCTTCAGTTTCTAAAACTTCATAACAGAACTGTCAGTTAGCATCTAATAGAGTTGCAACAAACTTATAACTAATTCAAAATAGATGTAACCATCCTTCAAAGCTCATAACTAATTTCTCAAAATTTCTAGCAGAAAATAGAAGGGGGATATAACTGAAAATCGGAAGCAATTCTCACCATCCAATTGCATAACTAACTCAGAATCCAGAGGCTAAGATTTCTTCAATCTCTAACAAACTTTCTCATTTCTAACCACCTATATAAACCTTCCTCTTCATCAATCTTCCTCATTCTTCATATATTTTTTTGGAGAATCACCAAAACCCTCATCTGCAATTCCCTCTCTCTAAACTCCATTTTCACCTTCACTCTCCATTGTTTAACCTTCAGCCATCACCAAGTTCTCGAAACTTTACCTCTCTCTGATTCTCAACCGAATTCTCTGCACATCATACAAACTTCATTTTCTCACCTTGCGATAACCTTCATCATTGTCATCATTTTCGCTCTTCACCTTTCAACAACAACACGCGCAATCTACTTCTCTCTTATTCGCATTGTCATCATCTTCACAACCGCGGCGTCTTTTTCTTCAAGCTTCATCAACGATTTGAAGCTCTTCTCCAACGCAAACGCACATAATCACAAAACCAAAGAACAGTGAAGACGGTGAGGAAGGGATCAAGATGAAGCGAACAAGAAAGAAGAAGATTAAGAGTGTGCACGAGAGAATACATGCCTTTCGGTTTTCATCACCTTCATCAGAAGAAAAACTGAAGCCTACAACAGAAGCAGTCACGCGAAGACGCCGAGACGGAGATCAGTGAACGGTGATTAAACGGAGGGAGACGATCAGAAATGGAGTTTGTCACGGTGAAGACGCGAGCGAAATGAGGCTGAGCCATTGAGGCAACGCGGGGTTAACAGAATCCGGATCAGAGAAGAAGGGATTTGGTCGTGCCGTTTACAAGGGAAGGAGAAGTTATCTCAGTTTCACGATGAAGTCCAAACATCACAACTTGAGCCCTAAATGGACGATGTCGTTTTGTTCTCCTTTATTTCTCTGGATTTATTAATTCTTTAAACTCTTTTTATTGAATAATAAATGTTGAGGATGGAATGGGAAGTATGGGGTTGGGCCGAATTTGCTTTGATTAGGCCCTTTCCTTGTGTTTTTTTCACTTCATGCTGAAGTACACACAAAAAAGGATTTATGGATTTTGTGATAGGCCTAGTGCCATTCTGGTTTTTTGTTGGTAACATATCTAAGATTCAGCTTTGCACCCTGCTGAAGTTACACTTTCCATACTTGTTTCAATTTAATTGTATAATTATCGTGGTTAATTTTTATTGATCGGATAATAATTGTTAAAGAATTTCAAGAGGTTTTAAATTGAATTAAGAGTGCAATCCTCATCAAGGAATTCAAGGTAGCTTCTGTAGAGTTTTCTTATTGTATGCATGGTTGTGAAGAGGCAGTGAACCTTCTCTATTAGGTACCACTTGAGTTTATCTCTCTTTCATGTATCTGCATCTAAATTCCTATGACGTAGGAATTGGTTTTATTTATTGTTGATCGATGAGTCACTCAATTAGAATTGAGATCACGACTTCACTCTCAGCACATCCTCCCTATAGGAATTTATTGCTTTCCTTTATTTATTGTTGATCGATGAGTCACTTAATTAGAATTGAGAACACGACTTCTCTCTCAGTGCATGTTCCCTATAGGATTGTTATCCTCGCCCTTAGGTCTATCTTCGTATGCTAACACTAGATAGATTCTCCCTTTGTTAATCCAAACTTTAGGTCCATGATGCATGACAACATTATGATTAGTTTCCCTTAGTTATTTTCTCTTTCTTTTGCATTCCATCAATACTAAAACTTTCTTTTTTCTTAAATCAAAAATACAAACCAATCAAACGTGGCATCTTTGCCTTGAGGGTGTAACTCAAAACTTTTCAAAAGGGTTCATCACCCATAAAAAACACAAAACAAACCAAAACTTTTGATCCGAACTACGACGCTCTGATTCCTTAAAAGGGATACGTAGGCATTAGGTTTCAGGGCCTAAGCGAGCACAACTATTTAAAATCTTTGATTTCCCTGTATTTTTCTTAAGCAATTCTTGCATATATTCCCTTAGCAAGTAAGCATTATATATAACACACCTTTTTATTAGAACAACAAGAGTGGATCCCATGGAGTATCAAGGACGTGAGGGGTGTTAATACCTTTTCCATCGCGTAATCGACCTATGTACCCTTTCTCTTGGTCGCAAGATCATCTTATTCTTCCTTTTGGGGTTTTCTCGATATTTACCCTTCCTTCGGGATAAATAAATTTTGGTGGCGCCTTTGTGTTTTTTCATGGTACGACACTAGGTTTTCTTCGATGTTTTCCTTTCCATTATGCGGGATAAATAAATATTTGATGGAAACTTCATTGTTTTTTCTCTTGTTTGTTTTCTTTTCTTTAGGTGTTTGTTTGTTTATTGCTTTGTTACTTCTTATGTATATATGTGTGCATTCATCTGCATCTAGATTTTTGGTTATATTATTCTATATTGCTATTGTGCTGTGATGTTTATTTGGTGGCAAGGTGTTACTTTGAGGTAAAAGGCCCATTACCCAGGCTAGTATACACATAGGTTCCTTTGACACGTGTGAGGAGGCGTGAGACACCACAAATAGACGAGGTTCTATTGATAATGCATTTATCTTGCATCCTTTGTGCAAAGATGAGGACTTCGAATAGAGGAATCCCGACTCTAGTTGCCACTAGAAACCTCTGTTCTGATTAGAATTTACACGTGAGATGGGGTGGGAATTATCATTACAAGTATATATGTTGATCTTCATGGTACTTGGTTCTCTTGTATTTTGAAATGGTTCAGACCTTTGATCATGTTACATGTGGTCGTGGTTCTATTATCAGCACAGCAGTTGCTCAGATTAAGGAAGCCTTGACCCTATTGCATTCATGAAACATTTTATTAACCTCATTTTTACATACATTTTTTCTTATTTCCAGGTTTTCTAGTCTTTGAGTCTTGTTGATTAGGCCACCTTTGAAGATGGAAACTGGTAAGAAAGACGACCACAGATATCATATCATCTTTAAGTTCCATGCGCCATTTCTTGGTAATCTCCTCTTGTTATCCAAGAGGTCTCCTCCTGAGAATGTTAAAACCTTTAGAAAAGATTATGGAATGATTCTGATGTGTCTAGAGTCACCTCTCAACAAATACAAGAAGGATGCCCTCCAAGCTCTGTTATAGTTTTATGATCATAACCTGAGATGCTTCATGTTCCTTTACTATCTGTTAGCATCGACTTTGGAAGAGTACTTCACCATCTTGGATACTACTATATTGCACCAAGTACCTTTCCATACTTCCATAAAGAAACTTGATGTTGCACAGACTGTTGTCACCCTTTATTTGGGGGAATCTGTTATAAAGGCCAATTTTAAGAAGAAAGAGATTGTACATGGTTATCACTTAAGTTTTCTATTGAAGGAAGCTAATATCAAGGCTAATAAAAAAGATTGGAGGGGTTTCAATGCTATCTTAGCTTGTTGCATTTATGGGATGGTCATATTTCCTAATGAAGTCAAGTTTGTTGATGAGAATGATGTTGCTATATTCATACAAAGGAATCATGTGCCAATTCTCCTAGGGGGGAAGGTTGAGTTGTTCATTGTTGCGCCCCATTGTTGTATTATTAGTTTATAGGTTGTTGTACCCCAAAATTTTCTCTGCCATTTTTAGGCCTGCTCATTAAAGTCCTCAATTGCTCAAGGTTGACCAAGAATTGACTATACAAATTCTCCTTATAAGCAATGGACTTCCGTCTAAGGTTTCATTTCTCATAACGAATTTTGGTTTGCAAAGGCTTAAATTGATTCCCATGGCCCCTATATGCCTCAGCATAATTTCATGGTTGAAAGAAAGAAAAAGTACACATGATAAGGTGTAAGTCGAAAGCTGAAAATGTGCCTAAGAGTTGTTGGGTCGAAGCGGCTTCGACAGTAGTATGCAGCCTATTTTGATACCCAACGAAGCGCTAACATCCAAGGAAGACTAGCTCGAAATAAAGCGTGAGGAGGCTTTTCTGAATTCTTCGATTGGAAGAGCTGGTAAAGTCATCGAAAGGTTTTGTTTTCATATCAGGGAAATATAAGCTATTCGAAGCACTACAAGGAAGGACCTTTCGACTGGCACATTATTTGAATGGTCACTTTGAAAAGAAGAATATTTTGGAATCGAAGGGATTTTATTTTATCCAAAGAAAACATGTGGGAGGCTCATGATTCGAAGGACATGTCATCTTCAAGCATGGCATGATCGAAGGATAATTTGAGATGAACCAGCCAAGTATAAGTCACCTCAGAACTTCTGGCATATACCTGAACAGGTGTTGGATGTTTAAAGAGAAGTTTTGATGCTCTTAGGTTAACCTTCGATTGGTGCATACAAGCTGTATTCACCAACTGTGATTCAAAGGAGGTGAGCAGCATAAACCTTTGACACAGTCGCCATAGCCAAAACTGTGATTCTAAGGAGGTGAGCAGCACAAACCTTCGACACTATCACCACAGCCAAAACTATGATTCGAAGGAGGTGAGCAGCATAAACCTTCGACACAGTCACCACAGCCAAAACTGGGATTCAAAGGAGGTGAGACGCACAAACCTTCGACACAGTCATAATAGTCAAAACTGTGTTCGAAGGAGGTGAACAGAATGAAACCTCAAGAAAAGGAAATCGAAAGGAATAGGAATGGAGTTCAACTAGGCTGTTTGAATATGAGAACTTTCCAGGTCAAACAACCAATGCAGATGGACTCAATCGAAGAAGCCATGGGGATGAAACTGTGAGCAAATTGAATTGAAGCCCAGAGCCATCGAAAGGAGCAATTCAGAGAAGAGGCATCCCAAGCTTTTGGTTCCCATCAAGTTGGAGGCCCAAAATAACTCAGAGCCAATCTAAGAATAAGGTTTGAGAGCATTCGAAAGAGTCAAGATGTGAAACTTGTCCAGGTTCACTCAAAACCCAAAATGGTAAAAAATGATCAAAAATGACATTTTTTTAAAGACTTTCGATTTTTCCTTCAAAGCCATGGTTAATGGCTGATTCTTGCCATTTTCGTTCACCACTGCACCCCTATAAATAAATAGCTAAAGCGTAAGCAAAAAGGGACATAAACATTAGCCAAAAAAGGACACGCATTGCCTATACACAAGAACCTACCCCAGAAAACCACACCAACTTTTCTCCAAATTTCAACAAAGTGGTTCCATACCCAAAATTGCAAATCAAAGTATACTTGCCATGGGTATAAGTTTCGAAATTCAATCTCTTAATTTAAGCATTTTTTATCATTCTGACGTGTTTGTGTGTGTTACAGTCCTCACATGTGAATACTAACATCAGGATAAAAATCGCCATTGTTTGGGCATTTGAAATTGTTTCATTCAGCCATGGCACATTATTGTTTTATTCAAACATATTTTGGACTGGGTTTTAAATATATTGTTGTTTTGTTGTTTGTACTAACAATTGAAGAAGATGGTTGGGTGATGAAGAAGCGCGCGATGGGCTAGAGGACCTGGGTTTGATCCCAGGCTTCAGCCTTTCTATTTTTCTCATGTTATATTGACAGATCTAGCGCTTCAAGTCCAAACATGCACACCATGCACTCTACCATCAGCACCATCATATCCATACAACATGGATCCATCGCCTCCAGCATGCAGTCCCCACAGTGGACTCTCCAGATGCGTCCTCACCAGATCCTAAGGCACTCTGGGCCAGCTTAATTGGGCCTGACCAATTTCAAACATTGCACCCCCTTTGTTATTTTTTAGCAGATCCGTTTGCATTTTCCTCTTCTACTATTTTAGTTTGGTTTATTTATTAGTTTCATGTTTTATTTTCAAGATTTAATTTTCTTTTAATAAATAAGTAAAATCACAAAAAATATTAGGTTAGTATTTTCGCAATTAAAATTTTGTAAATTAATTGATTAATTATTTTAACCCTTTTCTTAATTTAAAAATAAATAGACTTAGGATTTTTAAACTAAATTTCTTTCCATAGGTCAAAAACAAACAAAAAAGATTTCATTTTTCTTAGGAACTTTAGACGTATTTTCAATTCACGAGTTTACTTTTATTGTCGCACTTTTAAATATTATTGTATCTGCATACTGGGATGTAATAGACTTAACTAGGACTTTACTTTGCTGCCTTTAAATTTTCCCCATTTTGGACTTGTAATAATCCCCTCCCTGAAGCCATGTAATAGCGTAGGATTTAATTTCCGCACTTTATATTTCCTGTACATATATTAAATATTTAGATGTATGGTAATAGGATTGTATGACAAGAGCCTAATAATCAAAATGTTAGCAAACCTAAATGCAAAGACAAAAATAACTGAATACAACACAATTACACATGTGCACCTCTAGGGTACCCCACTTTGGTTTCCTTCAGAAAACAATCACGACTCTCGAAACGTGAGAGATTTTAGTGGCTACCCTCTGTTTTAAAAGATCATAAGTCCCTCGATGACCCTCTCGGTGTTGCCTCGGTAAAAATGATCTTAAAACCCTAGGGTAGTTACTAAGGTTTCTTGCCCAGTTGCCTTTGTGACTATAAAACGTCCCTTCGAATGTCCCTCAAACATCCAACGGTAGGGCTACCTACTCACTAATAGTAGGATAGCACTATCTAAAGGAAAAGAGGAAAAGAACAACCCTTTCGAGTAAAAATAGATAGTTATTAGATGCTTGCTCAAAAACAAACTTTTACACATGCACAAAACACTTTCAAAAACATTTTCAAAACGCTTTATCAACACTCTTGAGGACTGATACAAGAGTTGTCATAAACCAAATCACCTTACTATTGGCATTTCAAATACCTTTTCAAAAACACACAAAGCACAAGGTATTTTCAAATGAGCTAGCATCTAAGAGCCCGTAGAAAACTACGGATGGAAAGGGTGCTAACACCTTCCCTTTCCATAATCCACCCCCCTTACTCAGAAAACTCTCAAAAGGTCTTTTTCTGTTCTTTTCACCCTTTCCTTTGTTAGATAAAAGAAAAGTCGGTGGTGACTCTTGCTTACCAAAACATTTGCAAATACAAACGCAAAACCAATATAACAATCGGTTCTGCCACCGTATCACAGAACTGGCGACTCTGCCGGGGAAATACTAAAAGTAGGGTTACCTTAGAGATAGATCATATTTAAAAATGATTTTCTTGTTTGACTTGTGTGCTTTACATTTCATTTTTTATGTTTGGGTTATTCCTAAAGATCCTATACCCGAATCTGGGGCACTTTTAGGTAAGCAGCAATATATCATGGAGACTATAGGGTGTAGACCGATATTGTTGAAGCGATGGCTGCGTTAGTGTGACACATTTGTTGGTACCGGTATCCCTTGTGTTAAATCAAGGAGAATATGGGACCTTTGTGTGGTGTCATAAAGCACTAACTGATCTTAGAACCTTAGTTGAAAAAACTTGGCCATTAGAAAAGTAGTGAAATAGCCGGCTTCGGTATAAAGCTGAAGATTGGTTGATACTCGATACTACACTCATTCATATCGGACTTTCGGGATATTTCGGCTGTGAAAAAAGATCGCCTGAGCTGAAACAATTCCTGATAAAGAAAGATCAGTGATATTGAGACTCCTTAGAACTCGGTTACTATTACTATGACAGGTTGAGCCAACTAAAACTTCAAGTGGGTACATACCTATAAATCCCATGCAAGCCTGAACCTAAGGCTACTTGTGTGACTTGTTTGCTTTCATTATCTAACAACTTGAACTACTTGTAGGGCTTGTTTGTTTTCATTATCTAACGATGTGAGTTCCTTGCAGGACTTGTTTGTAGTCATTATCCAATAACCTAGACTTCTTGCAATACTCACTTGTATTCATCACCTTACACTTTTTCTTGGTGCATCTCATACATATCCTAACATCATGCCATAGCATTTCCTTAACCATTTCAAGGATCTCAAGGGCCTGTGATGCGGGTTATGATGAACCAGACGTCTAACAAAGGGAAAGGGGATTTATTTTCCTCTAGCCAATGCCGTTAAAATACCAAAGTACGACAACTTGAGTCAGAGGCTATGACCTACTCGACATGGTGAGCTTGATTCTCGTTGAAGGACCTTCAACGATACGAAGTTTCTTCAATCAAAGTTGCAGGCAGATTCTAACAGCTTCTTGTATTTACCCCACGAGATCATTGAAAACATTGCATGCATGTCATTACATAACATGTCTTCCAGTACAGGTTTTTTATCCCTTCGCTGTTTATTTCAGTAAGAAGAAATGGCACTCGAACAAAATGTCAAGGATCTTCAGGCACAGAATGCTAAGTTCCAGCATATGTTTTTGGGTCTACCTAAAGGGAAAGAGGATCTGAAGACTCTCATCTTGAAAGACAAATAGAAGAAGACTAAGAAATCGGCTGGTGTCTTGAACCTAGGGAGAAGAGTCAGAGGACCAGCAAAGCGAGCTCTAGACTTTGCCACCCTGTCAAATGAGGAAGACACTCAAGATGAAGATAATAAGAAGACCAATGAAGAATACAACAGTCTGGGGTCTGAGGAAGATGAAGCTGACTACTCCGAGGAGCAGTATCCTCCTGATGACGACAAATACAAGCAGCTGGAGGATCGTCTCAACGCCAAGGAAATCCAAAAGATACCAAGATTGGATTTCGGTGAACTAGGGTTGGTCCCAGGGGTGGTCATCCCACCTAAGTTCAAGATACTTATCTTTTCCAAATATGACAGGGTCTCTTGTCCTAAACTTCACTTGAGATCATACGTCTAAAAGATTCAGCCTCACACTGCTGATCGGAAGTTATGGGTTCATTTCTTCAGAGAAATTTTGGCTGACACTCAACTAGAGTGGTTCTATCAGTTGGAAGGAACCAAGATTCATACCTGGGAAGACTTGGCTGCTACTTTCTACAAGTAGTACCAATACAATGTTGGCCTGGCACCAACCCGAGTGCAATTGCAGAATATGTCCATGGACTCAAGAGAAGGATTTAAGGAATATGCATAGAAATGGAGGGATTTAGCTGGCAGGGTGTAACCTCCTCTGACTGATCGCGAAATGGTAGACATGTTCATGGGCACTCTGACGGGCCCATTCTTCAATTTGCTGATCGGGAGTTCCTCGTCTAGTTTTACAGAGATGGTTCTGACTGGGAAAAGGATTGAAAGTGGTATCAAAAGTGGGAAGATCCCAATGGCCTTAACCTCTAATGAGGTTAAAAAGCCCTTTGTTGGTAAAAAAAAGAAGCTAATGTTGTCTATGGTCAAAGGAGCCATAATAAAAATAACCATCATCAGTTCGTGAGAGCGGTGTTAATTTCTGATCCTACACTTGTTCAACAATAATGGGGCAATAGACACAGGATAAATTTTCAAGAGAGGCAGTATACTAAGATTAATATGCAATTGTCTCAAGCAATAAAAATTTTGTTAAAAGTGGAACTAATCACACTAAGGGATTCTCCTCAAAAACCTGATACCTCCTCTCCTAAGTACAATCCGAATGCGAGATGTGCCTACCATTCTAATAGTTTTTGGGCACAACATTGACAGCTGTTGGTCTTTGAAAAACAAGATTAAAGATTTGATTGACAACAAGGAGATTGAATTTGACCCTCCTAAGGCTCCCAATGGGATCACTTCCCCCATGCCAAATCATGGCCAAGATTGAGAGTGTTTTATTTCATTTGAATTGTCAGTTGTAATTTATTTGTTGGCTTAAAGACTTATCTTTATGTCAGACTTTGGTTTTATTCTCATTAGTACATTGCATATGTTTGTCTTGAATTAATTTATTTGTATTCATTGTATTCAAACTGTGTTTTTTTACTTCCTTTTTATGATATTTAGCTCTCGATTAAAAGCTATAAGCCTTTAGAAGGAGAATGACGAAAATAATACCATAATCTCTACAGTATGCTTTGGAACAGACCTTGCTGACGATGTACAAGCGTTTGTTTCAAATCCTAAACATTGGAGTTATAAGGAAGATAATCCCTAGTCAACCCCTTTGGGCCTAAGGAGTAGGAGTTCTCTTTTTCATGCAAATTGAAACCCTTAATCATAACCCGGGGCAAGGTAGTTTCTCAGTTAATTCAAAGGTGCATTCAATCGCAAGCTTCCTCTTCATACACGACGAGTGGTGTTGAAGATGCCCTTCCAAAACAAAAGATGGTGATGGTTCTGCGTAATCATCAAAACAGGCAGTCATTATCTCTCAAAAGAAAAGCCCGCTGAGTCAAAACCTATGGAGGAGACTTAAAAAACTGGGACATCCCGCTGACTGTAATCACAAAAGAAACAATTCAGGCAAAAAGTAGGGATAATAAAATCAAAAAAGGAGGTCGCCACAAATCCTCAACAAAAAGGAAAAATGATGATTGCCTTCTCAAATAAACCAACACCAAGTATCAGGGCCAACATTCCAAAATTCAATGGGGATCTAAACGCATAATTAACTGAGTATATGACTGAAGAACATCACGAAGAACGGGTTGGGTACAAATAAAGTTTGAGCCTTTATCCTTTGTTTCTTAAACCGTGAACCAGGTCACGCTACAACCTTTAAAAGTCCTAATTGAAGCATGGGTTAATTCGAAATCATATTGTTACAAAAGGTATCCTGACTCATGTGAGGCTTACTTTAAATCCCGAGTTGAATTCATATTCTTACAAATCTCTTTTATCTGCTAAAAATGCATTTTCAAAATTTCAAGACAAACATAAACTTTGCATTATTTGAATATCGCTGTTTGCATATAATTATTTGTTCAACAACAGAGAAATTTGCACGACGAATATTCAGTGAACGAAAATCCTCTCAAATGGATAGAATCACCCCAGATGGAAAGACATTTCAAGTAACAGGCATTTCATAATCAAGGGGCATGACATGGTGTCTAACTGATCTAGGGGCAGTCGAGTCAAGATTCGAGGAATCCCTCAAGAGTGCCAAATAGCCAGGGCAGACCTCCGTCTGAATCACTTGAGGCATCAACCATGAGTTCCAGCAAGGGGCCATTAAGCAAACATCTTTATGGAAATATCACCAACCTATGGAGTTTCAACATTACGGTCCAAGGGAATTCTCCTCCCCAAGCAGGAAGTAACATCCCCCAACAGAGTTTCCTCAAACAAGAAAACAGGGTTCCCCAGGGAAACAATCCCCGGAAGATTGAGGATACACATGCTCTTCATCCCCAGCAACAATCAGAGATTTATTTTGTCTAGTTCAACAACACTGCAATAGAACAACTGATTGTTAGAACAAAGTTTGAATCTACTACCCTAAGTTTAAGTTTTGATGATAACAAAATGAAAAGATATATTAATTATGTGATTCATGTAAGAACTATCTACTACCTAAAATATTACCTTCTGTCTTGCAGAAACTCTGATAGGTATCAGCAGAAGTACACTTAATCAGCATCAGAATATTGGTTATTAACATCAGCATCAGAAGTTGCTATATCAGAATACCAGAATCAGAAGAACAACTCACGTGATTGCTGAAGCTTGATGAACAGAACTGCGCTCAACACTCTGATAAAGACAACAACAGTTCATTAGCACTTAAGCAGAGTCAGAATGAGCCAAAGCCAGAACACGCTTTAAGTAGCAACGGTATTGTGCATTCAAAGCGAATTATTACCAACGACATCATTCCAGACAAGATCTTCTCAATAAGGAAAGTTTGTTATTGGCATTGAATCAAGATTATTGCTCCAACGTTCAACAAATTCAGTGCTATATAAACAAGACAATGAAGTTTGAATTGGCTAATGCTCTACATCATATTACACGCCTAAAAGCTAATCATCATCTTCCTTCTCTCAGTTTGCTAAACGCTTCATATTTCCTTACTCAGTATTTTAGCAATCTAGTTTCATAAGCTTAAGTTGTGTAATATCACAGTTGTGATACAGTTTTGTAGAAAACATTCACACACCTATTTCTCTTCTTTGTAAGAAAGTGTTTCCTTGGCAAACCGGGTTGTGGTTTGCATCAAGAAGGCTTTAGCAGTTGTTAAAGCAGATTGTAATATTCAGTTGAATATAGTGGATTAAGACCTCATTGGAGAGAGGCGAAATCACCTTGACGGGTGGACTGGAGTAGTTTGAGATCAAACGAACCAGGATAAAAATATCGTGTTCATTGCATTGATTTTCAGTTTTACAATTCAACCCCCCTTCTTGTGTTTTTCACTTCTTCAATTGGCATCAGAGCGCCTGGTTCTGAGCTAAAACACTTAACCGTTTCAGTACAAGATCTAGCGTCAGAAAAACACAATGGCAGGAAACTATTCTCACACCAGCAATGACAACCATGAGAACAGAGACAGATTCAGCGGAAAACCTCCAGTCTTTGATGGAGAAAACTTTGATTACTGGAAAGACAGAATTGAAAGCTTCTTTCTGGCACATGATGCTGATCTGTGGGACATGGTGACAGATGGATACACGCACCCTGTGAATGCAAGCGGTCAGAAGATTGATAGGAAAACAATGTCTAACCAACAAAAGCGTGACTTCAAGAATCACCACAAGGCCATAACCATCCTTCTCAACGCCATCTCATATGCTGAATATGAAAAGATCTCCAACAGAGACACAACAAAGAACATGTTTGACTCACTCAGAATGACGCATGAGGGCAACGTTCAGGTCAAAGAAACTAAAGCTATGGCGCTCATTCAGAAGTATGAGGCGTTCAAAATGGAAGAAAGTGAATCCATTGAAACAATGTTCTCAAGATTCCAGATTCTGGTAGCTGGTCTCAAAGTTCTGGACAAAGGTTACTCTACTGCTGATCACGTCAAGAAAATCATCAGAAGCTTACCCAAGCAGTGGAGGCCAATGGTTACAGCTCTGAAGCTAGCAAAAGATCTCAACAAAATTTCTCTGGAGGAACTTATCAGCTCCCTCAGAAGTCATGAGATAGAGCTAGAAGCTGATGAACCCCAGAAGCAAGGTAAGCCTTTAGCATTAAAATCTAACAAAAAATCTGAGTCTAAAGTTTTGCAGGCAGTTGAAGAAACATCTGATGGATCCTCATCAGAAGAAGACGAACTCTCCCTCCTCTCCAGAAGAGTGAATCAACTGTGGAAGCAGAGACAAAGAAAGTTCAGGAATCCCAGAAGATCTGATCAGAACGAGTCTTCTTCCAAATACAGAAGGACAGACTCTTCCTCTGGATACAAAAGATCTGAAGGCTCCTCAGGAAGCAGAAAGCCAAACACCAAGGACATCGTCTGCTATGAGTGTAATGAGCAAGGACACTACAAGAGTGACTGCCCAAAGCTTCAGAGGGAAAAGCCCAAAAAGAAGTTTGGAAGAGAAAAGAAGAAAAGTCTCATGGCTACATGGGATGACTCTGACTCGTCTGAAGCTGACTCAGAATCAGATGATGAGAGAGCAAACATAGCTCTCATGGCAACCATTTCAGAAGACAGTGAAGCTTCTGAATCAGACTCAGAATCAGATACTGAAGAGGTATTTCCTAACTTTGCTGTTAATTTTATCAAGGCTGAACTTGATGAAAGCCTTAATGAGATTCTGGAAAGGTATCAGCAGATTAGAGCTAAATTCAGAGACCAGAAAAGGAATCTTGAATCTGACTCTAATAAGACTGAGAGTCTTAAATTGGAGAATTCTGAGCTTAGAATTAAAATTTCAAAATTAGAAAATACTTTACAAAACTCTCAGAAGGAACCAATTTCTGAAACTCCCAGCAACGCTGATGAGATCATCAAGGAGTATGATCATAGTTTCCAAAAGTTCCTTGCTAAAAGCATAGATAGAAGCAAAATGGCTTCAATGATCTATGGAGTTAGCAGAAACGGCAGGAAGGGAATAGGATACCAAGGTAAGGTTCCTACACCAAAGAATGTCATGGATTTAACCATTAAACACACACCTCTGAATTCACATTTTGTGTATGGTCACACACATGATATTAAATACACTAGCAGTAAGTACTCTGTGAAACCAAAATTCAACTAGAGTTTTGGTAAATCTAACAAATCAGGACCCAAGAAAATCTGGGTACCTAAGGATAAAATAATACATGTTGCAGATATCTTTAGCAGCAAGTCAGAAACACCAGTCATGGTACCTGGACTCTGGCTGCTCGCGACAAATGATGGGAAGAAGGCATATGTTCCAAAGCCTGGAACTTAAGCCTGGAGGCCACGTTGGCTTTGGAGGCAATCAGAGGGGAAAGATCATTGGCTCTGGAACTGTAGGTAATGGAAATCTTCCCTCTATTAATAATGTTCTGCTAGTAGATGGATTAATGCATAATCTGTTATCCATAAGTCAATTAAGTGATAACGGTTATGATATAATCTTTAATCAAAAATCATGTAAAGCTGTTAGTCAGAAAGATGGGACTATCCTGTTTAATGGAAAGAGGAAAAACAACATTTACAAAATCAAACTTTCTGAACTGAAAAGTCAGAATGTAAAGTGCCTTCTGTCTGTTAACAACGAGCAGTGGATCTGGCACAGAAGATTGGGGCATGTTAGTATGAGAAGAATATCTCAGATTAACAAACTCAATCTGGTCAGAGGACTTCCTAATTTGAAGTTCAATTCAGATGCTCTGTGTGAATCATGTCAGAAAGGCAAGTTTGCAAAACCTTCTTTTAAATCTAAAAATGTTGTTTCTACCTCTAAGCCATTAGAACTTCTGCACATTGACTTATTTGGACCAGTTAAAACTGCTTCAGTCAGTGGCAAGAAGTATGGGTTAGTAATCGTAGATGACTATAGCAGATGGACATGGGTAAAGTTCTTAAGACACAAGGACGAGTCACACTCTGTGTTTGTTACCTTCTGTAACCAAGTTCAGAATGAAAAGGATCTTAGAATCGTTAAAGTCAGAAGTGATCATGGTGGAGAATTTGAAAACAAAGATTTTGAGTCATTCTTTAATGACAGAGGCATTCTGCATGATTTCTCTTGTCCTAGAACTCCCCAACAAAATGGAGTTGTAGAACGAAAGAACAGAACATTGCAAGAAATGGCCAGAACCATGATCAATGAGACAACCGTTGCTAAGATCTTCTGGGCAGAGGCAATAAACACAGCGTGCTACATTCAGAATAGAATCTCAATAAGACCTATTCTGGAAAAGACTCCATATGAATTGTGGAAGAACAGAAAGCCCAACATTTCATATTTTCATCCATTTGGATGTACCTATTTTATGTTAAATACAAAGAATTATTTGAACAAGTTTGACTCTAAAGCACAGAAGTGTATTATGTTAGGATACTTTGAACGCTCAAGAGGGTACAGAGTATACAATACAGAAACACAGATTGTGGAAGAATCAATCAGTGTTCGTTTTGATGATAAGCTTGACTCTGAAAAGTCAAAGCAGAACGAAGTTTTTGCAGGTATGGAAATTGAATTTACAGGTTCTGAAGACAAGTCATCAGAAGCTCTCAACACAGACACTCCTTCAACGTCTGAAAGGAGCACTGCTAGCAATCCTACAACAGCTTCTGATCAACCTCAAAAGAGATTACCCAGAAGCAGCTTGGATCACCCAGAAGAGACTATCTTAGGAAGAAAGGAAGATCCAATCAGAACAAGAGCAAGCTTCAGAAACTCTGAAGAAACCCTCATGGGACTTGTGTCTCTGATTAAACCTTCTTCTATTGATGAAGCACTTCTGGATAATGACTGGATTCTAGCAATGCAAGAAGAGCTAAATCAATTCACCAGAAATGACGTATGGGATCTTGTTCCCAGACCAAAAGGATTCAACGTCATTGGAACAAGATGGGTGTTCAGAAACAAGCTAAATGAACAAGGTGAAGTCATCAGAAACAAAGCACGACTGGTTGCACAAGGTTATAGTCAGCAAGAGGGGATAGACTATACAGAAACCTTTGCTCCATTCGCCAGGTTAGAATCTATCAGACTTTTAATTTCATTTGTTGTTAATAGAGGCATCACTCTGTATCAGATGGATGTCAAGAGTGCATTCTTAAATGGTTATATAGAAGAAGAAGTTTATGTGCACCAACCCCCTGGTTTTGAAAATACAAAACATCCAGAACATGTTTTCAAACTAAAGAAGTCACTATATGGTCTGAAACAAGCTCCCAGAGCTTGGTATGAAAGACTAAGTAACTTTCTGTTAGAAAATGAATTCACCAGAGGAAAGGTGGACACTACCTTATTCTGTAAGTCAGTTAAGAATGACATCTTAGTCTGTCAAATTTATGTTGATGATATTATTTTTGGTTCTACTAATCCTTCTCTTGGAAGAAAATTTGCTAAGTGTATGCAGGCAGAATTTGAGATGAGTCTCATGGGGGAACTGAAATTCTTTCTAGGAATTCAGATCAATCAAACCCCAGAGGGAACCTACATTCATCAGAGCAAATACATCAGAGATCTTCTGAAGAAATTTGACCTCTCAGAATGTAAGCCATCAAAGATTCCAATGCATCCCACGTGCATTCTGGAAAGAGAAGAGGTAAGAAAAAAGGTAGAACAGAAAGTCTACAGAGGTATGATTGGTTCTCTCCTTTATCTGACAGCTTCAAGACCTGATATATTATTCAGCGTATGTATTTGTGCTAGATTCCAATCAGATCCTAGAGAATCTCACTTAACAGCTGTTAAGCGAATTTTCAAGTATCTGAAAGGTACTACTAATCTGGGTTTGTTTTACAGAAAATCTAGTGATTACAGTTTAGTAGGTTACTGCGATGCTGACTTTGCTGGAGACAGAGTAGAGCGTAAAAGTACTTCTGGAAGCTGTCAGTTTCTGGGAGACAATCTGATCTCTTGGTCCAGCAAAAGGCAATCCACAATTGTGCTATCAACAGCAGAAGCTGAGTACATAGCAGCAGCAGGATGTAGCACACAAATGCTCTGGATGAAAAGTCAGCTTGAAGACTTCCAGATCTTTGAGAGTAACATCCATATACTCTGTGACAATACTTCTGCTATTTGCTTAAGTAAGAATCCTATTTTACATTCTAGAGCTAAGCATATAGAAATAAAACATCATTTCATTAGAGACTACATTCAGAAGGGAATTTTGAATTTAAAATTTATAGATACAGACCATCAATGGGCTGATATCTTCACTAAACCCCTTTCTGAAGATAGGTTCAATTTCATTCTGAAACATCTCAGCATGAAAATCTGCCCAGAGTGAAAATGTTTTAATTCCATATATTTATCTTCAGAATGTATTTGTTTTACTGTGAACTTCTGATCAATCTCCTTTCAGAAAGATAGAACATGCAGATTGTATCAGATGCTAGTCTTAAAGATCTGAGCGTTTCAGCTCAAGGATAGACGTGTTGATCACTAAATCAAACAAGTGTCATCCAATCATCAGCAAATCTCTGAAGCGGAACGCGTGCACGCTTCTGAGAAGGCAAAACGCTGATTGGGTGCATTGAGACACATGTCTGGTAACCGTTTCAAGTATCTTTCTCAAATCCCCCAAAATCAGCAAGCATTAAATGAAAGTAATCATGTTTTTAAAACGTAATCATGATTTTATTTCTCTTTCTTGAAAACGTTTACTCTTTCAAAATATTCTGAAATCTATTTAAGAACGTTAATTTCTCACATTAATCTTTTACAGTTTCTCATTATCTCTCAAATATTTTTTGCATTTTCTCTATGTTCATCTCTTTCAAGTTTAAACCCTTTTTCTCAGTTTCTCAGAAAAACCCCAAGTGTGAACATGGCAACCTCCAGCAGTGCTTCTGCAGGTTCTCATAAGAAAGCTTCCTCTGAACAGTACCAAGTTCCATTCAGAACACTCCTTACTCCAGTGAAGAATCTTGAAGTGTTGTCTGAACTGATTATTGATTTTGGCAGTCTGAAAGAGAATGGTTTTGACTTGACAGAAGAAATTAGGGCACAGAAATGGGAGAGATATTTTGACAGGTTGGTTGGACCAACATTCCCAATGTTAGTCAAGGAGTTCTGGATTCATGCAACTGCTTCAACGCATCAAGTCACCTCCTACATAATGGGGAAGAAGATTGTGATCACTGAGGATCACATAGCAAAGTTGATTGGTTACAGTGGCGGTGGCGTCCGCTGTATTGATATGGCTGAAAGATGCTCTGACGTGGGTGTCATAGCAGAAAGGATTTTCACCCATGGGGTGCCCAGCAGCAAGATCAGAGATCTAAAGGATCACCACAGAGTTTGGGCGAAGATAATTCTGGGGTGTTTTAATCATAGGAAGCCAACTAGTTCCCCTGATTACATAAATATAGATCAGCAGTTTCTGATCTATTTTATCAATCAGAAGGTAAAAATCAACTTGGCTCATCTTCTGTTTAATCACCTCAGAAGAAGCGTGAAGGAAACCAGGGAAGAAGAAAGAACAAAGAGGGATTGGATACCCTTTGGAAGGTTAATATCAGATATTCTGACTGAGAATAGGCTGATAGAGCACCTGATAGAAGCTCAAGAGTTAAGCACCATTGAACCAACTATTGGAAAGCCTCTGAACGTGAAGAATCTGAAGAAAATGAAATTAATAGAGAATATCATAAAGGAACCCAACGTTACTCCCACTGCTGACATCACCAGCAGAAGAGTCCCACTGAGTGACTTTCCCTTATTTTCTGAGATAGAATCTAAACCAGTGGTGGTTCTCAGATACCTAGACGCGTGCAAGGCTGATGGTACAGATCCCAAGTTGAATATCAAAGATCTACACCAACCTCAACCAGAAGTTACACTGAAGAAGACGAAGAAAAGGAAGGCCCCTTCAGAAGGAACATCCCAGCAGACACCCAAGAAAAGAGGTAATTTATCTGCTGCTTCTGTTTTAAATTCTTTTGCTATGCCAACATCTATCCCAACTCCAACTTCTCAAGAAATCCCAATCCCCATCCCAACAATATATGAAACCGAACCAGAAGATGACCCTTCTGAGGCACTACAACTCAGAAGACCCCGCACCAAACATCCCAAACCAACAATTTCAACAACATCAGCACTTGACAAAGTTCTGTCAGACATTGATCAACGTGCTTCTGATAAGCTTCCCAACAATCCAAACACTGAACCAGATATTGCCACATCTCCTCAACCAGAACAACCTCTCTCACCCATTTCAGAAGAACCACATATTCCTGAACAACCAGAAATTCCTCCTCCTTCTCCACAACCAGCAATTCCTTCTCCCTCTCCTCAACCAGAAATTCATCCACCATCACCTCAACCATCACCTCAACCTGAGTTTTATCATTCTGAAACTCCATCTCCTCCACCTTAGTCTCCTCAATCCTCTGAACCACAACCTCTAGCAATCCAGCTGCCATGTGGAACAACAGTAACCATGGCCCAGCTGCAATCCTCGCCTGAAACCACACCACCAAATACTCCCAAAACCCCAAACAGTCCAATCATTATTTCTGATTCTCCCACTCCATCTCCCAAACAAACAGCTCCCAAACAAACCACAGAAAACCCCAGCAGGACCTTCATAGATTTAACAATCCTTGACCGTCTTGCTGATCTGAAACATAAAATAGCCATTCCAAAACCAAAACAGCCAGATGTTGGCTCTGGCATTATGAATTTTGAAACAGGTTTGCAGCAGTGGATTGCTTCTCTGAAGTAAGTCTGTCCTAGAATGATTGATCCAGCTGCCTCTGACTAGCTCTGGACACGATTCAGAATTTGGGTACGTGCTAAAGCTCTAAAACTGCAAGACATCAACTATGAGCAAGCACAGCAGAATTTCAGCAAGCTTCTGAACGAAGTTGGAAGTCAGCTGCTGAAAGAAGACGTGCTCCTTCTGGATAGTGAGCCATGGTCTGAGAAGCGTCCAGCTTCAAAGGTGCAGCCAGAAGAAGACCAGACTATTCAAGCTGAAGCCAGTCAAGCTGAAGATGTTGCAGAAAGCTCTCAGAAGCTCCCTGCTTCTGATGTTTCTCAAGCTGCCTTGGACAGGCAAACTCTGGAAGAGCTGAAGCTGAATGATATTCGTCTGCAGCAAAGGATGGATGAAAATGACCAGAAGATGAGAGAAAGGATGGACGTGCAGGATAGCAAGATAGACACAGTAGTCAGCATGATGCACAAGCAGAATGAGACTGCTGATCAGATTAAAGAAATGCTGGAGACTCTGTTCACACGCCTTCCTCCCTAACCTTAGATTTTCATTCATGCCATTTTCATGTTTTCTTTGCATATCTTCTGTACTGTTTTGTCTGGCTCTGACTATTTTAATATGACACGTTTTTCTGATCTAAATGTTTTAGCACATCACTTACACTTTTTGATTGCTGACAAAAAGGGGGAGAACAAGAATGATATTTTCAATAACGGATTACTAAGACAGAAAATCTCAAACATTCTAACTCTGATATTTTTGAATGTTTTCTCTTTTGCTTAAGTCTACAGGTACAAGAATGCTCTCTAACTCACTGAAGACTAAAGCTCTGTTACTCTGATCCAAAGTCAAAGCTCTGATATTCTGATCTGAAGCTCTGCTCTTTTATTCTGATCTAAAGCTTCTGATAGTCAAAGCTCTGATATTCTGATGATCAAAGAAAGACAATAAAGATCTGATCCTGAAGAACTCTTGAAATTAAAAAGAAAAGTAATAAATTCAGGGGGAGTATCTCTCAACTCTCATATCTCTTTATCCCTTATCTTTGATAACTTCTTACTCTGATACATCTTATCATTTAGTTATCTCTGATACTTTTCACGTTATTTTCAATTAAAAATATCTAGTTTTTGTCATCATCAAAAAGGGGGAGATTGTTAGAACAAAGTTTGAATCTACTACCCTAAGTTTAAGTTTTGATGATAACAAAATGAAAAGATATATTAATTATGTGATTCATGTAAGAACTATCTACTACCTAAAATATTACCTTCTGTCTTGCAGAAACTCTGATAGGTATCAGCAGAAGTACACTTAATCAGCATCAGAATATTGGTTATTAACATCAGCATCAGAAGTTGCTATATCAGAATACCAGAATCAGAAGAACAACTCGCGCGATTGCTGAAGCTGGATGAACAGAACTGCGCTCAACACTCTGATAAAAACAAAAACAGTTCATTAGCACTTAAGCAGAGTCAGAATGAGCCAAAGCCAGAACACGCTTTAAGTAGCAACGGTACTGTGCATTCAAAGCGAATTATTACCAACGGCATCATTCCAGACAAGATCTGCTCAATAAGGAAAGTTTGTTATTGGCATTGAATCAAGATTATTGCTCCAACGTTCAACAAATTCAGTGCTATATAAACAAGACAATGAAGTTTGAATTGGCTAATGCTCTACATCATATTACACGCCTAAAAGCTAATCATCATCTTCCTTCTCTCAGTTTGCTAAACGCTTCATATTTCCTTACTCAGTATTTTAGCAATCTAGTTTCATAAGCTTAAGTTGTGTAATATCACAGTTGTGATACAGTTTTGTAGAAAACATTCACACACCTATTTCTCTTCTTTGTAAGAAAGTGTTTCCTTGACAAACCGGGTTGTGGTTTGCATCAAGAAGGCTTTAGCAGTTGTTAAAGCAGATTGTAATATTCAGTTGAATATAGTGGATTAAGACCTTGTTGGAGAGAGGCGAAATCACCTTGACGGGTGGACTGGAGTAGTTTGAGATCAAACGAACCAGGATAAAAATACCGTGTTCATTGCATTGATTTTCAGTTTTACAATTCAACCCCCCTTCTTGTGTTTTTCACTTCTTTACTGATATGTTCATACACTGCGTTTATATATTATTTACCAATATCATAGCATATACATAAAAAATGCATATAGCACAATCTCATTTATTTTAAGAATGTCATTATGCAGTGCACTCCATACATCATGACATTGCACACAGCTAACCCTTTATCTTTTCAGGAAAATCTTATAAACAGATAAATTTCTTCAGAAACTAAATTCTGATGAAAACCTCCCTCAAAGGCTTCCCCAGAAGGTCGTTCTGAAAAATATATCTTCTAGATGAAGTCAGGTGTAGACATCTTATAATTCATCATTCAGACAAAATCAAGTGCGGATTCCTTCCTTTACTTGCTGAAGTAGTAGTCGTCAAAGATTCATTCATTACTTGTTGAAGTAGTAGTCGTCAAAGATTCCTTCATTACTTGTTGAAGTAGTAGTCGTCAAAGATTCCTTCATTACTTGCTGAAGTAGTAGTTATCAAAGAATCCTTCATTACTTGCTGAAGTAGTAGTCGTCAAAGATTCCTTCATTACTTGCTGAAGTAGTAGTCATCAAAGATTCCTTCATTATCTGATGAATTAGTAGTCATCAAAGATTCCTTCATTTACTTGTTGAAGTAGTAGTCGTCAAAGATTCCTTCATTACCTGCTGAAGTAGTAGTCGTCAAAGATTCCTTCTTTACATGCTGAAGTAGTAGTCATCAAAGATTCCTTCATTTACCTGCTGAAGTAGTAGTCGTCAAAGATTCCTTCATTATACGTCACAATCAAGCTTCATACTTACCAGCAAAAAGCAAGTTCCAGATTAATTCCTGAAACTAGACAGGACAACTATCTGTGAATAGCTGATTGTGGATCAACTCCCGAAACAAGACGGGGAAATTATCCTTCTTTCTCTAAGGACATAGACTAATTCTTGAAACAAGCCAGGGAAACTATCTCAACGACCAATAAAAGAAAGTTCCAGATTAATACCTGAAACAAGATAGGACAACTATCTGTGAATGACTGATTATATATTAATACCCGGAACAAGACGGGGTGACTATCTACACGACCAGACGAAGAAATCTTACACGGGTTCCTTCTCATGATTTCTAGATGCAGCTTTACACTGGCTTATCCTGAAGAAATCTTACACAGATTCCTTCTTGCAATTTCCAGATGTAGCTTTACACGGGCTCATCCTGAAGCAACCCTACACGGATTCCTTCTTGCAATTTCCAAATGCACTTTACATAGGTTCATCCTGAAACAACCCTACACAGGTTCCTTCTCATGTATTTTCAGATGCAGTTTCACACAGACTCATCCTGAAGCAATCTTACACAGGTTTCTTCTCACAATCTCCAGATGAAGTTTAACACGAACTCATCCTGAAGCAGCCCTACACATGATCCTTCTAATACATTTCCAGATAACAGTTAATTTCATTCTCCCCAATAAGTTACTGTGAAACCTATATTTCAACCAGAAATAACTAACCTTCATCTCTCTAGTCCAGAGATAACTCCTCAATAGGTCCATGGACAACTAAAGCTCCTAGACTCTATTCCCCACAGAGTTTTCCTCAAGTAGAAGAACAACAAAAATCAACATTCCCCAATGGAGTCCTCCTCAGACAACAGGAACAAGAATCCCCACTAAGAGACCTCTCAGGAAGTCAGCATCTACTCTGAATGGCATCTTTAAGCCCATCTCCTACAACTCTGTCATCTTCTCTAAATGGCATTTGTAAGCCCATTCCTGACATTATCAACCAGCGGCGTTACTTCATACGAGTGCAAATTTCTGGGCACTCTAATTTTCAATCATCTTCCATCTTCAGATCACGAAAGGCATACAAATCAATCTACATCTTCAGGTCAAAGAAGATTGAACAAGGGCAGTTGTTGTACCCCAAAATTTGCCCTCCCATTTTTAGGTCTGCTCATTAAAGTCCTCAATTGCTCAAGGTTGACCAAGAATTGACTAGACAAATTCTCCTTATAAGCAATGGATTTCCATCTAACGTTTCATCTCTCACAAAGAATTTTGGTTTGCAAAGGCTTCAATTGATTCCCATGGCCCTTATATGCCTTAGCATAATGGCATGGCTGAAAGAAAGAAAAATTACACATGACAAGGTGTAGGTCGAAAGCTGAAAATGTGCCTGAGTTGTTGGGTCGAAGCAGCTTCGATAGCAGTATGCAGCCTATTTTGATGCCCAACGAAGCACTAACATCCAAGGAAGGCTAGCTCGAAAGAAAGCGTGAGGAGGATTTTTCTGAAGTCTTCGATTGGAAGAGCTGGTAAAGTCATCGAAGGGTTTTGTTTTCACATTAGGGAAATATAAGCTATTCGAATCACTACAAGGAAGGACCATTCGACTGGCACGTTGTTTGAATGGGCACTTTGAAAAGAAGAATATTTTGGAATCGAAGGGCTTTTATTTTATCCAAAGAAAACATGTGGAAGGATCATGATTCGAAGGACATGCCATCTTCAAGCATGGCAAGATCGAAGGATAATTTAAGATGAATCAACCAAGTATAAGTCACCTCAGAACTTCTGGCATATACTTGAACAGGTGTTGGATGTTTGAAGAGAAGTTATGATGCTCTTAGGTTACCCTTTGATTGGTGCATACAAGCTGTATTCACCAATCGAGGGTGAACTAATAATCAGTAAAGATGACCTTGTGAATGAAAGCGAAAAGGTGGAAGTAGAGTCAAAAATGTGATTCAAAGGAGGTGAGAAGAACAAACCTTCGATACAGTTGCCACAGCCAAAACTATGATTTGAAGAAGGTGGGAAACACAAACCTTCGACACAGTCACCATAGCCAAAACTGTGATTCGAAGGAGGTGAGCAGCACAAACCTTCGACACAGTCACCACATCCAAAACTATGATTCGAAGGAGGTGATCAGAACAAACCTTCGACACAGTCACAACAGTCAAAACAGTGTTCGAAGGAGGTGAACAGAATAAAACCTCAAGAAAAGGAAATTGAAAGGAATAAGAATGGAGTTCAACTAGGATGTTTGAATATTAGAATTTTACAGGCCAAACATTCAATGCAGGTGGACTCAATCGAAGAAGCCATGGGGATGAAACTGTGAGCAAATCGAATTGAAGCCCAGAGCCATCGAAAGGAGCAATTTAGAGTAGAGTCATCCCAAGCTTTCGATTCCCATCAAGTTGGAGGCCCAAAACAACTCAGAGCCAATCGAAGAATAAGGTTTGAGAGCATTCGAAGGAGTCAAGATATGAAACCTGTCTAGGTTCATTCAAAACCCAAAATGGTAGAAAATCATCAAAAATGGCAACTTTTTAAAGACTTTCGATTCTGCCTTCAAATCCATGGTTAATGGCTGATTCTTGCCATTTTCGTTCACCACTGCACCCCTATAAATACCGAGCTAAAGCGTAAGCAAAAAGGGAGAGAAACATTAGCCAAAAAAGGACACGCATTGCCTATACACAAGAAGCTTCCCCAGAAAACCACACCAACTTTTCTCCAAATTTCAACAAAGTGGTTCCATACCCAAAACTGCAGATCGAAGTATACCGGCCATAGGTATAAATTTCGAAATTCAATCTTTTAATTTAAGAATTTGTTATCGTTCTGACGTGATTGTGTATGTTATAGTCCTCACATGCGAATACTAACATCAGGATAAAAATCTGCCATTGTTTGGGCATTTGAAATTATTTCATTCAGCCATGGCACATTATTGTTTTATTCAAACATATTTCTGATTGGGTTTCAAATATATTGATGTTTTGTAGTTTGTACTAACAATTGAAGCAGATGGTTTGGTGGTGAAGAAGCGCGCGATGGGCTAGAGGACCTGGGTTCGATCCCAGGCTTCAGCCTTTCTATTTTTCTCATGTTATATTGACAGATCTGGCGCTTCAAGTCCAAACATGCATACCATGCACTCTACCATCAACACCATCAGATCCATACAACATGGATCCAGCGCCTCCAGCATGCAGTCTCCACCATGGACTCTCCAAATGCGTCCTCACCAGATCCTAACACACTATGGGCCAGCTTAATTGGGCCTAACCAATTTCAAACATTGCATCCCCTTTGATATTTTTTAGCTGACCCGTTTGCATTTTCCATTTCTACTATTTTAGTTTGGTTTATTTATTAGTTTCATGTTTTATTTTCAAGATTTAATTTTCTTTTAATAAATAAATAAAATCACAAAAAATATTAGGTTATTATTTTCGCAATTAAAATTTTGTAAATTAATTGATTAATTATTTTAACCCTTTTCTTAATTTTAAAAATAAATAGACTTAAGATTTTTAAATTAAATTTCTTTCCATATGTCAAAAACAAACAAAAAAGATATTATTTTTCTTAGGAACTTTAGACGTATTTTCAATTCACGCGTTTACTTGTAATATCACACTTTTACATATTATTGTATCTACATACTGAGATGTAATAGACTTAACTAGGACTTTACTTTGCTGCCTTTAAATTTTCCCCATTTTAGACTTGTAATAATCCCCCTCCTCGAAGCCATGTAATAGCGTAGGATTTAATTTCCGCACTATATATTTCTTGTACATATATTAACTATTTAGATGTATGGTAATAGGATTTTATGATAATAGCCTAATAATCAAAATGTTAGGAAACCTAAATACAAAGACAAAAATAACTGAATACAACACAATTACACATGCGCACCTCTAGGGTACCCCACTTTGGTTGCCTTTGGAAAACAGTCACAACTCTCGAAACATGAGATATTTTAGTGGATACCCTCTTGTTTAAAAGATCATAAGTTCCTCGATGACCCTCCCGACGTTGCCTCAGTAAAGATGATCATAAAACCCTAGGGTAGTTACTAAGGTTTCTTGCCCAATTGCCTTTGTGACTATAAAAAGTACCTTTGAATGTCCCTCAAACATACAACAATAGGGCTACCTACTCACTAATAGTAGGATAGCACTGTCTAAAGGAAAAGAGGAAAATAACAACCCTTTCGAGTAAAAGTAGATAGTTGTTAGATGCTTGCTCAAAAACAAACTTTTACACATACACAAAACACTTTCAAAAACATTTTCAAAACGCTTTATCAACACTCTTGAGGACTGATACAAGAGTACTCATAAAGAAAATCACCTTACTATTGGCATTTCAAATACTTTTTCAAAAACACACAAAGCACAAGGTATTTTCAAATGAGCTAGCATCTAAGAGCACGTAGAAAACTATGGATGGAAAGGGTGCTAACACCTTTCCTTTCCATAATCTACCCCCCTTACTCAGAAAACTCTCGAAAGGTCTTTTTATGTTCTTTTCACCTTTTCCTTTGTTGGATAAAATAAAAGTCGGTGGCGACTCTTGCTTACTGCAACGTTTTCAAACACAAATGCAAAACCAGTATAACAGTCGGTTCTGCCACCGTATCACAGAGGACATCTTCCACGTCAAGGTGTTTTTGTTGATACTCAACATACTCTAAAATAGGCTCGAAGGCTGATGGGGATCACCTCCAAAGATATTGACTTGTACAAGTGCAGTTTATCCAAGACAGAGAGTAGAGAAGTAATCTTCCGTTGTGGAGAATTCTCTAATGTACCTCTCATGGGCATAAGGGGTGGCATTAACTATAACCTAACTCTTTCTCGAAGACAATTGTAATATGCTTTGAGAGGACCGCCTGAAGAAGAAGATGTGCGAGAAACTTTATTCTATGATGTGCCTGATGGCACTAGATGGATGGATAAATATATCAAAGCCTGGAAAAGCATTCACTTCGAAGGAGAAAAATACTTTGGTAAGAAAGATCCCACAACTTATGTGCTTTATACTTAGTGGATTAAAGAAATAAAGAAAGATCGTCATTGTCCTTTTTCCATAGAAGAGCCTTTGTACCCTTAAGAGCCCGATCAACCTGATGTCGTACTAAAAGAAGACTATGAACGAGTGCAAGCTCAGAATCAACGGTTGCGTGAAGAACATGAGACTATGGTGGTAAAGTGTCTTATGGCTACCCAAGATAGAACTCAACTAGCCCACAAGCTCAAAAGGTTCAAGGGAGAGACATTAGGGGTTGTAAAGAAGATATCAAGGGAAGAATACAATTCTATTTATGTTGAATATCACCAGAAAGTTGTTGCTGAGGTTGAAAAGAAGTTCAAACAAAAGTGCCAAGATCATAAGACCCTCAAAGCATCCAAAGATAAAACGGAGAAGAGGTACAAGGCCAAGGTTGAAGAATTAGAGAAGAAACTTCTAGCCAAAGATGCTCGGTTTGAAGAAGAAAACACCCAAAGGCCTGCAGTAGAGACTCAGCTCAAAGTAAGTAACATTGAACTAGAACAAGCTATAGAAGATATTGCAAAGCTCAAAATTCAGCTGGAAGACCAAGACAAGGTACTTCTACCAGACCAACAAGAAAAGTGTGCAGGACGTGGTCGTTCAATTCTAACACTTTAGGACAAGGATTTTTGAGCTATCTGGAGTAGGATGTTTAATTGTTTTTTTTCCTGTTTTTCCGAAGATCACCATCAGGCTTGTTGATGGGATCTCTCATCTGTTATCATAATACTTTTGGTACTAATGTATGAACAAATCCCAATCCTTCTTGTTCTAGTTTAATAATAATTTGACTTATTGGTGTTCACTACCTTGTCTCTTGATCTTGCCTGAAAACTTGAATCAAAGCTCTAGGACCATGGAAATATTTAAACATGACAGTTCATGCATTACATGCACTCATGCATCCATATATCTCGTGCATAGCAGGTTTTCTGGCTGGTCTTATCATCTTGATTCTGATTTTATTTAGTAGAGATTGCAAATTTGACGTTTCATCATTATCCCACAAGAAGTAATCAACATCGACAAATGGAGCAAGTTCAAGCTGATTTGGCAGCAATGAAGATTCAGATGGAGACGCGGATGGCCTAGTTTTTGGAAGTAATTACCAACATGAATTGTGGCCAACGGGAGTTGAGGGATCTTGTTGAGAGGCCTCGTAATGAAGAGGAGTGACTTGAGAATATGTATGAAAACATCTCTGTTGAACAACCACGTACTGCTACTTCTTTGAACGACAGTGGATTGAATGTTTACGCTCGTAATCATGGTCTACATGTCAACCATGGTTAGTTTCCACCACCACCACCTGAGACACATTTCATTGCTGGAAAGATGTTGGGACATCCGCATGTCAGAAGGAATCCTTAGGTACATGATATAGAAATGGATCGTAATGAGGCCATGTATTTTATGCATAACAGCAATGCAAGTTTTCCTACTGAAGATTAGAAGTATCTTATGCTAGAGGAGAGATTGAAGGTTGTTAAAGGGAAAAGAGTGTCGGGAATGGACATTACAAACCTGGGGATAGTGGTAGGGGTGAGGGTTCCACCAAAGTTTAAGTTCCCCGTTTTTTACAAGTACACTGGTATTACATGCCCGAAGACCCATGTAAAAGCTTACTACTGTAAGATGTCGATACATTCTGAAGATGGAGGGTTTCTAATGCATTTCTTCTAAGATATCCTATTTGAGGCATTGTTAAAATGGTACATGCAACTCGAGAGTACTTATATCAGAATTTGGAGAGATCTGGTTGAAGCATTTTTGAAACATTATCAATACAATATTGACATGGCACCAAACACGACTCAGCTGCAAAATTTGACTCAGGGTCCTAATGAGACCTTTAAGGAGTGTGCCCAGAAACAACATGAACTTGTTGCAAGGGTTCAGATGTCGATGATGGAAAGGGAGATGATTGATATGTTCACCAGTACTCTTCAGGGACATTACTATGTGGCTTGCAGCATATCCACCAGTTTTGTTGAGATGGTTATGTATGAGAACACATTGAGAGTGGTTTGAAGACAGGTAAGATTTCGTCTGCTAGTGCTGGTAGTTCTGCCAGTTAGAACGGAAAGAAACCATTTAGTGCTTATTCTAGGAAGAAAGAAGGGGAAACCAATGTTGTTTATTCTCAAAGAGGCTGAGTAAGAGCCCAACAACAGTTAAAATGTTGTAACTATACCTGCTACTGTTGTACCCCAGTTTTCCCCCTAAGATCCCTTAATCATACCATATTGACTTAATCACAACAAGATCACATTAGGGCTTTTTGTTCTCCTCCCTATCTTTAGATTCGCTCTTTGAGGAATCACCAAGCACCTTGACTTATTTTTCTTTTGTGATCATGCATGTTTTGTTTTTACTTTCCTTTTAATCAATAAAATGCAATGTTGGTTTGTCTTACTTGTTAATAATGTAGGTAAAGGCAATGTGGCTTAGCAAGTTGATCCATGGGTTCATGAGTTTATTTCCATGCCCTAGTCAATAAATCTTGAGAAATTAAAACCTCGCCATTGAAGTTGTTTTGGAAGAAATGGCATGGCAAGGTTTATTTTGGTTCACAACATTTCAAAGTTATCAAGATTGATTCAAAAGTACAAGGGGTTGATTGAAGAAGTTGTCATGGTTGGACAAGGCATTGTTCCTATTGGTCACAAGTGCATATTTCTCTCAATTCTCAAGATATGGAAGTGGTTTTTGTTGCTATGAGTTCTCATTATCATCCTCAACAACTTCTATCTACAAAGAAAAAGTGTTGGTACAAGAAGGTTGTTTAAAATTGTCAAAGTTCCTCAAAGCATTTTCTTAATCTAGGAGCTAGGGTTTTGAACTTCAAAGAAGTATATCTTGCTCATCTTCTGGTATTTTTAAGTGATTCCAAAAACATCCTTCTCTTTAAAGGGTTATTAACAAATCACTTCAAAGGTTTGAAGGAGTTTTCATGTGGAAGAAACTTGATGATGAAGAAAGATTACAAGTCCTCCAGATGAACCCCAAACTTCCCATGTGTGACTTCAAATGATCATAACTTGGTCAATTTTTATCACCTCAAGCCCACTCTTTTTCCAAAATGATCTTGAGGATGTGAACTTGATTCCTTATTTTATGTGCAAAGTGAGAAAATGGATGGAAGATATCCTAAGGATACAAAAGATTATAGGTCATTTCATGATTTTTTTCCAACTTCAACAATTCATAACTCTCTCAATTTTTGGAGATTTTAAATGTTTCAAGTTTCAAAATGTCACTCAAGAGGTCTATTTCATGCCATCTTTTTTGGTCAAGAGCAAATTCCAATAGGAAAGCCATGTTTGGATGCAAAACATTATAGGTCACTTTTGAAGAAAAAAACTTGAAATATTTCTAAGTATGGAAAGTCAACCTCTTTTTCCCAACTTTGACTCATTGCTGTTGGATTAAAATATCCAGTGTCAACCTTAGGGATTCGAAGGGCTTAACATCCCCCCATGGGCGCCTACACAGGTGTGTTAGGTGGGCCAGGTAGGCCCGTTGTTGGATTCGCTATAAGGAAATAGAGTAGCACCTTGGCTACAAGCAATTGCTTTTAGCGCAGTGGTAGGCGCTTGATCCTACAAGTGGTATCAGAGCAAGGTCATGGGTTCGAATCCCCCCGGCTGATACTGGGGGAAGATTGTTGGATTAAAATATCCAGCGTCAACCTTAGGGATTCGAAGGGCTTAACATCCCCCCATGGGCTCCTACACAGGTGTGTTAGGTGGGCCAGGTAGGCCCGTTGTCGGATTCGCTATAAGGAAATAGAGTAGCACCTTGGCTACAAGCAATTGCTTTTAGCACAGTGGTAGGCGCTTGATCCTACAATTGCAACTTTCAGCTCAAACATCCATTTGATTCCATTCTTTTCCCATTGCAAATCTTGTAATCTCATCTTTCTAAAACATCAAGAACCATACACTAAGACTCCTTGAGCTGAGAATGCCATTGATTTGACTTGGTAACTTGAAACTGCAGTTTCTTCAAAAGTCAGAATTTGAAATCCTTGATTTAGCTTCTAAACACATTTGTCTGCATGCTTTTGCTTCTAAACATGTTTAGTGGACCTCCATAAGTGATTAGCACATCAAAACGCAAGGTTTGGATGAGTTTTGATTAAAATAGAAGTCACACTTTTCTTGTTTGCAACTCCACACGAATTCCCTCCAAAATGCATCATTCACCCTTTCTTTTGATCCAATTTGCTTCTCCTATAAATACATGAGATATCCCATTTGTTTTCTCAAGCTTGAACAGCCAAATCACCCTGCCAAACTTGCTCCATAACTCACTTTTCTGCAACTTCAAAATCATTGTTCAAGCCTTTTTCAATCCATTTTTTCTATCAATTCACCTTCCTTGATCTTCCCTGAAGCTAACAGAAGAAGAATTGAGCCTTGAAACCTTCTGAATTGATCTGACTAAGTCCATTTATAGAGCTCTACAATTAAACTTCAATAGGTAGATTTCTCCATCAATTCTTCCAAACTCTGATATCATTGTGAAGCTCTCATTGCCCTGGTTCTAGTTGCAACACTTTCTTTTAACTGGAAACACGTTTTGGCCATGAATTTTCAAATTCCTTTTCAAAACTTCCCTTCCAAATTGCTTGAGCTACAATTTATATAAATATTTCGTGAAGGCGTGGTTGTCTTTGTCTTGATGAGACGAAGCGAATAGCATAGGCCTGAGCTTCTAATTTTAGAGTTTGAGAGACCTGTATTTCACGTTGGCTGGAGGTTGAAGATGACCATTGTGTCATCTTCTAACCAATGATGGCATGCCATTTGTATTTTTTTTTTAAATCTGATTTATATCTGATTCAGTGCTTTATTCAGTAATGATCATAATACGCACAGCGCGCCAAATCCCTTGGATTTGATTACTAACGCGTTTTAACTCTCGTCCATTGGTCTACAACTTTTTGGTTTTTATTTTATTTTCTGATTTTTATACTTAATTGTTTTAAACTTCAAAAAATCATAGAAAATTCATTTTAAGTCCAAAAAATCTGAAAAAATTATGAAAAATATTTTTGATTTTTCTCTTTCTGATTTTTATTTTTTTATAATTTTATTTTTTGTTTTGATATTTTTTATAAATTTTCACTTTATTTGAATTGTTTTAAATGTTTAAAAATACTTCTATGCATTTTTAAATTCTAAAAAAAATATGCGATGATCCAATGATATTGTGACAAATATTGGTGACTTCATTTATTTTTTATTTCTGACTTTGTTATTTTTTATCATTTTTGGTTTATTTTACTCATTTCTTTTAATTTTAAAAATAGTTTCTAACTTTAAAAAATTACCAAAAATTTTATAAAAAATATTTGAATTCATTTCTGATTTTTCTATCGTCTTACTTAATATTTCTTGATTAATTTGAACATAGTTGATATATTTCTCTCTTACTTCTATTTTAAAACTTTTTAAAACCCTTTTTAATGTATATATTAAATGTAATATTATTTTGTGATTATTTTCTGGCTGATCTTGGGTTGAATTTTTTATCATGAACTTTGTTGACATCATTGGATCTATCGTGTTGAGTCTAACTCCATAAAAATGGATGAATGATTTTAATAATAGATTGATTAAATTTTAATTCAAATGTGGTTTATATTCTTTCACGCCCTTCTTCATCTCATCCCTTTATTATTTCATTAAGTGTTATTGGAGCATGATCTCTATATCATGTCTCAAAACAAATGGTGCATAGATTTCTATTGACCGGCCTCTTCTACATAAAATCCACTTACGATTGCTTAACATAGCGCTAAATTTTGTCTGGATTCGAATAAATAATCATTCGTGGCCCAAACCTACGTTTGCAAGCCCAGGTATGTTAATTTGATCTCTTTGATCCAATAACCTTGAGATTCATTGTTTGAAGGCTTTGGTTCTACCAACCCTCTAATGGATCTACATCACTTTTGGTCAACGCGGATCACTTAAACATCATTGATCATTAAATGGTACTTTTGAGGATTACAAAATGGATGATATACTTGACAAAAAGCAAATGTAACTTATTGTGTGGAGGCTTTGGTTCTATCAATCCTCTAATGAGTTCCAAATGCAAATTTCAAGATGGTCATCCAACTAACCATTAATTACTAATAATTGACTTTATTTTGTGTTTTTATTTTATGCTCTTTTATTTTATGTAGCATTTGCTTTAGCATTTTCATTTCATGCTATTTTTCATCTTTGCTCACTTGAGGATTTACTTTCTTGTATTTTTTATTTTGCTCACTTGAGCTTTTCTTTTTTTTAAGACATCTAATAATCAACATGAACCATAAAAAACTTTAATGATTTTTGGACTATTTGGTTACTACCTTTGGAATTATGGAGTATTGGACTTGTTGGACTTAGGATTAGAAACCTTGGCCTATGTTGGAGACATTGTGACCTTATTTGATATTTTTGTCTGGAGTTCTTGAGGTTTACCTCAAGACATTGGGTTGTTTGTTTGTTTGTGTGCAGGTTATTGTGATTACATACTTTGTTTGTAATCTGGAATTCACTCGTATACAGCCGTTACTCTGCCTAATTTTTGTGAAGACTTAATACACTTGAAGTTTAGTTCTCTCAAGAGGTCTAGTATCTTTTCTTGCTTGGTTTCAATCCAAAGAATGGGAATTCTATCTTGACTCATAATGTCAAGTATTGGCTTCTTATTGGTTAGATGGTCCTTATCCTTATCTTTTATCTTGTGCTTTAGGATAGTCTCTTTATTTCCTCCCATCTTCTTTAATTTCAAAAGTCTTCTCTCCTTTTGAAAACTCTTCTTGTTTTTTTAAAACTTGAACCATTTTCATAATAAACTTGGACCTATGTCCATGCATTTTCAAAACATTTTCATAAATAAACCTCAATCAACTTAATAATACCTTGACATTTTTTTGTGAGAAGACTAAAAGTCAATCAATTTCATTTCAAACCATTTTGCCACTTTGGCTTTTTATTTTAAAACCTTTCTCAAAAGATTAGACTCTTGTCAATCCTTGTAGTGATGCAAACAACTATACTTCTATAATATGTAGTGAAGAGAGATGTTTTCCACTTGGGTGTTGAGTGAGGCTTTGTTGATTTTAAAATCCAAGCCATATCCTCCACTTTGAGATGATGCAAATTCTCCTTTCTCATAATTGTGGGTAATAAGTATGTTTTCCACACGGATAATAATGATGATGTCTTATCTCATAAAATTAACCAACACACTTGTATTTTAAAATTTTTTAAAATAGGAACTACGTGTATCCTGTCCCCCTATTGCACGAAAGGTGGTACGTAGGCACTAAAGGTTCGCAACCGCGGCGGGTGCAAAAATCATAAAAAATACATTTCTTTTCTCACCTCCACCATCTATTTTTACACAACATTTTATAGCCAAAATATACAGATTTTTACAAAGAGGTTCTTGCGGAGTACCATAGATGTTTAGGGTGATAATACCTTCCCTTTGCATAACCAACCCCCTTACCTTGAATCTTTCCCCCTCTTTTGGGTAAATCGCTCTTTTCCCATTCCTTTGGAAACAATAAAGCACGGTGACGATTTTTATTTTTGATATGTATAAGTCTAGTCAATCCAATGGCTTAGTCTTAAACATTTCTACCGCTATAGAAAATAATGGCGACTTCACTGGGGAAAGATTGACCTCTTGCTGGTCCATCCCTAAGTGGGTTAAACCTATCTTTTTTTATATATGTATATGTGTTATTTTTGTTTATGTGTTACATGTTGTATATATGTTTGTCTGGATTTTCCTAGTTTTCAGGGTGCTTGGTGATTACTTATAAGTCCTATACCCGGACTTGGGCAAACTTTAAGATAGGACGGGCGGTATAGTCATGCTAACTTTGAGGGAGTAATCCCAAAAACGGAGGCATAAGATCCCCCACTCAGTGGAGGCCCCTTTGATTGTAGTGTCGTTTACCAAGTAATCGGGAAGATGTACTGCTCTTGACCTGGGAGCCTGCTGAAGCTGAGGACCGTAGAATACCTAACCCACCTTGGCATTTTAGGTGTAGTTCAGAAGCTATGACGGGGTAATTCGTAAATAGTTGTCACGCGTTACTACGCTCGGACGAGTTTTTCTTGAGAATATTACTAATTACTGAGTTAATTGGGAAGTTGGTAATATCCGAAGGAAGGATGTAGACTCTGGGAACCTCTAGAACCTTGTTCGGCAGGTAATAAATTTTAGACCATACCTTATGGGTAGTACCTTCGACCTCATGCTCGTGACATTGAACCTATGAACCCTATGCTTGTGATCTTGTGTGTGATTGTTGCATCATGCATCCATGCACTCATAAGCATCTTTTGAAGAAACTTTATTTCAATGGACTTGAAAGTTGACCATTTGTAAATATCTTAGGTACATTTTTGACCATGGATTTTGGAAAAAGAAAGACCGGAAAATATTGTTTCAAAGATCCCAAGATAGATGAGTTGATCAGTCTAATTCCCGAAATTGAGTGTTCTGCAGATTTTCGGAGGAAGTATGGATCCATCATTTCTCTCATGAATCTTAGGATAAAGGAGGGTATTCTCTCGACCTTGGTCCAGTTCTATGATCCGATGTATCATTGCTTTACTTTCCCTTACTATCAGTTGATGCCTACACTAGAGAAGTATTCTTATCTGTTGGATTTCTACCTATTATCGATCATGTTCCTTTTACTGGTTTAGAGGGTGAGCCAAAACCACACGAGATTGCTGCTTTGATCCATCTAGGGAAGTTTGAGGTTGAAGCCCATATGACTACTAAAGGAGGGATTAGAGGATTACCAGCTCAGTTCTTATTGGAGAAAGCTCGTTACTTTGCCAGGATAATGAGTATAGTCGTTTTTGAGGTCATCTTTGCTCTACTTACTTATGGGTTGTTTTTATTTCCTAATGTGGACAAGTTTGTTGACATTAATGCTATCAGGATCTTCATGATTGGAAACCCAGTTCCTACGTTGTTGGGTGATGCTTATTACTCTATTCATCTTCGGAATTCTTATCATGGGGGGATGATTATTTGTTGCATGCCTCTGTTGTACCGATGGTTTATTTCTCATATGCCCCAGTCTGATTCCTTCTGGGATATCAAGAAGGAACCCCGTTGGGCTCCTAAGATCATGGCACTTACTTACTCAGATATTGATTGGTATCATCGGGCTTACCATGATGTAGAGATTGTCGACATTTGTGGTAGTTTCCCCAATGTACCTCTTCTTGGTACAAAGGGAGGAATTAACTACAACCATGTTCTTGCACGACGACAGTTTGGTTATCTGATGAGGGATAAACTAAATAGTATTCATTTTAGTAGTTTCTTCCTGAATGAGGGAGAAGACCATAAGGAAGCTAGAGAGCAGATTGCGAAGGCATGGCATCATATTCATAGGAAGAGTAGGAAATACCTGGGACCTAGGGGGCTGTTTCTTTGGAACCTTATCTCCAGTGGGTCCATGCGAGAGATATTCAATTGAAGATGCCGTATTCTCGGGAAGCACCTATGCCTGATCTATTTGTGAAGACAACTCCTCCCCTATTGGATGATATGGAAGAGCTACAGCTTGCTTTGGTCAGGATGCAGCAGGAAAAGGATGCTTGGAAGAATAAGTGCCAAACTTTAGAGATTTCCTATAGAGCAGACTTGAAGGAGAAAGACGACTTGATTGAGATTCTTGAGAGTTGGGCTGTAGAGACAATGGAGAGGCAAGGGGATTTATTTTTCTCTAAGCCTCGTTCATATTCTAGTTGCTCACTTTCTGATTCATGTGATTGGAAGGAGGTTGCCACCAGATATGCGGAAGAAAACCAGAGGTTGAAGGCTCAGATTTCCAGGCTTACAGGGAAGCGCCAGCGTATAGAGTGATCTCCATCATCTTTACTTCTTAGGGTTTTAGACTTTATTTTCATCTTGTACTTGGGATTATTGAAACTTGTAATCCATTTTGAAGTTATTATAATAAAAAAATTCAGTATTTCAAATGTGTTATTACTTTGATATTTGCAATGTGTCTATAAATATTTAAGTCCCTTGAAATATTAATAATAAAAATAAATCATGTGCATTGCATATCATGCATCATATTGCACATATTTCTTGCATTTATTATGCATATCCAGGTGTCTTACCAAGCTTCTTTACTACGTTTAGCAAGCTGTCTCACCACTATAATACTCGAGCTAATTTCAGAAGGAAGATGGACAACTTAGAACAAGAGAATCGCGAGTTACGCAAGGAAGTTTATGCTCTGAAGGCCGGCATGGCCAATCTCACTACTCTGATGGAATATCTAGTGGCTGCTCAGAATCAGCCACCGAGTGTTCAACCTCAACAGACAAGGGTTACTACTAAAGCTCCGACTGTTCCTGTGTCTGCCATTCCAGCTGTTGTTCAGAATCGCATGCCTCAAGGTTATCCATGGGGAATTCCAGAGAACTTTGTGCCTGAAGGTTTCAATCTTGATCCTCAAGTTACTCCAGTTGTTCAGACTACTGTTACTCCTGCACCTCCTGTGGTGCATGCTACTCCTACTGCACCTCCTTCGGTGAATATGGTCCCATTTGCTAATGATGATATGTATCGTCCTTTTCCTCCACCAAGTGAAGGCTTGGGTCTCTATCATAGAATGGGTGATTTTAAAGATCAGTTTGATAAGATGCAGAGGGAGATGAAGGTTCTCAGGGGAAAGGAACTGTTCGGGCAGAATGTAAATGATTTATGCTTGGTCTCGATGTCAAGATACCTGCAAAGTTTAAAGTCCCGGAATTCGAGAAGTACAAGGGCAACACTTGTCCTCGTGCTCATCTTGTGATGTATATAAGAATAATGTCTACCCACACTGATGATCAACGTTTGCTGATTCAATTTTTTCAGGATAGTTTGACTGGTGGTGCGTTGAAGTGGTATATGAGTTTGGACAGCATCAATATCCATACTTTCAACGAATTGGGAGAAGCATTTATCAGACAATACAAATACAACATGGACATGGCGCCTGACCGTGATCAACTCAGGGCCATGGTCCAGAAGGACAGGGAATCATTCAAAGAATATGCATAGAGATGGCGTGAGGTAGCCTCCCAAGTGATTCCTCCCATGGAAGAAAAGGAGATGACTAAGATTTTCCTGGAGACTCTAGGTGTTTTCTACTATAAGAGGATGGTAGTGAGTGCGCCAAGTGACTTTACTGAAATGGTGGGCATGGGTATTCGTTTGGAAGAGGCTGTAAGAGAGGGTCGTTTAACAAAAAGTGAAAATTTCGGAAGTACGAAGAATCCATCCTATGGGTTTGCCAAAAAGAAGGAAGGAGATACAAATGATGTTATGCAAGAGAGGAGGGTTAATCCTCCTAGAAGAAATTATCAGCGTCATCAACAAGTTGCCTAAGTAACTCCAGTTATTGGTGTAGCTCCAACCACCATTTCTTATCAGAGACCATCCCATCAAGAGAATCAAGGGTATAATCAGAGAAGGGAGAGGTATGACCATATCCCTATGATCTATGCAGAATTACTCCCGACATTAATTCAAAAGAAGTTGTTTCATACCAGACCACATCCCGCTATACCATGACCATCGCCTTGGTATTACAAGGTAGACTAAACATGTGCTTTTCATCAGGGAGCACCAGGGCACAATGTTGAGAACTGCTATCCTTTGAAAAATGAAGTACAAAAATTGGTGAAGTCTGGTATCTTATCTTTCAAGGATGTTGGCCCTAATGTGAAAGATAATCCTTTGCCTAAGCATGGAGGAGCAAATGTTGTGAACATGGTGGCCGGTTATCCAGGCGACTTCCAGATTTTTGATATTAAATTGGTTAGAGGAGATTTGGTAAAAATGCGTGCAGACCTCTGTGAATTTAGTTATTATACGCATGACCATGCCGGTTGTGCCATTTGCAGTATGAATATATAGGATTGTGACAAGATAAAGGCTGATTTGTAGGAGATGATGGATGAGGGCCTCATCCACATAATCAGGCCTAGGGCAGGGTATGAAGAGGAAGTAAACATGGTTTCTGGATGTCTGGGAGAGTTCAGAATTTTTGATGTGGAATATATGAATGAGGATCTTGTACAATTGCATGCTACTTTCTGCCACATGGCTGGTCAAGTAGAACATCAGTATGGATCTTGCCAAATTTGATGTCGGGACTCCCGAGGATGTTCAATTGTAAGGAATGGTATTCAATTGTTATTGGATAATGGAACTATCAAGGTTACAGACCAAAGGGATGATTATCATGAGGTTAATGAGATTGAAGTTTGTTTGGCTGAAGAAGAGTCAGATGATAAGTATGCCTCTGCGGATGATTTCTTCTCCTTAGATGAAGATATGTTTTCCAGAGATGACTCTGTAATGACTGAATGTGTTGAAGAGGGAGTAAGTGTTATTGTGCCTTATTTTGGTGCACCTACCCCTTTTGAAGTTGAATATCATAGCAAGCCAGCTATTACTCCATTGGTGATTAGTTTGATGAGTCCTGTCCCCTACGAGTCAGACAAGGCGGTACCCTACAAATATAATGCTACAATTTTAGAGGATGGTGTGGAAGTTCCCATCCAGCCAATGCCTAATGTTGGAAATATTGCTGATACTAGCAGAGTGACCCGCAACCGTCGTGTATTTGCACCAGTTATTCATGGAGATGTTAGTACTAGAAAGAAAGTTGAGGAAAATGTTGAACCCAAGAAGGCAAGGGGTGAATCTAGTGGAGCTACACTAGAAAGGTAGGTGGATGATATTTTGAAGATAATCAAGATGAGCGACTATGGAATTGTAGATCAGCTACTGCATACTCCTTCAAAAATATCTATCTTGGCTTTATTGATGAACTCCTCCGCTCACAAAGAATCTTTGATGAGGGTATTGGACCAAGCCTTTGTAGAAAGTGATATGCCTGTAGACCAATTCAGCAATGTGGTAGGGAACATTACATCATGTAATAACCTGAGTTTCTGCGACGATGAACTGTCCGATAAAGGAAGGAATCACAATCTGGCCCTCTACATCTCTATGAACTGCAAGAATGATTCATTATCCAATGTGATGATTGATAATGGATCCGCATTAAACTTTATACCGAGGAGCACGATTATGAAGTTGAAATATCAAGGAACGCCCATGCGCCCAAGTGACATTATTGTTAAAGCGTTTGATGGATCAAGAAAATCTGTTATTGGTGAGGTGGACTTGCCTATTCATATAGGCCCACATTTGTTTCAGATTACTTTCCAGGTCATGGACATTATACCCGCTTACAGTTGTTTGTTGGGATGGTCGTGGATACATGAGGCAGAGGCTGTCACTTCAACTTTACACCAGAAGTTGAAGTTTGTGTGTGAAGGAAAAGTGGTGATTATAAATGGAGAACATGCATTATTGATATATCATTTGTCCTCTTTCAGCATTGTGGAGGCGGATAAAGTTGTTGTTGGAACTCAGTTCCAGGCTTTATCCATTGATAATATAAGAGGAAATGAGAATTCTATGCCTTCGTTTAAGGATGCTCAACAGGTTGTGCGTAATGGCCATAGTGAAGTATGGGGACAAATTGTTGATCCACCAGTAAACAAGAATAGAGCTGGCTTGGGGTTCTCTGTGAAGAATGATAAAGGTAAGAGCATGAAGCCGAAGTCTGCTGCAGGCAAGTATCAAGACATCTTTCGTAGCGGGGGTTATCTTCATCCAACTGTTTCCGGGATTAACGCCATTGTGGAAGATGAAGCAGAGACAGAAATGCCAAATTATGTCACGCATGGAGTTAGGGTTCAGAACTGGATCACCATTGATGTTCCCTCTTGCATGCATGTTTCAAAGTAATTTGTTTTTGTTAATCTTTTTGAAAAAGCTTTCACTCTGCCCAAGGTGAAAGTATTGATTTTGTATGGGCTTATCTGTTCGCTTTGATTTTTAAAATCAAGAATAGAAGTTGTCTTTGTTTCCCAAATTGTGTTTTTATTTTTTGCTTTTTTCTTGGAAAGTGGTAATCAGAAAAAACCTTTCAAAATAAATAACAATTGAAATTCAATCTTCATGATCATTTGTTATATGTGTCGGTTTCTAAAAGCAATCATAAATCATATGTGCAGATTAATTAAAAAACTCATTGAATACAATGACCCTGCGCCCTCTCCCAACTTTGAATGTCCTGTGTATGCGGCCGAAGAAGAAGACTTTGATGAGATTCCAGAAGAGGTCTCACAGTTGCTTGAGCGCGAAGAGAATTCCATTCAGCCATATAAAGAGCCATTGGAAGTAATCAATTTGGGTTCAGAAAAAGATCTGAAGGAAGTCAAGATTGCAGCATTATGGCATCCTAATGTGAAGAGCAGGTTGATTGAGATGTTGAAAGAGTATGTGGATATTTTTGCTTGGTCTTACCAAGATATGTCTGGTCTAGATGCAGATATTGTAGAGCACCATTTTCCGCTGAAGCCAGAGTGCCCGCCAATCAAATAGAAGTTGCGAAGAACTCACCCAGATATGGTAGTGAAGATCAAAGAAGATGTTCTAAAGTAGGTTAATGTCGGTTTTCTTGTGACATGAGTGTACCCTCAGTGGATTGAAAATATTGTCCCAGTACCGAAAAAAGACAGAAAAGTTCGCATGTGCGTAGATTACATAGATCTAAATAAAGCTAGTTCAAAAGATGATTTTCCATTGCCACACATTGCTATGTTAGTGGATAGCACAACAAAATTCAAAGTTTTCTCGTTCATGGACGGATTTTCTAGGTATAATCAAATAAGGATGACTCCTGAGGACATGGAAAAAACAATGTTTATCACACCCTGGGGAACATTCTGTTATAGAGTGATGCCCTTCGGGTTGAAGAACGCTGGTGCAACGTACCAGAGGGCTATGACAACCCTATTCCATGATCTGATGCACATGGAAATTGAGGTATATGTTGATGATATGATTGCTAAATCCCAGACTGAAAAAGGGCATGTAGAAGATTTGTTGAAGTTGTTTCAACGTTTGAGGAAGTATCGTCTCCGCTTGAATCCAAATAAATGTACCTTCAGTGTCTGGTCAGGGAAATTGTTGGGTTTCATTGTTATCTAGAGACGGATTGAAGTTGACCCTGATAAAGTAAAAGAAATCCAAGAAATGTCAGCGCCGAGAACTGAAAAGCAAGTCAGAGGGTTCCTCGGGCGTTTGAATTATATTTCCAGATTCATTTCCCACATGAGTGCAACGTATGAACTGATCTTTAAGTTGTTAAAGAAATATCAAGGTTATGTGTGGACAGATGACTGCCAAAGGGAATTTGAAAGTATTAAAGAATATTTTCTTGAACCTCTTATCTTGCTCCCTCTTGTTGAAGTAAGACCATTGATTATGTATCTGACAGTGTTAGATAATTCCATGAGCTGTATTCTGGGACAACAAGATGAAACCGAGAAGAAAGAGTATGCCATTTATTATCTCAGTAAAAAGCTTACTGATTGTGAATAGCGGTATTCCATGCTGGAAAACACATGTTGTGCTCTGGCCTGGGCGGCAAAACGTTTGCGGCAGTATATGTTGAATCACACTACTTGGTTTATCTCCAAAATGGATCCAATCAAGTACATTTTTGAAAAGCCTTCTCTTACTAGGAGAATTTCCCGCTGGCAAATGTTGTTATCTGAATATGACATTGAATACCGCACTCAAAAATCTATTAAAAGCAGCGTGTTGGCAGATTATTTTGCTCACCAACCAGTTGATGATTATCATTCTGTGATGTATGATTTCCCCGATGAGGATGTGATGTTTCTGAAAGTGAAAGATTGTGATGAACTATTGCCTGAGGAAGGTCCTGATCCTGAATCTCGCTGGAGTATAATATTTGATGGAGCTGTGAATGCTTATGGCAAAGGAATTGGTGTTGTGATTGTCACTCCACATGGATCACACATTCCTTTTACTGCAAGGTTGACATTTGATTGTACTAATAATATGGCAGAATATGAGGCTTGCATCATGGGTCTCGAGGAAGCTATTGATCTCAGAATTAAAATTCTAGATGTGTATGGTGATTTAGCTTTGGTAATAAATCAGATTAAAGGATAGTGGGATACTCGTCACCCTGGCTTGATCCCTTACAAAGATTATGCTATAAGATTGTTACCCTTCTTTAATAAAGTTGAATTCCATCACATCCCCAGAGACGAAAATCAAATGGCAATTGCTCTGGAAACTCTGGCTTCTATGTATCGAGTGAATACCTGGAATGATATACCTCGAATTATAGTCCGGAGACTAGATATGTCCGCTCATGTGTTTACAACAGAAGAGTTAGCAGATGAGAAACCTTGATATTATGATATCAAGCATTTTCTCCAGACTCAGGAATACCTGATTGGTGCTTCGAATAAAGATAGGAAGACATTGAGAAGATTGGCTGGAAACTTCTTCCTTAATGAAAATGTGTTGTACAAGAGAAATTATTACATGGTCTTGCTCAGATGCATGGATAGACACGAAGCAGACATGTTGATGCATGAGATTCATTAAGGTTCATTTGGCACTCATGCCAATGGACATTCGATGGCTAAAAAGATGATAAGGGCATATTACTATTGGCTGACAATGGAATCTGACTGTTACAGATTTGCAAAGAAGTGCCATAAATGCCATATTTATGCGGACAAAATTCATGTGCCTCCGACATTTCTCAATGTTATTTCTTCCTCGTGGCCTTTCTCTATGTGGGGTATTGACATGATTGGAATGAGAGAACCCAAAGCTTCAAATGGACACCATTTTATCTTGGTAGCAATTGATTACTTCACCAAATGGGTGGAAGCTTCTTCATATGCTAATGTTACTAAGCAGGTGGTAGTGCACTTCATTAAGAATAATCTTATATGTCGGTATGGTGTGCCCAGCAAAATCATCACTGATAATGGCTCGAATCTGAACAACAAGATGATGACAGAACTTTGTGAAGAATTCAAGATTGTCCATCACAACTCATCTATGTACAGGCCGAAGATGAATGGGGATGTTGAAGCTGCTAATAAGAATATCAAGAAGATCATCCAGAAGATGGTTGTTACTTATAAAGATTGGCATGAAATGCTCCCTTTTTCTTTACATGGATATCGAACATCTGTCTGTACTTTAACAGGAGCAACCCCGTTCTCCCTTATGTATGGAATGGAAGTTGTGCTCCCAATCGAGGTTGAGATTCCCTTTTTGCGTGTGATAATGGAAACCAAGTTATCAGAGGTTGAATGGGTCCAGAACAAGTTTGACCAATTGAATTTAATCTAAGAGAAGAGAATGACGGCTTTGTGTCATGGGCAGTTATATCAGAAGAGAATGAAGAAAGCTTTTGATAAGAAGGTCAAACCTCGTGAATTCAGATAAGGCGACCTCGTGCTCAGGAAGATCATGTATTTTAACACTGATTCTAGGGGCAAGTGGACTCCCAATTTTGAAGGCCCATATGTTGTCAACAAAGCCTTCTTTGACGGTGCATTAATTCTTGAAAATATGGATGGTGAGGAGTTCCCACGTCCCATGAATGCTGATGTAGTCAAGAAATACTTTGCCTAAAGAAATAAAAGAATAACTCGCTAAGTTGAAAACCTGAAAGGGTGTCTTAGGCAAAAAAGAGAGTCTCGGTAGGCCGAAAACCCGAAAGGGCGGTCTAGGAAAAAATTAGAGACATAAACAGAATAAAATTTCCCGCTAAGTTGAAAACCCGCAAGGGCAGCTTAGGCAAAAGTTAGGGATTTTCTTGGCAAGTAACTACATCAGACAAGACTCAATCATTGAAGCAACAATCTTCTTGGATCTTCACCATACTTCAACGGAAGCTGTTGCTCAGAATTTCAAAGTTGTTTGAATGAATAGTGGTCATTATATTTCAATGTATCTTTTCCATTATATATTACTGTGATACGGTGGCAGAACCGACTGTTTTGAAATTCTGGTTTGCGTTTTGTGTTTTGTGTTTGCAAAATGTCGCGGTAAGCAAGAGTCGCCACCGACTTTTATTTTATCCAACTGGAAAGGAAAAAAGTACAGAAAAAATCCTTTTTCGAGATTTTGAGTACGGGGGGTAGATTATAGAAAGGGAAGGTGTTAGCACCCTTTCTATCCATGGTTTTCCATGGGCTCTTAGGTACTTGCTCATCTTTAAAATTGCTTGTGTACATTTTTTGTTTTGAAAAGAGTTTTAACTTCGTGATAACCCTTGTATCAGTCCTCAAGGGTGTGACGAAGTTGTTTTAAAAGTTTGTTTGAAAAGTGTAAGTGTGAAAAGTTTTTGATTTGAGCAAGTACCTACTAGCATCTACCTACTCGAAAAAAATATCGTTTCTATTATTGCTTCCTTTAGACTGCACTATCCTACTATTGAGAAATAGGTAGCACCGTCGTTGGAGTTGTAAGGGTCAATTCGAAAGGGACGTACGATCACTAAAGCAATGTTAGGACATCTTAGTAATTACCCTAGAGTCTTAAGATCATATTCGAGGCAACATTTCTGAGGCAACATTCGAATAGGACATTTGATCCTTTTTTAGACAGGAGGGCAACCACTAAGATACCCTATGCTTAATGATCATTTTACCGAAGGCAACAAAAGTGAGAGTATACCCTAAGAGTGATATGTGAGAATGATTTGTTTTCAGTCATTTATCTTTGCACATTAGGGTTTTCTAACTGTATTAAATTATCACGCAATCTTGTCATTCAATTCTATTAGCATACATCTAGACAGTTAAATATTTGCGAGAATTAAAATGCGAGAAAGTAAATCTAAGCTATTACAAGGCTTCGGGGGGAGGGATTAATTACATAGCCAAAAAAAAACAGGAAAACGCGATAAATAAAAGCCCTAGATTAAACTATTACAAACCATGAACAGTTACAACAATATTGGCAAAAATAAATAATGAGCGCGCGGCGAATTAAATGCGAAGCGACTAGGGTTTTGACCCTTGACTAAACCTAATTGTAATTGATTAAAGTAAACATGTTTTTTTGTCATTTTTTGTTATTTAAGAAAGTAATGAAATAATTGAATTAAAAAAAAGAAATTATTAAATTCTAATTAATTTTAATTGTGAAAGAAATTAGAATTGCCTTAAATTAATTAAACTAATTACTTGGAAAAAACATTTATTGAGCAAATAAGTTTTCTTTCTGTGATTTTTTTATTGGTCAATTTTAGAAAATAATTTTGGTGTTGATAAAAAAAGAATAATTAAAGAAAAGAAATTAAAAGAAATAACCCAAGAGTCTGCTGTCAGCGGTTCTGATCAGAGGATGATGGTCCAGAAGATGGTGGCCCTCAGAAGATGAGGACACTGGGCCTGCTCCTGGCTGGTGGATCCAGCAGATGATGACCCTCAGAAGATGGGGTGCGCTGGATTTGGCTTTGACTGATGGATCCATAGGATAATGCCCAGAGGATGCTTGATCTGGTCCTCGCTGATGGGTCCAGAAGATGACCAGAGAATGCTTGATCTGGTCCTGGTTGATGGGTCCAGAAGATGACCAGAGAACGCTTGATTTGGTTCTGGCTGATGGAACCAGAAGATGACCCTCAGAAAGTGCAGGCGCTGAATCTGGTGAAAACAAAGGGGAAAATGCCAAAAGCTCATGCCTTGGATCGAACCTAGAATCATGAGCTTCTGACTTTCTTCTGACCAACTGCGTTGGATACTGATTTATTAATACAATAAAAACAAACAATGTATATCATAACAACAAGTTTCTAGCCAGAATAAACGCGCCAGAATTTAAACCGACCAGTAAGGTTGTGACACGCCACTGTCTTCTTCCCTGGAATTGTTGTTTAAAACTCTGAACCTTTACCTACAGACATGGCGCTGTAGCTACAACTCTGTGTATTTCAAAAACTACATCCAAGCAATGTAAATAAGATTCAATACCATGGATCAATTGGGTTTGACCCTTTGATCATAATGGTATTCTTCATTAGGGCCAATTGTTCCTGCATTTGAAAGCCCCAAAACAACAAGGCAAACCCTAGCTATGGCAGTTTGTCATACAATCACCAAAAACACAATTGAATATGATGATTAGCTTGCAAACATGTTAAGAAACAAGAATATGCAGTCAAAATGTGCAAATGGCGTATAGATTGATGAAAATTAAAACGAGTTTAGAAACCAATTGTGATACATGCAACTTACAATCCTATGCGTGAAAAGGCTTGAATTTGATCAGAATGTGCTCCTGGAACGTCCAGCAATCTTTTGGCAATGTGAGAAGGTATGAATTGGTCTCTAACATAGAAATTGGATCCCCACTTTTTCTTGCAATTTTTGAGTTTTTGTTTCACCTCTACACGGCTGTTTCCTCCTTCTTTTCGGTCTGCCTTTTGTTCACTATCTATAATAGAGTGCATTAGGGTAAAAATTTGCATCAAATCTTTTGCCATTTATGAAGATTGACCATTGATTTATTCCTTTCACCAAATCTTTCCAAAAAAAGCATTTTCAATCTTTTTTTGTCCATATGAAGCCTTGCATGATTTGATCTTTCCATCAACTGTATAATGACTCTAATCATGCACAAAACACCAAGGTTTAATTGATTTTTGATATTTTCATTATTTTATATTGATTTTATTTGATTTAAATGAAATAAAATCAAAATAAATAATAAAAAATAAAATAATTACAAGTGGAAGGGTTCATGGGTCGTGGATCACATCACAAGCTCAGTGCAAGCATAAAAAGTTAGGCCCATTTAGCAAAAAATGCAATTTTTGACACATTTGACTTTTGGCAATTTTGCAAAAATGGTCAACTTTGACAAGGCATATCTCTTTCAATTTTGACCCTATGAGGATGCTCTTGGACTTTTTAGAAATCTTATGATGTCCCCTAAGCAAACTTTTTGGTCTCATTTCAATTGAGTCTTCCATGTTCATGTATGAAGCCTTGACCCAAAAGGTGTTTTTTTGTTGACCTTTCAAAATGACCTATAATGTCAAAATTCATATCTTTTTGTGAGTGCATATTTTGAACTTGGGAGCTGAATATGAATTTTGGGGAATTGAATCCTATTCAAAATGAGCTTTGGATGGGTCATTTTTGATAAAGTATGAGAAATTTATGCTTGGTCAAAGTTGAGTTGACTTTTCTTGCAAAACCCTAATTTAGCAACTTTTGGGCTTTGATGAATTGTGAGAAAATCTTGAGGAATCATGATCAACCCTTGATCAAATTATGAATGATATTTCAAAAAATGAGGATGTTGACCAAAAATCTTGAGGTTTTACTATATGTGGGCCACAATTGACTTTTGACCTAGCACAGTCAATTTCTAGGTATTTGAGCAATTGACTGAGCAAACTTCCTCTGCAAGGCTTGAAACTTGACATGGATGATCTTGAGAATATATTAGGACAATGGTGAGCATTCGGGATCCTTTGGACTCAAACATCTTGATGCAAAATGAAACCCTAATTTGAGGTAGACTACCTCAGGAGAGAGTTTGTCTGGTCAACCCTTGGACTCCCTTGAGCAATTTGAGGACTTCACTTGACATGTATTCAGAAATATGGGAGGGAAAATTTTGGGGTACAACAGCTTCCCCTGTTCAATCTTCTTAAACCTGAGGATCTAGATTGGCTTGTCTGCCTTTCGTGATCTGAAGGTGGAAGATGATTGAACACTAGAGTGCCCAGAAATTTGCACTCGAAGGAAGTGATACTTGTCCGGCGATATCAGGAATGGGCTTATAGATGCCATTTGGCAGTCAATGATGGAAGATGGGCTTAAATATGCCATCCGAAGAAGTGTCAATTGCATAAGATATTCCTTTGCAAGAACCCGTGTGTGATCGGTGGATCTGGAACTGACTGTTTAACGCTGGTTCGCGAAATGTCGCGGAAGCAAGAGTCGCCACCGTCTTTTATTTTCTCCAAATGGAAAGGACAAAAGCACAGAAAAATTCCTTAAAGAGATTGCTCTCGGTTCGGGAGGTAGATTATAGAAAGGGAAGGTGTTAGCACCCTTTCTATCCATGGTTATCCATGGGCTCTTAGATACTTGCTCATTTGTGTTTTCAAAAATGGTTTGTTTGCTTTTCAATTGTGGGTTTTAAAAAGTTTCTTTGAAAAATTTCAGTTCGACTCATACGTCAGAGTGTTCGAAAAAATTTGCTTTGAAAGCTTTTGAAAAGTGTCGGTGTGAAAAGATTATTGTTTGTTTTTGAAGAGAGCAAGTATCTTTGAGAACCTACCTACCCTAAGGAATTCGTCTGTGTAAATGTCCTTTAAAATAGTGTCATCCCACCATTGAGAGGTAGGTAGCACCACCGTTGGAGGTGTTCGGGTCAATTCGAGTTTGTAGGGACATGGTGATCACCAGAGCAATGGGAAGACACCTTAGAAGCTACCCTCATGCCAGGTTCCCGGATCATGAGGACTTACTAAGACGTCCTCTACTCGACGACCACCTTTCGAGGCAAGGCAACAGTGAGGCGTACCCTAGGGGTGGTGTGTGCGATTCGTGTGTCGTTTTCATTGATATTTGTCTTTTGTCATGTCATTGTGATCTACGCTTGATTTTAATTAGGGCCATTCATTCTTGCATGCTTATTTAACAGTTAATATTTGCGAGGAAAATAAATCTAAACTATTACAAATGGCGCGGGTCCACATCGCCAAAATTAAACCGGACCCGATTTGACAGAAAATAAAGAAAAAAGAAATAAAAGTGCGAGAAGTTAAATTGTTACAAGGCTTTGGGAGAATTACATAATTATAATAAACGACATAAAATAAATGCGCGAATAAAATAAATTACGAATGAGGGCGTTGGACCCTTTTGCAAAAAAATTAAAGTTAATGAATTAATTAATGAGGAATTAAAATTAAAGATTTAAAAAAAAGAATGTTTTTTTTGGTATTTGGTGTTTTTTAGATATTAATGGAAAAAGAATTAATAAAAACTAAAATTGAACGTTAAACCTAATTCTAATTATTTTTTAAGTTATTAAGAAAATATTGAAATTTAACCTAAATTAAACCTAAGTTTGTTATATACAATTAATTATGAAAAACAATAAATAATAATATTATGATAAAAAGGAAAAATTAAAAGGAATGAAAATTGTCAATTAACCTAATTCTACCTTTTTTTATATTTAATATGAAAAGAATTAAAATTGCAAAAATCCTAATTAAAGCTAAATCCATTATATGCTAATTTATTTACAAGAAAATAATTATAATAAAAATATTTATTATTTTTTGGTCTTTTCTGATTTTTTAATGAAGTTTTTATATATTGTAAAAATAATGAATTAAATTAAAACAATAAAACAAATAAAATAATAATTAAAAAAAGATATGAGAAAAATCAAAACTAGCAAACCAGGGTGGGGGTGTAGTCCCAAATGGTGAGGTATGGACTTGAGAAGCCTGGCCCATTATTCTGAAGCCTCCTTTGACTTTTCCAGTTTGTGTGCTAACGCGTTGACCTGGGCATAGCATGTTCTTTGCATCCACGCCTTTGATCTGAATTGGTAGGACGTGTGGACGCTTGGATTAGGATGGCATATGGTGTACATCAATACTGACGCTGCATAGGAAATTGGATTGAAAAATAATAGCGAAATATGCAAGACCTGGGACTTGAACCCAGGTCATGAGAGTTACAAGCACATACACCTGCCAGCTGAGCCACTAAGTTTCAATTAATATATTATAGTAAACAAATAACAAAAAGAAAAAACCAACGCGTAGTGGTTAGACGCGCGAAATTTAAACGGACCAATGGCTGATGGACACGAAATCATCTTCTTCACTTTTCCTGTAACACAAACTCAAAGGCAACAGTTTTGCAAATGTGGTGTTAGATGGGTTTACAGAAAATAGCGACTAGGCTGTTTCTAAACATAAATTAGGCGCGAGTATATGAATCTCTTCGTCCAAGCTTGCTCAGTCCAATGGTCATAGTCTAAAGCTTTGATTTTTCCTCTTTGCAAAAGCCCTAAAATCACAACCTGAAAACCCTAAATTTCACTCATGGCATCATCGTGTATGGTCAATAAAAATACAATTAAATACAATGGTTAGCTTGGAAACTTCACACTGAACAAGAATTCATAAATAAAAATGCAAAAGGATGTATGAATTATGATATACGATTTCAAAAATTGCTTGATACAGTTTGAGTTCAAACTACCAATTCTTGGAGCTTTGGTTGCTGTTTGTGATTGGCACACGTTCAGAGAACCACAATGAAGCTATTGGAATCAAGATTAAGGCTTGAATCGTTCTCTAAGGTTGAATTCAGTATTTGAGTTTTTTTGGAAAATTTCCAAGTTTGCCAAGTCTTTTTCTGCGCAGCTTGGAGTCCAATGCAATTAGGTTTGTGATCCTGCATATGTAGTGAGACAATTAGGTTAAGAAAACTTGATCAAATCCAATGAATTAATGGTTTTTGAATATTTGATTTCAAGGATCTTTTTTGAATCTTTTTCATGTACATTTTGTATCAATTATGATCAATTAGTCCAATTCTTTCCATGTTTGGGATGTGCACGAGATTTTGAAAGCAAAACATGCATAAAAAGATTTTTTAGGTCAAAGTATATATTTTCCACATATTTAAATAATTTAAATGAATTAATATTAATATAAATTCAAATAAATAAATAAAAAATGAGAAAATACTTCCCTTTGGGCCAAGTGGTCGTGCATATGCTTGGAATGATGAATCATGGAAGAAAAAAGGGCCCATTAGCAAATTTAGGTCATTTGAAGTAAAGTTGACTTTTCAAAATTCCCAACAATTTCCCAACTTCCACAAGGCATAACTTGCTCAATTTTTAAGCTTTTCACATGTTCTTGGACATTTTGGAAAGGTCTTTGAGTCCTTTAACCAATGCCTTTGGTCCCATGTCATTTTGATTTACCAATCTCAAGTTATGGTCTTTGACTTAAAGTCCCTTTTTGTTGACTTTTGAAAATGACCTATAATGTTGAAATTGATAACTTTTTGTGAGAGCATTTCTTGGACTTGGAATATGAAGATGAATTGTAGGAAATGTCTTTCTCTTCAAAATGAGCTTTGGATGGAATTTTTCTGATAATCCATGTGAAAGTTATGCCCTGGTCAATTTCAGTTGACTTTTTCAGCTGTCCAAATATAGTAACTTTTGCATCTTTGATGATTTCTGAGCCAAATTTTGAGAATCATGATCAAGCATTGATCAAATGATGTTTGTGGCTTCAAAATGATATGTTGACCAAAAATTTGAACTTTTGACTGTCAAATGACCATTTTGCCCCTACAGTTGACTGTAGTGCAATTTAGGTTTTTGACTGTGCAATTTTGAGCTGAATGCCTTGAAACTTGATATGAGGATGCTTGACTATCTTTGTAAGCATATGGGACTTGATTGGCCCTTTGAAAACTTCACTTTCTTAATCAGGACTCAAACCCTAGTTTTGACTGTATGGGAAGTTGTTGAGCTGCACAACCCTTGGGGAATTTTGTGACTTGGCTTGGCAATTTCCTGAAGAATATGGGAGGGCAAATTTTGGGGTACAACAGTTGCCCCTGTTCAATCTTCTTAGACCTGAGGATGCAGATTGGCTGACGTGCCTTTCGTAATCCGAGGGTAGAAGATGTTTGAACACTAGAGTGCCCAGAAATTTGCGCTCACATAGTAACAGTGATGGGGGAATGGGCTCATAGATGCCATTTTGAGATTGCTGGATAGGATGATGGGCTTATAGATGCCATCTGGATGTTGATCGCGTAGGGGATTCCTTAGCGAGAACCTGCATACCTGCAAAAGAACAAATGAGTACCTGACACGTTGCAGGAGCTGGTTTTCAGATGCTTGGTATAGATATGTCCTGACTGGTTACAGGAGCTGAGTCTGGAGCTTCAAAAGATGATGAATGGACCAGATATGGTTGCTGCCTTAGCGTGAATGGTAAGAGAACCTTGTGTGACTTTAACTTCAACAACGCTCGTTTAGAAAAATCTTGGCGGGAATTACCATCTTTGCAGTATCGGGAACAGAACCATAGGCCATTATAATCTGAAAGGGAATCACCTCACTCTCCGTTGGAGAGGGAATCATAGGAAAAGGAATTGTCACCTCACACACCGTCGGAGAGGAAACCATAAGAGACTATCACCTCACACTCATCGTCGGAGAGGGAAACATCTGAAAAAGGAATTACCACCTCACGCACTTGTCGGAGAGGGGACCATAAGAGACTATCACCTCACACTCATCGTCGGAGAGGGAAACATCTGAAGAAGGAATTACCACCTCACGCACTTGCCGGAGAGGGGACCATAAGAGACTATCACCTCACACTCATCGTCGGAGAGGGAAACATCTGAAGAAGGAATTACCACCTCACGCACTTGCCGGAGAGGGGACCATAGGAGACTATCACCTCACACTCATCGTCGGAGAGGGAAACATCTGAAGAAGGAATTACCACCTCACGCACTTGCCGGAGAGGGGACCATAAGAGACTATCACCTCACACTCATCGTCGGAGAGGGAAACATCTGAAGAAGGAATTACCACCTCACGCACTTGCCGGAGAGGGGACCATAAGAGACTATCACCTCACACTCATCGTCGGAGAGGGAAACATCTGAAGAAGGAATTACCACCTCACGCACTTGCCGGATAGGGGACCATAGGAGAGTATCACCTCACACTCATCGTCAGAGAGGGAAACATCTGAAGAAGGAATTACCACCTCACGCACTTGCCGGAGAGGGGACCATAAGAGACTATCACCTCACACTCATCGTCGGAGAGGGAAACATCTGAAGAAGGAATTACCACCTCACGCACTTGCCGGAGAGGGGACCATAAGAGACTATCACCTCACACTCATCGTCGGAGAGGGAAACATCTGAAGAAGGAATTACCACCTCACGCACTTGCCGGAGAGGGGACCATAAGAGACTATCACCTCACACTCATCGTCGGAGAGGGAAACATCTGAAGAAGGAATTACCACCTCACGCACTTGCCGGAGAGGGGACCATAAGAGACTATCACCTCACACTCATCGTCGGAGAGGGAAACATCTGAAGAAGGAATTACCACCTCACGCACTTGCCGGAGAGGGGACCATAAGAGACTATCACCTCACACTCATCGTCGGAGAGGGAAACATCTGAAGAAGGAATTACCACCTCACACACTTGCCGGAGAGGGGACCATAAGAGACTATCACCTCACACTCATCGTCGGAGAGGGAAACATCTGAAGAAGGAATTACCACCTCACGCACTTGCCGGAGAGGGGACCATAAGAGACTATCACCTCACACTCATCGTCGGAGAGGGAAACATCTGAAGAAGGAATTACCACCTCACGCACTTGCCGGAGAGGGGACCATAGGAGACTATCACCTCACACTCATCGTCAGAGAGGGAAACATCTGAAAAAAGGACTTCTGGAAGCAGTATCAGAACGTCACCATATCTGGTTTACATCTGAAACTATATCTGGAAGGAAATCTGGAAGCAGCATCAGAACGTCACCATATCTGGATCATATCTAAAACTATATCTAGAAGGAAATCTGGAAGCAGCATCAGAACGTCACCATCTCTGGATCATATCTAAAACTATATCTAGAAGGAAATCTGGAAGCAGCATCAGAACGTCACCATCTCTGGATCATATCTGAAACTATATCTAGAAGGAAATCTGGAAGCAGCATCAGAACGTCACCATCTCTGGATCATATCTGAAACTATATCTAGACAGAATTGCGATAGTTTGATAGTAGTCATTTGTATTAATCTTTTTCCTGAAAAGGCAAAACATAATTGTATGCAAAATCATGATGCATGAACTGTATGTCTTAAAAATTAATGAGATTCATGTAGTATGATGCATATGCATGCTATAATGTATGAGGATATGATGTTTATGAATGTATATTTTCGTCGTAGGAAAATAAATCCTTGACGGGTGCCGGGAAGTCGCATCCTGGGCTGATGTGGAAGAATAGCTTTTGCTTCCGCTGGGGTTGATAGTTGCAAGTATACCGGTAGGAGAAGATGACTCCGTTGCGGAATAAACTTGGCAAATGGAAGATTCTGCGGGGAGAAAAGATACCCTAACGACCATGCTGGGAAGCAATACTCTGTGGGGAATAGAGATGCTTTGCTGAATGTTGATAGTTTGCTGAGGATACCCTTGTTGTGCTGGAAGTGTTGATAGACTTCGCTGGGGATAGGAAGACTTTGTCGAAGACGCTCCTTCCGCGGTTTTTTGGCTGAGGATAACCCAGTTATACCCTATTGAGGAAATAACTCTTTAAATAAAGCCGGGAAACGCGTTCGTGCTCCGTGAGGATAAGCTTCCCGAATCGTCTGGGGATAAGCTTACTGCTTGGGGAGATGTATTCCAACTTTCCTGGGGAAGCTGGGTTGGACTCTCCTGGGGAGGTATTGAACTGTATTGGTTACGTTCTTCAACAGGACCTACCCTGATACCTTGGAGGATAGAACGATCAGATTGCTTAGACCACCCCTTATTGCCCCTGTTTCTATGGAGGAGACACTTGTGGGGTGCTGATAGTTGTTGACGGACGAACCTTCTTCTGGTAGGTAAGTGACAAGAAAACGGGGCATAGTCGTACGCTTTGATCCCTAACTTTTGCCTGGACCGCCCTTTCGGGTTTTCAGCCCACCGGGATACCCATTTTTGCCCAAGCCGCCTTTTCAGGTTTTCGACTTGCCGGGTGTACAGATTTTTTTTTTATTTCATCCCTTCATTTTGCCCGAACCCTTCTGGTTCGCCGGGAAGCCCTTATTTTTGCCTAGGTATGTCAACCTAGCGGGTCTTTGATTGTGCGTAGTATTTTTTCGACTATGTCTGTTCTCAGAAAGTAGGGAGTTGCCCCTGTTTAGAAGTGTTTTGTCACCAGAAGATGTTTGATCAGGCGAGATTTGTTGTTGAAATGCCCCAAGTGACTCAGGTGGAGATTTGCCCCAGGCTGGTTGGCCTTTTGAGAGATTCTCCGAATCTTGATTGGACTGCCCCAGATGATGGACAATAGTCATGCCATGCCCCTTGATTGGAGGTACTTCTGTTCATTAGGCATTCGTCGCGTAAACTTCTATACTGTTCAAACAAAAAGTCATATGCAAACAAAGTTATGTTAAAAATGCAAAGCTTATGTCTGTCTTGAAGATTTTGAAAATGCATTTTTTCATAAAACATGTGAATGTTTGTAAAACATGATGTCAACTCTGTATTTACCGTAGCCTTAAGGAGTCAGGATACCTTCGTAACAGTATGCTTTCGAACTAACCCATGCTTCAGCTAGGACTTTTGAGGGTTATAACGTGGCCTGGTTCACGGTTTAAGAAACAAAGGATAAAGGCTCAAATTTTATTTGTACCCACCCGCTCTTCGTGATGTTCTCCAAACCTAAACTCAGTTGATCATGCGTTAGACCTTGCTTGAGTCTTTGCTTTGATGTTCCAGTAATGGTTCAGATGTTGATAACTTATTTTGAATAGGCGGTCCTTCTTTGTTTTTGTTGAGGGTTTGTGAGACCTCTTTTTTGATTTCGTTATCCCTATTTTTGCCTGAACTGTTTCCTTTTTGGAATTACAGTCAGCGGGATGCCCCAGTTTCATAAGTCTCTTTTCATAGGTTTAGACTTTTTGGGCTTTTCATTTATGAATTTTGATGATGACTGCCTGTCCTTTTGATTGTTCTGAACCATCACTGTCTTTGTTCGTTTTGTAAAGATCTCTTCGGTGCCATTCGTCATGCACTTGGATCAACTGAGGGACTACCCTGCCCCAGGTTATGATTAAGGGTTTTAAATTTCGAAAAGAAAAACTCCTACTTCTTTGGCTCAAAGGGGTTGACGAGGGATTATCATCCTTATAACTCCAGTGTTTAGGGTTTGAAACAATGCATGTACCTCATCAGCGGGGTCTGTTTAAAAGCATATTGTAGACTATGGTATCGTTTTCTTCATCCTCCCTCAAGAGGCTTAGAATTATTTAAGATCAAGAGTCGACATCAGAAAAAAATATGAAAACGGTTTGCATATAGTGAATGCGAATATATTGATTCAAAAATAGGCATAAGCGATGCATTAATAGAATAACAATGTTTTAACATGAATAAATGTTTAAACAAAAGAAAATTGCAACTTGAAATTTCTAATGAACAAAAGCTTCTTAATTTGAACTAGTCATCCCAGATGGAAGATTCTTAGCAGAAGATTTTTATTTGGCCGCCCGGCATGAACTCCAGCACCCTTCCGTCGATCAAGTCCTGGATCTTGTTCTTCAAGCTCCAACAGTCGTCGGTGTCATGTCCAGGACTGTCAGAATGGTAGGCACATCTTTCATCAGGGTTGTAAGTAGGAGCAGAGGTATCGGGATTCTGGGGAGGACCCTTTAAAGTAATCAGATTAACTTCCAACAAGCGTTTCAGCATTAGAGATGATGGTATACCAGTCTCAGAGAAATGTCTCCCAGGTGTATATCGCTTACGCCGATTACCCCGTTGATGCTGGGTTTGTGAAGTAGTAACAATTTGGGGAGGTCCACTCTTCACCATACCAGACTGTTGTCCTCTTGGTAGCTGATCAAAGACTTGATCCCTGACTCGGATTGGTAGCTTCATGTTGGATTTACTTTGGTGGAGTTGACTGATCGTGGTCCTCAACTCTACTTGCTCCTGAGCTAAACCTTGGATGAGAGCCCTTTGCCCCAACATTTGGGTTTTCGATGTGTCTACCTCAGCTTGTAGACGTTTCAGCAGCTCGTCCTTGTCATCTTCAGGAATTTTCTTGGCCAGATTCCCCATGAGGAGTGCCCTCAACTCTTCCTGCCCCTTGGATAGACCTAGGAAGATTTCCCTGAACTGAGACTCTTGAGCGTGAAGGTCCTTGATAGTCTGCTCGGCTGATGATTCAGGATTCATGACGATCGGCTGAAACAAACAGTGGAGAAGGGTAAGCAACCTGTCAAAGGGATACCTGCAATGCAATGAGATGTATGACATGCATGTAATGTTTTCAAGGACCTCGCAGGGTAAACAGAGAAACTTGTTAGAGTTGGAAACTGGCAACTTGATTGAAGGAACTTCCTGTTGTAGAGAGCCCTTCTTCAAGGGTCAAAGGCTCACCATATCCAGTGGGTCATAGCCCCTGACACTCTTGGCTAGAGGAACATAAATCCTCTTTGCCCCTGGCTAGATGTTTGATTTATCATGACCTGCATCACAAGCCCTTGAGATCCTTGAAATGGGTTAGGATGTATGCAATGGTATGATGTCATGCTATGCATGGGGTCGTGTAGGTAAACCATGTTATGAGTCCCAATTAAGGACTATAAACAAACCCTGTAAGAAATTCAGTATACTTTGTTATGAGTCCCTATTAAGGACTATAAACAAAACCTGCAAGAAATTTGGTAAACCCTGTCATGAGTCCTAGTTAAGGACTATAAACAAAACCTGCAAGAAATTTGGTAAACCTTGTCATGAGTCCTAGTTAAGGACTATAAACAAAACCTGCAAGAAATTTGGTAAACCTTGTTATGAGTCCTAGTTAAGGACTATAAACAAAACCTGCAAGAAGTTCACGTGTCAGCTAACAAGCATGCAAGTAGGCAAGTACAAAGTCACACAAGAGAAACCCTTAGAGTTTAGGCCAGCATGAGGTCTAGGTATTACCCTCTTTCAGTTTGTTGGTTCATACCTGTCCTATCAAAGTAATCGGGTTCTTAGAGGATCCCAATATCATTGACTACCCTCAATCGGTCATAACTCCAGCATCGCAATCTTTTCTTGCGGCCAGAACCATCACGAGAGTTTAGCCTCAATGGGCGTAGCATACTGCTACTGTTCTAATGGCCAAGTTGGGTCAGTTAAGGTTCTAAGGTCTGTTGGTGCTTAATGACTCCTTGGAAGACCCATATTCTCCCCGTTTCAACACGAGGGATATCGGTACAGACCAAGGCGCCACACCAACGTAGCCACTGCTTCACCCATGTCGGTATACGCCGGACAGGTCCCTCACAGCTTATGCTACCTAAACAGGGTATTCCCAGATCCGGGTTAGGATCTATGTATCTCCGATGCAACCCACAATAGTAAAGCAAGCAAATCAATACAAGTGAAAACACAGTTATGACCTAGTCCTAAGGTACACCTCACTTTAAGTTTTAGTCCCCAGCAGAGTCGCCAGTTCTGTGATCGGTGGATCTGGAACTGACTGTTTAACGCTGGTTCGCGAAATGTCGCGGAAGCAAGAGGCGCCACCGTCTTTTATTTTCTCCAAATGGAAAGGACAAAAGCACAGAAAAATTCCTTAAAGAGATTGCTCTCGGTTCGGGAGGTAGATTATAGAAAGGGAAGGTGTTAGCACCCTTTCTATCCATGGTTATCCATGGGCTCTTAGATACTTGCTCATTTGTGTTTTCAAAAATGGTTTGTTTGCTTTTCAATTGTGGGTTTTAAAAAGTTTCTTTGAAAAATTTCAGTTCGACTCATACGTCAGAGTGTTCGAAAAAATTTGCTTTGAAAGCTTTTGAAAAGTGTCGGTGTGAAAAGATTATTGTTTGTTTTTGAAGAGAGCAAGTATCTTTGAGAACCTACCTACCCTAAGGAATTCGTCTGTGTAAATGTCCTTTAAAGTAGTGCCATCCCACCATTGAGAGGTAGGTAGCACCACCGTTGGAGGTGTTCGGGTCAATTCGAGTTTGTAGGGACATGGTGATCACCAGAGCAATGGGAAGACACCTTAGAAGCTACCCTCATGCCAGGTTCCCGGATCATGAGGACTTACTAAGACGTCCTCTACTCGACGACCACCTTTCGAGGCAAGGCAACAGTGAGGCGTACCCTAGGGGTGGTGTGTGCGATTCGTGTGTCGTTTTCATTGATATTTGTCTTTTGTCATGTCATTGTGATCTACGCTTGATTTTAATTAGGGCCATTCATTCTTGCATGCTTATTTAACAGTTAATATTTGCGAGGAAAATAAATCTAAACTATTACAAATGGCGCGGGTCCACATCGCCAAAATTAAACCGGACCCGATTTGACAGAAAATAAAGAAAAAAGAAATAAAAGTGCGAGAAGTTAAATTGTTACAAGGCTTTGGGAGAATTACATAATTATAATAAACGACATAAAATAAATGCGCGAATAAAATAAATTACGAATGAGGGCGTTGGACCCTTTTGCAAAAAAATTAAAGTTAATGAATTAATTAATGAGGAATTAAAATTAAAGATTTAAAAAAAAGAATGTTTTTTTTGGTATTTGGTGTTTTTTAGATATTAATGGAAAAAGAATTAATAAAAACTAAAATTGAACGTTAAACCTAATTCTAATTATTTTTTAAGTTATTAAGAAAATATTGAAATTTAACCTAAATTAAACCTAAGTTTGTTATATACAATTAATTATGAAAATCAATAAATAATAATATTATGATAAAAAGGAAAAATTAAAAGGAATGAAAATTGTCAATTAACCTAATTCTACCTTTTTTTATATTTAATATGAAAAGAATTAAAATTGCAAAAATCCTAATTAAAGCTAAATCCATTATATGCTAATTTATTTACAAGAAAATAATTATAATAAAAATATTTATTATTTTTTGGTCTTTTCTGATTTTTTAATGAAGTTTTTATATATTGTAAAAATAATGAATTAAATTAAAACAATAAAACAAATAAAATAATAATTAAAAAAAGATATGAGAAAAATCAAAACTAGCAAACCAGGGTGGGGGTGTAGTCCCAAATGGTGAGGTATGGACTTGAGAAGCCTGGCCCATTATTCTGAAGCCTCCTTTGACTTTTCCAGTTTGTGTGCTAACGCGTTGACCTGGGCATAGCATGTTCTTTGCATCCACGCCTTTGATCTGAATTGGTAGGACGCGTGGACGCTTGGATTAGGATGGCATATGGTGTACATCAATACTGACGCTGCATAGGAAATTGGATTGAAAAATAATAGCGAAATATGCAAGACCTGGGACTTGAACCCAGGTCATGAGAGTTACAAGCACATACACCTGCCAGCTGAGCCACTAAGTTTCAATTAATATATTATAGTAAACAAATAACAAAAAGAAAAAACCAACGCGTAGTGGTTAGACGCGCGAAATTTAAACGGACCAATGGCTGATGGACACGAAATCATCTTCTTCACTTTTCCTGTAACACAAACTCAAAGGCAACAGTTTTGCAAACGTGGTGTTAGATGGGTTTACAGAAAATAGCGACTAGGCTGTTTCTAAACATAAATTAGGCGCGAGTATATGAATCTCTTCGTCCAAGCTTGCTCAGTCCAATGGTCATAGTCTAAAGCTTTGATTTTTCCTCTTTGCAAAAGCCCTAAAATCACAACCTGAAAACCCTAAATTTCACTCATGGCATCATCGTGTATGGTCAATAAAAATACAATTAAATACAATGGTTAGCTTGGAAACTTCACACTGAACAAGAATTCATAAATAAAAATGCAAAAGGATGTATGAATTATGATATACGATTTCAAAAATTGCTTGATACAGTTTGAGTTCAAACTACCAATTCTTGGAGCTTTGGTTGCTGTTTGTGATTGGCACACGTTCAGAGAACCACAATGAAGCTATTGGAATCAAGATTAAGGCTTGAATCGTTCTCTAAGGTTGAATTCAGTATTTGAGTTTTTTTGGAAAATTTCCAAGTTTGCCAAGTCTTTTTCTGCGCAGCTTGGAGTCCAATGCAATTAGGTTTGTGATCCTGCATATGTAGTGAGACAATTAGGTTAAGAAAACTTGATCAAATCCAATGAATTAATGGTTTTTGAATATTTGATTTCAAGGATCTTTTTTGAATCTTTTTCATGTACATTTTGTATCAATTATGATCAATTAGTCCAATTCTTTCCATGTTTGGGATGTGCACGAGATTTTGAAAGCAAAACATGCATAAAAAGATTTTTTAGGTCAAAGTATATATTTTCCACATATTTAAATAATTTAAATGAATTAATATTAATATAAATTCAAATAAATAAATAAAAAATGAGAAAATACTTCCCTTTGGGCCAAGTGGTCGTGCATATGCTTGGAATGATGAATCATGGAAGAAAAAAGGGCCCATTAGCAAATTTAGGTCATTTGAAGTAAAGTTGACTTTTCAAAATTCCCAAAAATTTCCCAACTTCCACAAGGCATAACTTGCTCAATTTTTAAGCTTTTCACATGTTCTTGGACATTTTGGAAAGGTATTTGAGTCCTTTACCCAATTCCTTTGGTCCCATGTCATTTCGCTTTACCAATCTCAAGTTATGGTCTTTGACTTAAAGTCCCTTTTTGTTGACTTTTGAAAATGACCTATAATGTTGAAATTGATAACTTTTTGTGAGAGCATTTCTTGGACTTGGAATATGAAGATGAATTGTAGGAAATGTCTTTATCTTCAAAATGAGCTTTGGATGGAATTTTTCTGATAATCCATGTGAAAGTTATGCCCTGGTCAATTTCAGTTGACTTTTTCAGCTGTCCAAATATAGTAACTTTTGCATCTTTGATGATTTCTGAGCCAAATTTTGAGAATCATGATCAAGCATTGATCAAATGATGTTTGTGGCTTCAAAATGATATGTTGACCAAAAATTTGAACTTTTGACTGTCAAATGACCATTTTGCCCCTACAGTTGACTGTAGTGCAATTTAGGTTTTTGACTGTGCAATTTTGAGCTGAATGCCTTGAAACTTGATATGAGGATGCTTGACTATCTTTGTAAGCATATGAGACTTGATTGGCCCTTTGAAAACTTCACTTTCTTAATCAGGACTCAAACCCTAGTTTTGACTGTATGGGAAGCTGTTGAGCTGCACAACCCTTGGGGAATTTTGTGACTTGGCTTGGCAATTTCCTGAAGAATATGGGAGGGCAAATTTTGGGGTACAACACCGTGTACCTGTTGTTGAGGAGGACTTTGTTGGGAATGTTGGTCTCTGTCTTGAGAGAAATAGAGTTTTAGGAGCTTCAGTTGTCAGTTACTCTATTGGGGAAATAACTCCTGCTTAAGGAAGCATAAGTGAACTGCATATTTGGTCAGGGTACAAGCTGCACCGCGACTTACTGGGGAAATGTGAAACCAATCGTGTTTGATCAGGTCCAGGTCTTACAGTGTTATGGACTGTTGTCTGGAGATAAGAGAAAAGAAACCTGGATGGTAAGGTTATGAGAAGGAACCTGGATAGTAGGGTTACTTCGATATGAAAGCCTGGATAGTGGGGCTGTGAGAAAGAACCTGGATAGTAGGGTTACTTCGATATGAAAGTCGGGATAGTAGGGCTGTGAGAAGAAACCTAGATAGTAGGGTTACTTCGATATGAAAGCCTGGATAGTAGGGCTGTGAGAAGGAACCCGGATAGTAGGGTTACTTCGATGTGAAAGCCTGGGTAGTAGGGCTGTGAGAAGGAACCTGGATAGTAGAATTACTTCGATATGAAAGCCTGGATAGTAGGGCTTGAGAAGGAACCTGGATAGTAGGGTTACTTCGATGTGAAAGCCTGGATAGTAGGGTTACTTTGATATGAAAGCCTGGATAGTAGGGCTTTAGAAGGAACCTGGATAGTAGGGTTACTTCGATATGAAATCCTGGATAGTAGGGCTTGAGAAGGAACCTGGATAGTAGGATTACTTCTATGTGAAATCCTGGATAGTAGGGCTGCTTTTGTTGCGTCGATGATTACTCTGTTTAGCTTTAAGTGTTGATCATGGGCTTGCTGGAAATAGTTGACAATAATGTCCTTCCTGAAAGAAATACAAGGTTAGCCATATGTGATGCATGAGATGCATTGTGTGTTGACGTTCTCAAAATAAATGAGACCATGTTACATGTGGTGTATGCATATGTCATGATGTATGAACATGAAATGCTGACGTGATAATCTGAATCTGGGAAAATAAATCCCTGATTGCTATGAAAACCATAGTTCCTCCACCTCTGTTGGGGATGGTGAACAAATATGGTCGTGCAGGGAATTTTCCCCTTGGCTGGCGAATATTCTGCCGGAAGAGACCCTGTCTGAGGATAACTCTGCAGGGCATAACTCTGTTAGAGAGGAGATACTATGTTGATAGATCTGCCGACTTGGAGAAATAACTCAGCTGGGGATGAATTCCCGTTGCTGGTGATAATGAATTTTGTTGGAGATCGACTTTCTGACTGTGAGAGAAATAAACTCTGCTTTGGGAAAAGATTTACCGACTCACTCGTGATTGTGAACTTTAGCTGGGGAGAGTTGTGTTCTGTTGGGAAAGTTAACACCACTGTCTTTGGATACTTCTTACTCTGTGGGGAGTGTATGTACCACTTCTCATGTTCTCCAGCTGGTTCTGTCCCTGTACCTGAGGGGCAGAGTAATTGTAAGGCTTGGACACTTCTTGTTTGTCCCTGTTCCTGGAATTACGAGTAATCGTCTTTTGTTTCTTATGTAAATATTTATGAGCAGCAATTATTTTCAAATGCATATATCAAAAATGAATCATTGGACGTTCTTACAAAACAAAACAGAAAAAGAAAAACAATTTGGAATTTCTTATGAAAATGAATTATATTGATTTTTGAAGTTGGCCCATAATAGGCGTTTTATACAGGGAGGTTGACGTCCCAGTAAGAGAACATCATCGAAAGATAGATATTACAATTTGTGTAAAAGAAAGAAAACCAACTATGTGAAACGACCCCATTGGGTTCCAACTCTGCTATTGCCTTTATATCTTCAAGCATCTCATCACTTTGTTGTTGGGTCAAAGGTAGATCAGATTGATTGGCGTCGTCCGAGTTTGATAGTCGATACCAAAGTATGGTTGTAAGATGATCCAATGAGACATAGTGGTACGCTTCCATCCCTAATTTTTGCCTGGACCGCCCTTTCGGGTTTTCAGTCCACCAGGATACCCTTTTTTCCCAAGCCGCCTTTTCAGTTTTTCGACTTGCCGGGTGTACAGTTTTTTTTATTTTTATCCCTTACTTTTGCCCGAACCCTTTTGGTTCACCGTGAAGCCCTTATTTTTTCCTAGGCAAGTCGACCTAGCGGGTCTTTGATTATGCATAGTATCTTTTCACTATATCTGCATTGATGGGGCGAGGAAGGTCGTCACCATCCATGGTGGTTAGAATCATAGCTCCTCCCGAGAAAATGTTCTTAACCACAAATGGCCCTTCGTTTGTGGGGGTCCATTTGCCCCTGGGATCACCTTGCAGTAGTATGATGCGTTTGATCACTAGATCCCCGACATGATATTCTTGTCGTCTGACCTTCTTATCAAAAGCCTTGATCATTCACTTTTGATACGTCTGACCATGACAGATAGCAGTAAGTCTCTTTTCATCGATTAAATTCAGCTGATCAAGCCGGGTATGGATCCAGTCGTCCTCGTTCAAGCCTGCATCCTTCATAATCCTAAGAGAGGGTATCTGAACTTCGATGGGTAGGACTGCCTCCATGCCATATACCAGAGAGTAGGGTGTTGCCCCTGTCGACGTTCGTGCTGAGGTACGGTACCCATGAAGAGCGAATGGTAACATTTCATGCCAGTCTTTGTAGGTCACCGTCATCTTCTGCACAATCTTCTTGATGTTCTTGTTAGCTGCTGCAACAGCCCCATTCATCTTCGGCCGGTAGGGAGAAGAGTTATGATGCTGAATCTTGAACTGTTTGCAGAGCTCAGTGATCATTGTATTGTTGAGATTTGTACCATTGTCCGTAATGATCCTCTCTGGTACACCATATTGACAGATCAGATTGTGTCAGATGAATCGCGCCACGACGTTTTTGGTCACTGTAGCAAAGAAAGCTGCCTCAACCCACTTTGTGAAATAATCAATTGCTACCAGAATGAAACGATGCCCGTTAGACGCAGTAGGTCGGATCTCGCCGATCATGTCAATGCCTCACATTGCAAAAGGCCAAGGAGCTATCAAAACATCCAGGGGAACCGGAGGTACATGCACCTTATCAGCATAGACTTGGCACTTATGATAGGTTCGAGAATGCTGATAACAATTGGCTTTCATGGTAAACCAGTAATATCCTGCCCGTAGGATTTTCTTCGCCATGGCGTGTCCACTGGAATGAGTTCCGAAGGTACCTTCATGTAGGTCTGCCATGATCCTTTCTGTCTTGCTCTTGTCTATGCACCGCAGTAAGGTTGAATCATGGTTACGCTTATAAAGGATACCATTTCTGATGAAGAACTTCGCAGCGAATCTTCTCAGAAACTTCTTATCATTAACAGATGCCCCCTCGGGGTATTCTTGAGCCTCAAGATACCTCTTTACCTCGTGAAACCAGGGTTTATCTGCTACCTCTTCAGTCTCAATGTCACAGTAATATGCGGGTTCATCCAACCTCTCGATGGTAATCTGGGGAGCTTCATTGTTCCACCTGACTTTGAAAATAGAAGACATGGTAGCTAGCGCGTCCGCTAACTGATTCTCCTCTCTTGGGAAGTGTTCAAAGGTTATCTCCTCAAAGTGTGGGAGCAATGTCAGTACATATTCTTTGTAAGGAACAAGATTTGGGTGCTTCGTATCTCACTCGCCTTTGATTTGACTGATCACCAGAGCAGAATCTCTGAATACACTCAAGAACTTAATCCTCAGGTCAATAGCAGCTCGAAGACCTTGGATACACGCTTCATACTCCTCCATATTGTTGGTGCAGTTAAAACATAATCGGACGGAGAACGGAGTATGACAGCCCTCAGGAGATATAATTACTGCGCCAATGTTGTTACCCAAAGCGTTTGATGATCCATCAAAATACATAGACCATCGGGATCCTTCCTCAGGTCCTTCATCTGGTCCATGTTCTTCATAGTCGGTCACCAACATGATGTTCTCATCCGGGAACTCGAAATTCATGGATTGGTAGTCATCCACGGCCTGATGCGCCAAATGATCCGCCAATAAACTCCCCTTGATTGATTTTTGGGTGGTGTATTGGATGTCGTACTCGGTTAAGATCATCTGCCATCTCGCTATTCTTTCGGACAGGGCAGGCTTTTCGAAGATATACTTGATTGGATCCATTTTTGATATCAACAAAGTGGTGTGAGTAAGCATATACTGTCTCAGCCGGCGAGCAGCCCATGCCAAAGCGCAGCAAGTTTTCTCGAGCAATGAGTATCGGGTCTCACAGTCGATAAACATTTTGCTAAGGTAGTAAATAGCGTGCTCTTTTCGGCCAGACTCGTCATGCTGCACCAGCACACACCCCATTGAATTGTCTAGCACTGTCAAGTATAGTATCAAAGGTCTTCCTTCAACTGGAGGCATCAGCATTGGTGGTTCTTGAAGGTATTCCTTGATTCTTTCGAAAGCGGTCTGGCATTCATCATTCCACTTTACCACTTAATCTTTCTTCAGCAGCTTGAAGATTGGCTCACAAGTGGCAGTCAGATGTGAAATGAACCGGGTGATGTAATTCATCCGTCCTAAGAAACCTCTGACTTCTTTTTCTATGCGGGGAGCCGGCATTTCTTGTATGGCTTTTACCTTTGCAGGGTCCACCTGAATACCTTTATCACTGACGACGAAACCTAGAAGCTTACTAAATCTTACCCCGAAGGTACACTTGTTCGGATTCAATCTCAGCTTGTACGGCTTCAACCTGTCAAACAGTTTCTGGAGATGATCAAGGTGCTCTCCCTCAGTCTGGGACCTGGCTATCATGTCGACAACATAAACCTTAATCTCATGGTGAATCATGTCATGGAACAAAGCGACCATAGTACGCTGATAAGTTGCCCCTGCATTCTTCAACCCGAAAGGCATTACCTTGTAACAGAAGGTGCCCCACTGTGTAACGAAGGTTCTCTTCTCCATGTCCTCAGGAGCCATCTTGATCTGGTTGTAGACAGAAAAACCATCCATGAAGGAGAAGATTTTATGTTGCGCGGTGTTGTCGACTAGAACATCAATATGAGGAAGTGGGAAGTCATCCTTGGGGCTTGCCCTGTTCAGATCTCTATAGTCCACACACATTTGTACATTACCATCCTTCTTAGGTACCGGAACAACGTTGGCAACCCACTGCGGATAAGAAGTGGCAGCTAAGAACTCTGCGTCGAACTGTTTCATGACTTCTGCCTTGATTTTCTCCGACATCTCTGGGCGCATACGGCGGACCTTCTGCTTTATCGGAGGGCAGTCTTCTTTAGTCGGCAGGCGGTGTACCACAATATCAGTGTCCAAACCAGGCATATCTTCGTAGGACCAGGCGAAGATCTCAACATAGTCACGTAGCATTTGTATCAACTGTTGCTTGTCACTAGGCTCCAGATTCGCACCTATTTTGACATCTTTCCTATCTTCCTCTGTATGCAAATTTACTGATTCAACCGGCTCTTCATGAGGCTGTATGGCCCTCTCTTCCAGCTGTAACAGTCTAGCAAGTTCTCAGGCACCTCACAATCCTCCTCACCTTCGTCTTCAGCTTGGTTGATCAAATTTTCGAAGTCATAACTGGCAGTAGCGGAGTTGTTATCAATGGGATCCAGAGTGGATGTGGATCTGCATTATGATACGTGAGTGTGTGTAAGAGAATAGCTGTTTTGATAAAGTGAGAGACAGAAAAGAAAAACAAAGAGCACAAAAATTTGTAATGCAAGAAACGTCCAATGTTTTATTAATGATATATGAAAATGACAAGTAATGAGCCCTCACAAGCAAAGCCAATGTACCTCGGGCAAAGCACCGGGCCACAAAGTTCCAAACTATTTATTACAATTCTTAAAAACAAAAGTCAATTACTGCGGAATAAAAGAAACATGTATGAAGTCCTTCGTCGTCCAGTTGTTCAGTCCACCATTGGTTGTTGGGTAGATTCAGCTGTCGATGTCTGAATCTTCTTCACTGTCTTTAATTGCATTAACTCCCCGACTGCTGATGTGCAAAGGAGGTCTTCCAATCCGTGCGTGCCTAACAGCCCTTTGAGCCCCTGTAGTAAAGCCCAATTCAAAATTTGTCAGTTTTGTGAGTGAAATAAGGGAGTTGACCCCAATTGGTACACCCACCTTCTTCAACCACGGCCCTGGCGTCTTTGAGAGAATCCATCTTCAATGGAGGTTTGCTGGTTGTAACTTCAGCTGATGCCGAGAACTGAGGGACCTCTTCGAAATTTTGACAAGGAGTTTCTATGAATTCCCCGTCCATCTCTATGTAGCGGAAGGAATTGAGATGACTTACCATATACTCCTCTTCACCTCGTACCATGACAATCTTCCCCTTCACCGGATATTTCAGCATTTGATGGAGCGTGGAAGTCACTGCCCCAGCCTTATGAATCCAAGGACGACCCAGCAAGCAAGAATATGACGGCCTAATATCCATTATGTAGAAGGTGAACCCAAAGGTCTGAGAACCCACCTTGACAGGGATGTCCACCTCCCTGTGCACCATTCTTTTTTATCCATCAAAAGCCCTTACTACAATGTTGCTCGACTTTAGGATCAAACCTTCACAATCTAGACGGTCTAACGCTTTCTTTGGCAGAACATTCAATGAGGATCCGGTATCTACCAGAACATGGGCCATAGTGGTGCCCCTGCACATGATCGAGACGTACAGAGCATCATTATGATTTCTCCCCTTAGGGGTCAGGTCCGCATCTGAAAAACCTAGCCCATTGTCAGTAGTCAGGCTGGCTACGCAATCTTTGAACTGATCGGCTGAAGTTTCCTGCGGCACATGTGCAGTTTTGAGGAATGCAATTAAAGCCTTTGCATGGGCTTCAGAATACAATAACAAGGACAACATGGAAATCTTTGACGGGGTCTTCCCCAGCTGTTCGACCATGTTGTAGTTGCTCTTCTTGATAATCTTTAGTATTTCCTCAATCTCTTGTTTAGAGGTTTCTACAATGATCTTCTTAGGTGCCTCCGTCCGGGCAGGCTCACCTATGATTTCTTTGCCCCGAGTCCCAGATGGCTCAGCGACAGGGGTGATAACTGGAGTAGAAACTGGGAAAATAGTTGATGTACTAGTAGACAGAACGACAACAGGTTTATGGACAGTCGGAGGGGAAATCTCGGGAGAAAAGAGTCTTCCACTTCTGGTGACCTTGCTTGTCCCCACAATATTACTGATATCCATATTGGCTTCTTCAGTCCTCAGATCTTGTTTAACACCATAGTAATATACATCAGCACCGTAATGCCATGGGATAGCCTTATCTGAGGTATATGGGATGGGACCTGGAGCGGTGATTATTAATGGAGCAATTCTTGGAACAGGTGTAACCCTAACAGGTTTTCTCGAGGAAACCTTGGAAGGGTTGGCGGAAATGGTTAGGATGGCAACATCTTCAAACGGAATCATAGTCTTCTCAAACAAAATTTCCTTATTATCCATCAGGCGCTGAACACCAGTCTTCAATAAGCAACAACCGGAAGGCAGAATGCTACACATGTGGAAACCTTCACCACAGCCTAGAAATAAACTGGCCGACAATAAATTCTTCTTAATCGTCATCAAAGGAGTAGAAATTTCCTCCACAGAGGTCACAAACGAATCGGTGTCCACAACATTGACTCCACGACCATGTTTGGGCATAGGAGTAGTGATAACGTTAGGCTTTTCCAGAGCATCAAACTCAATCTCTTTAGCTTCCAACAAATCGTGCACTTTATTCCTCAGAGCCCAACAATCATTTGTATCATGGCATGGGCTTTCCGAATGGTAGGCACACCGTGCGTTAGGATTGTATCTGGGAGAAGCAGTGTTTAGATTCTTGGGGGCCTCTTTCAAGGTTTCCAAGTTGGATTTTAACAGATGAGGCAGAACTTCAGCCAAAGTCATATTGATGCGGGTAAACTGTCGTTGTGGTCTTTCCACCCTCAGCTGATTGTTGCGTTGTGGAGCAACTATTGGTCTTTATATTACTACAGCATTTACCACTTGACGGTGCTCAGGTCTACTTTGGCCCCTCGGGCCATAGACTGCGCTAGCTTCCTTCTTACCGGTGAAAGGCTTCTTTACTTCACTTGATGAAGCATCCTTCTGTATTTTACCACTTCGGATACCAGCTTCTACTCTCTCTCCAGTCAAAATCAACTCAGTAAACCCAGATGACGAACTACCGATCAAGTGATTGAAAAATGGACCAGATAGCGTCCCTAAAAACATGTCTACCAACTCCCTATCAGACAAAGGGGGTTGGACTCTTCCAGCTAAGTCTCTCCACTTTTGAGCATAGTCCTTAAAGCCTTCACCTGCACCCATGGACATGCCCTGGAGCTGAGTACGAGTGGGAGCAAGGTCGTCGTTATACTGATACTACATGTAAAAAGCAGCAGCAAGGTCTTCCCAGTTTCAGACACTGGCTCCTTCCAACTGATAAAACCATTCAAGTTGGGTGCCTGACAGACTGTCTTGAAAGAAGTGTACCCACAAATTTCTATCAGCAGTGTGGGGTTGGGTTTTTCTTACGTAGGAGCGGAGATGGAGTTTTGGACAGGATACTCCATCGTACTTGGCAAAAACCGGAGCTTTGAACTTATGAGTGATCACCACTCCCGATACTAGTCCTAGTTCTCCTAAATCTAAACCAGGGATCTTCTGAATCTCCATAGCACTCAGATGGTCTTCTAGCTACTTGTACCTATCCTCAGCAGGAGGATATTGCTCATCATCGTAATCCATATCATTGTCAGAAACTGCGGGACTAGGGTCCTTTGTCCTTTCTTGGTTTTCCCCGTCTTTGGATGAGGAGGTCAGATCAGTTGATTGTCTTATCCTTTCTCCAAATCTTCTACCCATGTTCAGAATACCAACCTTCTTCTTCTTCTTCCTCTCTTTCAGAATCAGGGTCTTCAGATCCTCTTGCCCTTTAGCCAGACTTAAGAACATCTGTTGGAATTGGGCGTTTTGTGCCTGAAGATCTTTGATAGCTTGATCGGAAGACATTTCTACTGAAATAAACAGCGAAGAAGATGAGAAACCTGTAGTGGTACCTGTAATGATGTGCATGATAATGGGATACATGTAATGTTTTCAAAGACTTTGGGAGATTTAAATTTGCAAACCAAAAATAAACAAAACTTTATTAGCTTTAACTTTGAAAGGTTCAACAATGCCTTTAAGGCGTTAGAAAGAAGTAAATAAAACAAAATCTAGAACTAGAAAAAGAAAAATCAAAAGTCCCATGGTCACTTCCTCTTTGTGTTGATGTAGTCATTGATCACTCTTTCTTCCTCGAGCTTCCTGGTGAGCTTCAAAATCTTCCTTTCTTGCTCGTGGTACTTTTCCCGGTAAGTATCCCGCTCATTCCTCAGCTGAATCCAAGACCTCTGCAACTCCCCAGGATCAGTGGGCATGTAAGGATAAAGAACCGTGTAAGGAATGCCTTCTTCATTAGTGGGCTCCACAATCACTGGTAATACGGCTTCATAGGGCATCCCAAGCTTTTGGGCACGAGCTCGGACCCATTGGAGGTAAGGATGCATAGGAAGGGAAGTCCCTGGTCCCAACTCTTGGGGGTGATATTTGTTCACCATACCCCAAGCTCGTATAAACCTCCGGCGGTGCTCCTTAACATCCTCCTTGTAGTCAAATGCAATATCCTCAAGAATTAGCTCATGGGGACCATCTCTCCGAGCACGACCAAATTGTCGCAAAGCTAGACAAGGATTGTAGGTTATACCCCCTCTGATTCCAAGCAACGGGACATTAGGATATCCCCCACAACGGTCAATAACAGCGGTGTCTTCCATAGCCCGGGAACTCCAAAGAATATCTGTATAGGCAAGTGACATTATCATGTAGGACCAACCCAAACCTTCTTCATTCTTCAACACAGACTTAGGGAGGTGTGAAATAAACCACCTCGGCAGCAGCGGCATGCAACACATGAGAGTCCCTTTTCTTCGCACAGTACGAGTATAAAGGGCATGCAAGATATCACCAGCAGGGTGGGCACAGGATTGCGAGAAAGGAAAATCTTGACAGCATTCACATCTATAAAGAAATCTGGATTTGGGAAGAGAACCAAACCATAGATAAGGAGAGCCAAGATATCTTCGAAAGCCTGAAAATCAAAACCATCCCAGAATAGCTGAGCCTGGTCCATCAGAAATTTGGCTAAGAAACCTTCGACCCCACTTTGTGTTTCCCAATTGGATACTACATCGGCCTGTTTCAAATGCAGAGCTGAGGCAATGTCTTCTGATCTAGGAGCTTCTTCCATACCTGTGAAGGGTACCTGTTCAAGGATGGATATGCCCAATAAGTGGGAGAACTCTTCCAAGGTGGGAACCAGCTGGTAGTCTGGAAAGGTGAAGCAATGATGCACAGGATCGAAGAACTGGAAAATCACACTCATCATCTGCTCATCAAGATTTGAAGTGACCAGGCTGAGAAGCTGACCAAGTCTCTTAATGAACATAAAATCCTCAGAAACTCTTGAGGCTAACTCTTTAAGTTGAGAAGGTATTTACACAAAGTTAACTCAGATGGTATTTCTGCGCACGGAAGCCATAATCTGCAAAACAGAACAAAGATAAATTCCCTTGGTCTTTGAAATGGTTAGTATAGTGAAGTATGTATGCTATGTTATGATGCATGATGTCATGATAAACCACAGGTATAGGAAACAACTGGTATTGCAAGCACAGTCAAATAACACAAAACCCTTAGGTTTAAGGTTTGCATGAGGTCAAAGGTAGTACCCTCTTGAAGTTAAGTTGGTTTCAACCTGTCCTAGCAAAAGTAACCGGGTTCTAGAGGATCTCAATATCACCGACCATCCTCCAACGGTCATGGTTTCAGCTCACACAATATTTTCTTGCAGCCGGAATTATCTCGATAGTATGGTCTGAATGAGTGTAGCATCGAGTATCAACCAGTTCTCAGCTTTACACCGAGGCCGGCTATCTCACTACTTTCTAGTGGCCAAGTTGGTTGATTAAAGGTTCTAAGGTCATTTGATGCTAAACGACACCACACAGCAGCCCCGTATTCTCCTCGTTTCTCCACAAGGGATACCGGTACCAACCAATGTGCCACATCAACGTGGCTACTGCTTCAACCTTATCGGTCTACACCGTACAGTTCCCTCACAGTCTATTGCTACTTACCTAAAAGGTGTCCCCAGATCCGAGTTAGAATCTATAGTAACTCCCAAGCAAAACCCTTAAAAGTTAAGCAAACAAAACAATCAAGAGAAGCAATTATGGTGAACTAGATCCTAAGGTATACCCCACATCTACGCTCCCCAGCAGAGTCGCCAGTTCTATGATATGGTGGCAGAACCGACTGTTTCGAAATGCTGGTTTGCGTTTTGCATTTTGTGTTCGCAAAATGTCGCGGTAAGCAAGAGTCGCCACCGACTTTTATTTTATCCAACCAGAAAGGAAAAAAGTACATAAAAAAAATCCTTTTTCGAGATTTTGAGTACGGGGGGTAGATTATACAAAGGGAAGGTGTTAGCACCCTTTCTATCCATGGTTTTCCATGGGCTCTTAGGTACCTCCTCATCTTTAAAATTGCTTGTGTACGTGCTTTGTTTTGAAAATAGTTTTAACTTCGTGATAACCCTTGTATCAGTCCTCAAGGGTGTGACGAAGTTGTTTTGAAAGTTTGTTTGAAAAGTGTAAGTGTGAAAAGTTTTTTATTTGAGCAAGTACCTACTAGCATCTACCTACTCGAAAAAAAGATCGTTTCTATTCTTGCTTCCTTTAGACTGCGCTATCCTACTATTGAGAAATAGGTAGCACCGTCGTTGGAGTTGTAAGGGTCCATTCGAAAGGGACGTACGATCACTAAAGCAATGTTAGGACATCTTAGTAATTACCCTAGAGTCTTAAGATCATATTCGAGGCAACATTTCTGAGGCAACATTCGAACGGGACATTTGATCCTTTTTTAGACATGAGGGTAACCACTAAGACACCCTATGCTTAATGATCGTTTTATCGAAGGCAACCAAAGTGAGAGTATACCCTAAGAGTGATATGTGAGAATGATTTGTTTTCAGTCATTTATCTTTGCACATTAGGGTTTTCTAACTATATTAAATTATCATGCAATCTTGTCATTCAATTCTATTAGCATACATCTAGACAGTTAAATATTTGCGAGAATTAAAATGCGAGAAAGCAAATCTAAGCTATTACAAGGCTTCGGGGGAGGGATTAATTACATAGCCACAAAAAAATGGGAAAACGCGATAAATAAAAGCCCTAGATTAAACTATTACAAACCATGAACAGTTACAACAATATTGGCAAAAATAAATAATCAACGCGCGGCGAATTAAATGCGAAGCGACTAGGGTTTTGACCCTTGACTAAACCTAATTGTAATTGATTAAAGTAAACATGTTTTTTTGTCATTTTTTGTTATTTAAGAAAGTAATGAAATAATTGAATTAAAAAAAAAATTCTTAAATTCTAATTAATTTTAATTGTGAAAGAAATTAGAATTGCCTTAAATTAATTAAACTAATTACTTGGAAAAAACATTTATTAAGCAAATAAGTTTTCTTTCTGTCATTTTTTTATTGGTCAATTTTAGAAAATAATTTTGGTGTTGATAAAAAAAGAATAATTAAAGAAAAGAAATTAAAAGAAATAACCCAAGAGCCTGCTGTAAGCAGTTCTGATCAGAGGATGATGGTCCAGAAGATGGTGGCCCTCAGAAGATGAGGACACTGGGCCTGCTCCTGGCTGGTGGATCTAGCAGATAATGACCCTCATAAGATCGGGTGTGCTGGATATGGCTCTGACTGATGGATCCAGAGGATAATGCCCATAGGATGCTTGATTTGATCCTCGCTGATGGGTCCAGAAGATGACCAGAGAACGCTTGATCTGGTCCTGGCTGATGGGTCCAGAAGATGACCAGAGAACGCTTGATTTGGTTCTGGCTGATGGAACCAGAAGTTGACCCTCAGAAAGTGCAGGCGCTGGATCTGGTGAAAACAAAGGGGAAATGCCAAAAGCTCATGCCTGGGATCGAACCCAGAATCATGAGCTTCTGACTTTCTTTTGACCAACTACGCTGGATACTGATTTATTAATACAATAAAAACAAACAATGTATATCAGAACAACAAGTTTCTGGCCAGAATAAACGTGCCAGAATTTAAACCGGCCAATAAGGTTGTGACACACCATCGTCTTCTTCCCTGGAACTGTTGTTTAAAACTATGAACCTTTACCTACAGACATGGCGTTGTAGCTACAACTCTGTATTTCAAAAACTACATCCAAGAAATGTAAATAAGATTCAAGACCATGGATCAATTGGGTTTGACCCTTTGATCATAATGGTATTCTTCATTAGGGCCAATTGTTCCTGCATTTTAAAGCCCCAAAACAACAAGGCAAACCCTAGCTATGGCAGTTTGCCATACAATCACCAAAAACACAATTGAATATGATGATTAGCTTGCAAACATGTTAAGAAACAAGAATACGCAGTCAAAATGTGCAAATGGCGTATAGATTGATGAAAACGAAAACGAGTTTAGAAACCAATTGTGATACCTGCAACTTACAATCCTATGTGTGAAAAGGCTTGAATTTGATCGAAATGTGCTCCTAGAACATCCAGCAATCTTTTGGCAACGTGAGAAGGTATGAATTGGTCTCTAACACAGAAATTGGATCCCCACTTTTTCTTGCAATTTTTGAGTTTTTCTTTCACCTCTGCACGACTGCTTCCTCCTTATTTTCGGTCTGCCTTTTGTTCACTATATATAATAGAGTGCATTAGGGTAAAAATTTGCATCAAATCTTTTGCCATTTATGAAGATTGACCATTGATTTATTCCTTGCTCCAAATATTTCCAAAACAAGCATTTTTAATCTTTTTCTGTCCATATGAAGCCTTGCACGATTTGATCTTGCCACCAGCTGTATAATGACTCTAATCATGCATAAAATCTCAAGGTTTAATTGATTTTTGATATTTTCATTATTCTATATTGATTTTATTTGATTTAAATGAAATAAAATCAAAATAAATAATAAAAAATAAAAGAATGACAAGTGGAAGGGTTCATGGGTCGTGGATCACATCACAAGCTCAGTGCAAGCAAAAGAAGTTAGGCCCATTTAGCAAAAAAAATGCAATTTTGGACACATTTGACTTTTGGCAATTTTGCAAAAATGGTCAACTTTGAAAAGGCATATCTCTTTCAATTTTGACCTTATGAGGGTGCTTTTGGACTTTTTATAAATATTAGGATGTCCCCTAATTAACCTTTTTTGTCTCATCTCAATTGACTCTTCCATGTTCATGTATGAAGCCTTGACCCAAAAGGTGTTTTTTTGTTGACCTTTCAAAATGACCTATAATATCAAAATTCATATCTTTTTGTGAGTGCATATTTTGAACTTGGGAGATGAAGTTAAATTGTGGGGAATTGCATCCTCTTCAAAATGAGCTTTGGATGGGTCATTTTTGATAAAGTATCAGAAAGTTATGCTTGGTCAAAGTTGAGTTGACTTTTCCTACAAAACCCTAATTTAGCAACTTTTGGGCTTTGATGAATTGTGAGCAAGTCTTGAGGAATCATGATCAACCCTTAATCAAATGATGAGTGATACTTCAAAATGAGGATGTTGACCAAAAATCTTAAGGTTTGACTATATGTGGGCCACAATTGACTTTTGACCTAGCACAGTCAATTTCTAGGTATTTGAGCAATTGACTGAGCAAACTTCCTCTACAAGGCTTGAAACTTGACATGGATGAACTTGAGAACATATTAGGACAATGGTGAGCATTTGGTATCCTTTGGACTCAAACATCTTGATGCAAAATGAAACCCTAATTTGAGGTAGACTGCCACAGGAGAGAGTTTGTTTGGTCAACCCTTGGACTCCCTTGAGCAATTTGAGGACTTCACTTGACATTTATTGAGAAATATGGGAGGGAAAATTTTGAGGTACAACAATTACCATTTTCCAAACTTTGTAGTTATCCGTGGAGTCTCGCCATTCGCAGACTACCATTCTATCAATAAAATTTGAGCTTTTACCCAATTCTTTCTAATTCTTATTTTATTCAGCTTACAAAGACTCCATTTATTATTGATAATAATTTTAAAAGCAAAAAGGTTAAACAACAAAATTATTTTTCAAAAATAATTTACAACATACTTTTACTTTAGATTTTGTGATTCAAGAGGAAAAAAATGGTGATCCCAGGAATGGACGAACTCCAGTAATTTTGGGAAGTTTTGTTTCCCCTGGGAAGGTTTTCTCAGGTCATTTTCGCTGGCATGCGTGTGTTTTTTTTAAATTGAAGACAATACCAATTTGCGTAAGGTGCAATATTGGTTTTGTGATCCCAGTGTCCCCAAGAAAGTCTTGGTTCACTTTCTTTTATTTTTGGGTTTGCATGGTCTGAGGCCTTTATCCCAATTCCCCAGTGAAGTCTTCCCTCATATGACGAAAGGTCATGTTCCCTTTGTGTTGAGATGGAACTATTTGCAAAATGTCGCTCTTTCTGCAGTATTGACATTATTATTGGTATTTATTTCCCAGGCAACTAGACCAGGGCAGTATATTTTCTAAGAAGTGTTGAGACAGTTGTTAACTTTTCAGATTTTCTCTCACCAAGTGTTGAGTTTGATTTAAAATCCCCATAATTTTGACTTCTTGTTGTAATGTTGACTTCTTGATCCCCAGGAAGTCTATCCCAGGGCATCTTTTGTTGGAATAAGTTTGCATGATATGAAGACTCAATCCAAGATTCCCCAGTGAAGGGTTCACTTATTTGATGAAAGTATTTTCTCCCCGCGCATGCTGAGATTTGACTCATTTGCGAAGTAACTCTCTTTCGGAAGTACTTGCATTTTGTTTGATTGCCCAGTAATCAGGCAAGGGCAATGTTTTATTTAATAAGTGTTGAGGCATTTGTCAGTTTTTTGAGTTTTCACCCGCCAAGTGCTGGGTTTGATTTAAAATCCCCATAAGATTGATTTCTTGCTATAATGTTTGACTTCTTAACTCCCCAAGTTGTTATCTCCATGAGGTTTCATACTTTTTCCTCAGATAAGTGGGTGCAATACTTACTCTCAATATTGAAGAATGTGTCTTGGTGTCCCTTCGACGATGTGGTGTTGTCCTCCCCAATGAAGTCAGCACGAGGTTCCCAGTTGATATCTCGATGATGAGGCACTATCTCCCCTAGTGAAGTATGTATGATGTTTCCCCAATGAAGTCATCTCAGAATCCTCAGTTGATGTTTTGCCGATATGGTTTTCATCTGCCTTGTCGAAATCAGTATTGCAATCCCCAGTAGGGGTACGGACCGTGAAACATTTGTTTTCCCCATTGAAGTCTGAGTGCTATTCCCCGATGAAGCCTGGAGAAGGATGTTATATCCCTGTATCAGTACTATTTTGTCGCTATGATTTGTTTACTTCCGGATTATGTTCCTTCCCAGTGAAGTTAAGCCGCAAAATAGGATTTTATTCCTCGTTTGGTGCTTATTTTCTTATGGAATATTCATCTTGGATGTGACTTAGCCGAGTGTTGATTGTGCCCGAGTTGGTTTTGCCTGGTTACTCCCAGTGTTATATATCTGTTTTATCAGCATATACATGATAACACTCATACATTCATACATACATCATGCATAGTTAAATTTAGAAAATCATTGCTCATTAACATTCGTTAATACTTTGTTGACATATTATCCTGTTTTGCAGAGTTGTGTTGTCCTCTCTCCAATAGAGTGACAAAATTAAGCATAAAGTGTATATTCTTTCAATTTCCCCATTGAGTTATCCCCCGTGGAAGATTTTTTCTTTAGCCTTCCTGCACAGCTCTCTGTCTGAATAGATTGGGTTTCCCTCTTGAGTTTATTTCTCAAAGGATGTATTTTGATTGATTGTTTTACTCCAGTTTATTCCTGGTTTGAATCTTTGTTTCCCAACAATATTATTATTTTGGATTTCTGCAAGCTTCGAGCCTTGGTTTGAGAATGTGCATTTATTTTGCACGAGAAGACTTTATCTCCTCAGTAGGAATATATTGGCATTTCCCCAGGAAGTCATGATTCATTCCCCAAGAAGTCATATTTCTTTCTCCAGGAAGTCATATTGCTTTCCCCATAAAGTCATTTTTACAATCCTTCATATAACAACAAATAGAAGGTCTCTTTATTTGAAGCAACTTATACTTCCCCGAAAAAGTCGACGTTACTTTATTGCTATTTTCCCTATGAGTGGATAGTTTGTAGTTCATTGTCAAATTACTCCAGTGGATGGCAAGTCCTTCAATATCGCAGAGACAGTTCGTTGTGGAATCTTTACAAGTGGTAGTCTCTTTATTTGAGACAGCTTATATATTACCCTTTCCAGACGGAATTCCTTGGTTAAAGAAGAAGTTTAGACCCTTTCTAGGTGAAACGCCATGATTTTGGGGAAACTTGTTATCTTTTTGCTACCTTCAGTGAACGCTGGTAGTTCATCGTCAGTGAACATAGGTGCTATGATATTTCTTTTCTCTCTACCTTTAGTGAAAGTTGGTAGTTCACCATCAGTGACGTTGTTGATTGTTATCTTTTTGCTACCTTCAGTGAACGTTGGTAGTTCACCGTCAATGAACGTCGGTGCTATGATATTTATTTTCTCTCTACCTTCAGTGAAAGTTGGTAGTTCACCATCAGTGAATGTTGGTGATTGTTATCTTTTTTCTACCTTAAGTGAATGTTGGTAGTTCACCGTCAGTGAACGTCGGTGCTATGATATTTCTTTTCTCTCCACCTTCAGTGAAAGTTGGTAGTTCACCATCAGTGAATGTTAGTGATTGTTATCTTTTTGCTACCTTCAGTGAATGTTGGTAGTTCACCGTCAGTGAACATCAGTGCTATGATATTTCTCTTCTCTCTACCTTCAGTGAAAGTTGCTATTTCACCACCAGTGAACGTTGGTGATTTTTATCTTTTTTCTACCTTCAGTGAACGTTGGTAGTTCATCATTAGTGAATGTCGGTGCTATGATATTTCTTTTCTCTCTACCTTCAGTGAAAGTTGGTAGTTCACCATCAGTGAGCGTTGGTGATTGTTATCTTTTTGCTACCTTCAGTGAACGTTGGTAGTTCACTGTCAGTGAACGTCGGTGCTATGATATTTCTTTTCTCTCTACCTTCAGTGAAAGTTGGCAGTTCACCATTAATGAATGTTGGTGATTGTTATCTTTTTTCTACCTTCAGTGAACGTCGGTGCTATGATATTTCTTTTTTCTCTACCTTCAGTGAAAGTTGGTAGTTCACCATCAGTGAACGTTGGTGATTATTATCTTTTTTCTACCTTCAGTGAATGTTGGTAGTTCACCGTCAGTGAATGCCAGTGCTATGATATTTCTTTTCTCTCTACCTTCAGTGAAAGTTGGTAGTTCATCGTCAATGAACGTCGATGCTTGTCTCTCTACCTTCAGTGAACATTGGTATCTCACCATTAGTGAACTTCAGTGTTGTTATTATTTTCTCTTTCTACCTTCACTGAACGTGGGTAGTTTCGCCTTTAGTAAAAGTTGTTGTATCCTGTTTGATCTTCTACCTCTGACTGTTGAGTTTGGTAGTTCACAGTTGGATGTCAATCACTTTTATCATGTACTATCTCCTCTTTAGCTGAGTTGATGCTACCTTATCTCTTCTTTGGGTGTTACACCAATAGAGTCAGGTCTTTTTGATTCACCGGTGATTTACTTTCCTGGTCGGGTTTCTCTTTTGATCCTTATTTCCTTTTCTACATCCCCAGTGGTGTTTAGCATCCCTTTGAAGTTGTTCATATGCATTCATACTCTTAAGTATTGCATGGCATCTTAGGGCCAAAAATAGGGTTTGTTTTATATTTAAGTATCTTCGATCACATCGACGCGGAGATTTTTAACCTTCGTATCTCCGTATAGAAGAAACTTAAATAAGGGCAGCAGTTGTACCCCAATTTTTTCCCCTAAGATCCCTTAATCATACCATATTGATTCAATCACAACAAGATCACATTAGGGCTTTTGGTTCTCCTCCCTATCTTTAGGTTTTCTATTTGAGGAATCACCAAGAACCTTGACTTGTTTTTCTTTTGTGATCATGCATGTTTTATTTTTACTTTCCTTTTAATTAATAAAATGCAATGTTGGTTTATCTTACTTGTTAATAATGTAGGTAAACGCAATGTGGCTTAGCAAATTGATCCATGGGTTCATGAGTTTATTTCCATGCCCTAGTCAATAAAGCTTGAGAAATTCAAACCTCACCATTGAAGTTGTTTTGGAAGAAATGGCATGGCAAGGTTTATTTTGGTTCACCACATTTCAAAGTTATCAAGATTGATTCAAAAGTACAAGGGGTTGATTGAAGAAGTTGTCATGGTTGGACAAGGCCTTGTTCATATTGGTCACAAGTGCATATTTATCTCAATTCTCAAGATATGGAAGTGGTTTTGGTTGATATGAGTTCTCATTATCATCCTCAACAACTTCTATCTAAAAATCAAAAGTGTTGGTACAAGAAGGTTGTTTAAAATTTTCAAAGTTCCTCAAAGCATTTTCTTGATCTATGAGCTAGGGTTTTGAACTTCAAAGAAGTATATCTTGCTCATCTTTTGGTATTTTTGAGTGATTCCAAAAACATACTTCTCTTCAAAGGGTTATTAACATATCACTTCAAAAGTTTCAAGGAGTTTTCATGTGGAAGAAACTTGATGATAAAGAAAGATTACAAGTCCTCCAGATGAACCCCCAAATTCCCGTGTGTGACTTCAAATGATCATAACTTGGTCAATTTTTATCACCTTGAGCCCACTCTTTTTCCATAATGATCTTGAGGATGTGAACTTGATTCCTTATTTTATGTGCAAAGTGATAAAATGGATGGAAGATGCCCTAAGCATACAAAATATTACAGGTCATTTCATGATTTATTTTGCCAACTTCAAAAATTCATAACTCTCTCAATTTTTGGAGATTTTGAATGGTTTAAGTTTCAAAATGTCATTAAAGAGGTATGTTTCATGCTATCTTTTTTGGTTAATAGAAAATTCCAAGAGGAAGGCCATGTTTGGGTGCAAAACATTATAGGTCACTTTTGAAGGAAAAAAACTTGAAATATTTCTAAGTATGGAAAGTCAACCTCTTTTTCCCAACTTTGACTCATTGCAACTTTCAGCTCAAACATCCATTTGATTCCATTCTTTTCCCATTGCAAAGCTTGTAATCTCATCTTTCTAAAGCATCAAGAACGATACACTAAGACTCCTTGAGCTGAGAATGTTATTGATTTGAACTTGGTAACTTGAAACTGAAGTTTCTTCAAAAGTCAGAATTTGAAATCCTTGATTTAGCTTCTAAATACATTTTTTCTGCGTGCTTTTGCTTATAAACACGTTTAGTGAACCTCCAGAAGTAATTAGCACATCAAAACACAAGGTTTGGATGAGTTTTAATTAAAATAGAAGTCACGCTTTTCTTGTTTGCAACTCCACACAAATTCCCTCCAAAATGCATCATTCACCATTTCTTTTGATCGCATTTTCTTCTCCTATAAATACATGAGCTATCCCATTCGTTTTCTCAAGCTTGAACAGCCAAATCACCCTGCCAAACTCGCTCCATAACTCACTTTTCTGCAAATTCGAAATCATTGTTCAAGCCTTTTTCAATCCATTTTTTCTATCAATTCACCTTCCTTGATCTTCCCTGAAGCTAACAGTAGAAGAATTGAGCCTTGAAACCTTCTGAATTGATCTGACTAAGTCCATTTATAGAGCTCTGCAATTGAACTTCAATAGGTAGATTTCTCCATCAATTCTTCCAAACTCTGATATCATTGTGAAGCTCTCATTGCCCTGGTTCTAGTCGCAACACTTTCTTTTAACTGGAAACACGTTTTGGCCATGAGTTTTCAAATTCCTTTTAAAAACTTTCCTTCCAAATTTCTTGAGCTACAGTTTATATAAATTTTTCGTGAAGGTGTGGTTGTCTTCGTCTTGATGAGACGAAGCGAATGGCATAGGTCTGAGCTTCTGATTTTATAGTTTGAGAGACCTTTATTTCACGTTGGCTGGAGGTTAAAGATGACCAACGTGTCATCTTCCAACCAATGATGGCATGCCATTTGTATTTTTTAAAAATTTGATTTATATTTGATTCAGTGTTTTATTCAGTAATGACCATGATACGCACAGCGTGCCAGATCCCTTGGATTTGATTACTAACGCGTTTTGACTCTCATCCATTGGTCCACATCTTTTTGGTTTTTATTTTATTTTCTAATTTTTATATTTAATTGTTTTAAACTTCAAAAAATCATAGAAAATTCATTTTAAGTCCAAAAAATCTGAAAAAATTATGAAAAATATTTTTGATTTTTCTCTTTCTGATTTTTATTTTTTTTACAATTTTATTTTGTGTTTTGATATTTTTTATAAATTTTCACTTTATTTGAATTGTTTTAAATGTTTAAAAATACTTTTATACATTTTTAAATTCAAAAAAAAAATATGGAATGATCCAATGATATTGTGACAAATATTGATGACCTCATTTATTTTTTATTTCTGACTTTGTTATTTTTTTTATCATTTTTTGGTTTATTTTACTCATTTCTTTTAATTTTAAAAATAGTTTCTGACTTTAAAAAATTACCAAAAATTTTATAAAAAATATTTGAGTTCATTTCTGATTTTTCTATGGTCTTACTTAATATTTCTTGATTAATTTGAACATAGTTGATATTTTCTCTCTTATTTTTATTTTAAAACCCTTTTTAATGTATATATTAAATGTAATATTATTTTGTGATGTTTTTTTGGCTGATCTTGGGTTGAATTTTTTATCATGAACTTTGTTATCATCATTGGATCCATGGTGTTGAGTCTAACTCCATAAAAATGGATGAATGATTTTAATAATAGTTTGATTCAATTTTAATTCAAATGTAGTTTATATTCTTTCCCATCCTTCTTCATCTCATCCCTTTCTTATTGCACTAAGTGTTATTGGAGCATGATCTCTATATCATGTCTCAAAACAAATGGTGCATAGATTGCTATTGACCGGCCTCAAAATAGGTGCGACTTCTACATAAGTCCACTTACGATTGTTTAACATAGCGTGAAATTTTGTCTCAATTCGAATAAATGATCATTTATGCCCAAACCTATGTTTTCAAGCCCAAGTATGTTAATTTGATCTCTTTGATCCAATAACCTTGAGATTCATTTTGTGGAGGCTTTGGTTCTACCAATCCTCTAATGGATCTACATCACTTTTGGTCAACGTGGATCACTTAAACATTGTTGATCATTAAATGGTACTTTTGAGGATTACAAAATGGATGACATACTTGACAAAAAGCAAATGCAACTTGTTGTGTGGAGGCTTTGGTTCTACCAATCCTCTAATGAGTTCCAAATGCAAGTTTCAAGATTGCCATCCAACTAACCATTAATTACTAATAATTGACTTTATTTTGTGTTTTTATTTTATGCACCATTTACTTTACCATTTACATTTCATGTTATTTTTCATCTTTGCTCACTTGAGCATTTACTTTCTTGTCATTTTTATTTTGCTCACTTGAGCTTTTTTTTAAGACACCTAATAATCAACATGAACCATAAAAAACTTTAATGATTCTTGGACTATTTGGTTACTATCCTTGGCATTATGGAGTATTGGACTTCTTGGACTTAGGATTAGAAACCTTGGCCTATGTTGGAGACCTTGTGACCTTATTTGATATTTTTGTGTGGAGTTCTTGAGGTTTACCTCAAGACATTGGGTTGTTTGTTTGTTTATGTGCAGGTTATTGTGATTACATATTTTATTTGTAATCCAGAATTCACCTGTATACAGCTGTTACTCTGCCTAATTTTTATGAAGACTTAATACACTTGAAGTTTAGTTCTCTTAAGAGGTCTAGTATCTTTGCTTGCTTGGTTTCAATCCAAAAAATGGGAATTCTATCTTGACTCATAATGTCAAGTATTGACTTCTTGTTGGTTAGATGGTTCTTATCCTTATCTTTTACCTTATGCTTTAGTATAGTCTATTCTTCTCCTCACATCTTCTTTAATTTCAAAAATCTTCTCTCTCCTTTTGAAAACTCTTCTTGTTTTTTTTTAACTTGAACCATTTTCATAATAAACTTGGGCCTATGTCCATGCATTTTCAAAACATTTTCATAAATAAACCTCAATCAACTTAATAATACCTTGACATTTTTTTGTGAGAAGACTAAAAGTCAATCAATCTCATTTCAAACCATTTTGCCACTTTGGCTTTTTATTTTAAAACATTTCTCAAAATATTAGACTCTTGTCAATACTTGTAGTGATGAAAACAACTATACTTCTACAATATGTAGTGAAGAGAGATATTTTCCACTTGAGTGATGCAAATTCTCCTTTCTCATAATTGTGGATAGTAAGTATGTTTCCCACACGGACAATGACGATGATGTCTTATCTCATAAAATTAACCAACATACTTGTATTTTAAAATTTTTTAAAAGAGGAACTACGTGTACCCTGATCCCCTATTGCACGAAAGATGGTACGTAGGCACTAAAGGTTCACAACCACGGCGGGTGCAAAAATCATAAAAAATATATTTCTTTTCTCACCTCCACCATCTATTTTTACACAACATTTTATAGCCAAAATATACATATTTTTACAAAGAGGTTCCTGCGGAGTACCGTAGATGTTTAGGGTGTTAATACCTTCCCTTTGCATAACCAACCCTTATCTTGAATATTTCCCCCTCTTTTGGGTTACTCGCTCTTTTCCCATTCCTTTGGAAATAATAAAGCACAGTGGCAATTTTTATTTTTGATCTATAAGTCTAGTCAATCAAATGGCTTAGTCTTAAACATTTCTACCGCTCCAGCTACTCAACCACAACAACAACAATGTCCTCAATACCAGAGACAATAGAATTCTCCTCGGCAACCTAGGCCTGAAAGGAAGTTTGACAAAATTCCAATGCCATATTCTCAACTACTCCAGCATCTGCTCAAAATTAAATTAGTTAATTTGAGAAACATGCTGCCTCCTTCTTAGAGACTCCCTGCAAATTATGATGCCAACGCTCGGTGCGAGTTGCACTCTGGTGGTGTAGGACATAATATGGAATATTGTATGGCATTAAAGTATAAAGTACAAGATTTGTTGGAATCAAAAGCTATTCAGTTCACCCAGACCAAGGTCCCAATGTCCTTCATAACCCAATTTCGACCCATTTAGGGGAAAATGTTAATGTTATTATGGAAGATATGGAAAGTTTGAATTCGATTATGGAAGTGAACTTCGTATTAACTCCGTTACCATTTTTTAAAGAGTATCTGATCAAAAGAGGTGTTTATACAGATTGTACTCCATATTTTTGTGATTGTCAAGTTCAACCAGAAGGATGTGATGATCTGAAAGTAGGAATTAAGAAGTTGATTAGCGACGATGATCTTCAGTTTTATAGGATTACTAGAGATAAAGAGGTTGAAGAGAAGGATATTGTTGTGATTTATATCCCTTTTACTCCAACAAATATTCCAGTACCTTCTAGACCAGTTCCACTGACAATCACCTTTCCTGGTCATGCTCCCTACTCTAGTGAAAAAGTCGTGCCATGGCACTAGGGAGAAGATGTTTATTATTATAGGGTGAAGAAAGAAAAAGGATATTTCGAGGAGAAGCCATCAGTGGGTGACAGTTTGAATATTGAGAATTTTTCGGGCATTAGTAGAATGACAAGAAGTGGTAGAGTTTTCTCACCATAAAGTGCTCCAGATAATGCTGATGCCTTGGAAAAAGTTAAGGGTAAACAAGTGGTGGTGGACAACCAAAATCTCGTACAGAATACTCTAGCTCAGACTCCAAGTTCGGATATAGCTAAATATGTAGAAGAAGTAATGAGGTATATCAATAAAAGTAACTACCGTATCATTGATCAACTAAGTCAGGCCCCATCAATGATCTCCATTTTATTCTTGCTTCGATATTCTGAGGCATACTACAATGCTTTAATGAAGTTGTTGAGTACAACTTTTGTCCCTCAAGAGATCTCTGTAAATCAATTCGAAGGTGTTTGTGCTAACATTACCTCCAGTGATGGCCTGGGCTTTACAGACTTTGATCTCCCTCCTGAAGGATGAAACTATAACAACGCGTTACATATTTCTATGGAATGTAAGGGAACTACTTGAAGTAGTGAAAAACACAAGAAGGGGGGTTGAATTGTAAAACTGAAATCTAATGCAATGAACAAGATATTTTTATCATGGTTCGTTTGATCTCAAACTACTCCAGTCCACCCGTCAAGGTGATTTCGCCTCTCTCCAACGAGGTCTTAATCCACTATATTCAACTGAATATTACAGACTGCTTTAACAACTGCTAAAGCCTTCTTGATGCAAACCACAACCCGGTTTGTCAAGGAAACACTTTCTTACAAGGAAATCAAATCTAAGTGTGTGAATGTTTTCTACAAAACTGTATCACAACTGTGATGTATACACAACTTAAAGCTTAGAAACTAGATTGCTAAACAATGATAGAGTATCAGAATGTGTAGTGTTTAGCAAAACTGAGAGAAAGAAGATTTTGATCAGCTTTTATGCGTGTAAAGATTTGGAGAGCATTAGCCATTTCAATCTTCAAAGTCTTGTTTATATAGCATTGAGATGTTGAATGTTGGATGCAATATTCTTGATTCAATGCTAATAACAAACTTTCCTTATCGAGAAGATCTTGTCTGGAATGAGGCCGTTGGTATTAATTTGCTTTCAATGCACAGTACCGTTGCTTACTTAATGCAAGTTCTGGCTTGGCTCATTCTGATTCTGCTTCGCTGCTGATGAACTGTTGTGTTTCTTTATCAGAGTATTGAGCGCAGTCTTGTTCATCAGGCTTCAGCATATACGTGAGTTGATCATCTGATTTTGACATTCTGATATGGCAACTTCTGATGCTGATGTCAGAAACCAAATTCTGATGCTGATTAGGTGTGATCTTGCTTATATCAATTAGAGTATCTGCAAGTCAGAACATAATAATTTTAGGCAGCAGATAGTTCGTACATGAATCATATACATAATATATCTTTTCACTTTGTTATCATCAAAACTTAAATATAGGGTAGTAGATTCAAACTTTTTTCTAACAATCTCCCCCTTTTTGATGATGACAAAAACTAGATATTTTAAATGAAAATAATGTGAAAAGGTATCAGAGAGATGCATCAGAGTAAGAGGTAAAAAGATAAGGAGTAAAAAGATATCAGAGTTGAGAGATACTCCCCCTGAGTTTATTACTTCCCTTTGATTACAAGTGTTCTTCAGGATCAGATCTTTTTGCCTTTCTTTGAACATCAGAGTATCAGAGTTTTTGACTATCAGAAGCTTTGGATCAGCATATCAGAGCAGAGCTTCAGATCAGCGTATCAAAGCTTTTATTGTCAGAGCTTTGCTTTGGATCAGAGTCTCAGAGCGGATCAGAGCTTCATAGTGATCAGAGCTTCATAGCTTTTAGTCTTCAGAGTGTCCAGGAGCTTCCTTGTACCTGTAGACTTTAAGCAAAACAGAAAAAAGATTTTCAAGTAATAGAGTTAGAATGTTTGAGAATTTCTGTCTTAGTTAACCGTTATTGTTTAAAATATCATTCTTGTTCTCCCCCTTTTTGTCAGCAATCAAAAAGTGTACGTGAGTGCTAAAACAGTTAAGATCAGAAAAACTTGTCATATTGAAAGGTTCAGAATCAAAACATGAAAATAGTACAAAACATATTCAAATAGTACATCAGAAAATCAAAGAAAACATGAAAAAGACATGAATGAAAAAAGACTAAGGTTGGGGAGGTAAGCGTGTGAACAGGTTCTCCAGCATGGCTTTGATCTGATCAGCAGTCTCATTCTGCTTGTGCACCATGCTGACAACAGTGTCAATCTTGCTATCCTGCACATCCATTCTTTCTTTCATCTTCTGGTCGTTTTCATCCATCCTCTGTTGCAGACGCATGTCATTCAGCTTTAGTTCTTCCAGAGTCTGCCTGTCCAAGGCAGCTTGAGAAGCATCAGAAGTAGGAAGCTTCTGAGAGCTTTCTGCAACATCTTCTGCTTGACTTTCTTTAGCTTGAATGGTCTTGTCTTCTTCTGGTTGCACCTTTGAAGCTAGCTGTTTCTCAGACCAAGGTTCACTATCCAGAGGGAGCACGTCTTCTTTCAGAAGCTGACTTCCAACTTCATTCAGAAACTTGCTGAAATTCTGTTGTGCCTGCTCATAGTTGATATCCTGCAACTTGAGGGCTTCAGCACGTACCCAAAGTCTGAATTGTGACCAGAGCTGATCAGAAGCAGCTGGGTCAATCATTCCAGGACAGACTTGCTTCAAAGAAGCAATCCATTGCTGCACACCTGTTTCAAAATTCATAATACCAGAGCCCACATCTGGTTGTTTTGGTTTTGGGATGGCAATTTTATGTTTCATATCAGCAAGACGGTCAAGATTGGTTAAGTCTATGAAGGTCCTGCTGGGGTTTTCAGAGGTTTTCTTGGCAGCAGTTTATTTTGGAGATGGAGTTTCAAAATCAGAAATTATGATTGGACTGGGTGGTGTTTTGGGAGTATTTGGTGGTGTAGATTCTGGTGAGGATGGCAATTGTGCCAAGGTGATTGTTGTTCCACCTGGCAGCTGGATTGCCAGAGGTGATGGTTGAGGTGAATGAGGTTCAGATGGTTGAGGAGAAGGAGTTTCAGAGTGATGAAACTCTGGTTGAGGTGATGGTGGATTAATTTCTGGTTGAGGAGAGGGAGACGGAATTGTTGGTTGAGGAGAAGTTGTTGGAATTTCTGGTTGTTCAGGGATAAGGGGTTCTTCTGGAATTGATGAGAGTGGTTGTTGTTGTTCTGGTTCTTCAGCAGATTGCTGTTGTTCTGGTTATGGAGGAGGGACAATTTGTGGTTCAGAGTTTGGTTGATCAGAAGTGTGTTGATCAATGTCAGACAGCACTTTGTCAATTGCTGATGTTGTTGAGATTGTTGGTTTGGGATGTTTGGTTCTGGGTCTTCTGAGTTGTAATGCCTCAGAAGGGTCATCTTCTGGTACAGTTTCATCTATTGTAGGGATGGGGATTGAGATTCTATGAGAGGTTTGAGGAGGAATAGATCCTGGAATAGTAGAAGAATTTAAAATAGAAGCAGCAGATAAATTACCTCTTTTCTTGGGTGTCTGCTGGGATGATCCTTCTGAAGGTGCCTTCCTCTTCTTCGTCTTCTTCAGAGTCACTTCTTGCTGAGGTTGATGCAGAGCTTTGATAATCAGATTTGGATCTGTACCATCTGCCTTGCACGCATCCAAGTATCTGAGAACCACCTCTGGTTTAGATTCTATTTCAGAAAATAAAGGAAAGTCACTCAGAGGAACTCTTCTGCTGGTGATATCAGCAATAGGAGTAGCTCTGGGTTCCTTTTGGATATTCTCTATCAACTTCATTTTCTTCAAGTTCTTTGCGTTCAGAGGTTTCCCAACTGTTGGTTCAATGGTGCTTAGCTCTTGAGCTTCTATCAGATGCTCTATCAGCCTATTCTCTGTCAGAATATCTGATATCAACCTTCCAAAGGGTATCCAATCCCTCTTGGTTCTTTCTTCTTCCCTGGTTTCCTTCACACTTGTTCTAAGGTGGTTGAACAGAAAATGAGCCAAATTGATTTTTACCTTCTGATCAATAAAGTAGATCAGAAACTGCTGATCCACATTTATGTAATCAGGTGAACTGGTTGGCTTCCTATGGTTGAAGCACCCCAGAATTATCTTAGCCCAAACTCTGTAATGATCCTTCAGATCTTTGATCTTGCTGCTGGGCACCCCATGGGTGAAAATCCTTGCAGCTATCACGCCCACATCAGCACATCTTTCAGCCATGTCCACACAACGGACGCCACCGCCACTGTAACCGATTAACCTTGCAATGTGATCCTCAGTGATCACAATCTTCTTCCCCATAACAAAGGAGGTGACTAGATGCGTTGAAGCCTTGGCATGAATCCAGAATTCCTTGACTAGCATAGGGAATGTTAGTCCAACCAATCTGTCAAAATACCTTTCCCATTTCTGTGCCCTAACTTCTTCAGTTAGGTCAAAACCGTTCTCCTTCAAGCTTCCAAAATCAATGATCAATTCAGATAACACTTCAAGATTCTTCACAGGAGTGAGGAGTGTTCTGAATGGCACTTGATATTGTTCAGATGATGCTTTCTTCTGAGGACCTGCAGAAGCACTGCTGGAGGTTGCCATGTTCACACTAAAAAGGTTTTGAGAAGAACTGAGAAAAAGGGTTTTGCAAGAGATGAACACAGAAAAAAATGCAGAGAATGCTTGAGTATTAGTGAGAAACTGTAAAGAATTAGAATGAGAGGTTAATGTGTTTAAATAGAGTTTCAAAATATTTTGAAAAGATAAACGTTTTTAAGAAAGAGAAAAATCATGATTGCATTTTAAAAGCATGATTACTTTTTATTAAATGCTTGCTGATTTTGGGGGATTTGAGAAAGATACTTAGAAACGGTTACCAGTCATGTGTCTCAATGCACCCAATCAGCGCTTTGCCTTCTCAGAAGCGTGCACGCGTTCTGCTTCAGAGATTTGCTGATGATTGGATGACACTTGTTTGATGTAGTGATCAGCACGTCTGTCTTTGAGCTTAGACTCTCAGATCTTTAGACTTGCATCTGATACAATCTGCATGTTCTATCATTCTGAAGGAAGATTGATCAGAAGTTCACAGTAAAACAATTACATTCTGAAAGTAAATATATGGAATTAAAACATTTTCACTCTGGACAGATTTTCATGCTGAGATGTTTCAGAATGAAATTAAACCTATCTTCTGAAAGGGGTTTAGTAAAGATATCAGCCCATTGATGGTCTGTATCTATAAATTTTAAGTTCAAAATTCCTTTCTGAATATAGTGCCTAATGAAGTGATGTTTTATTTCTATATGCTTAGCTCTAGAATGTAAAATGGGATTCTTACTTAAGCAAATAGCAGAAGTATTATCACAGAGTATAGGAATGTTACTCTCAAAAATTTGGAAGTCTTCAAGCTGACTTTTCATCCAGAGCATTTGTGTGCTACATCCTGCTGCTGCTATGTACTCAGCTTCTGCTGTTGATAGCGCAATTGTTGATTGCCTTTTGCTGGACCAAGAGATCAGATTTTCTCCCAGAAACTGGCAGCTTCCAGAAGTACTTTTACGTTCCACTCTGTCTCCAGCAAAATCAGCATCGCAGTAGCCTACTAAGCTGTAATCACTAGATTTTCTATAAAACAAACCCAGATTAGTAGTACCTTTCAGATACTTAAAAATTCGCTTAACAGCTGTTAAGTGAGATTCTCTAGGATCTGATTGGAATCTAGCACAGATACAAACACTGAATAATATGTCAGGTCTTGAAGCAGTCAGATAGAGGAGAGAACCAATCATACCTCTGTAGACTTTCTGTTCTACATTTTTGCTTACCTCTTCTCTTTCCAGAATGCACGTGGGATGCATTGGAATCTTTGATGGCTTACATTCTGAGAGGTCAAATTTCTTCAGAAGATCTCTGATGTATTTGCTCTGATGAATGTAAGTTCCCTCTGGAGTTTGATTGATCTGAATTCCTAGAAAGAATTCCAGTTCCCCCATGAGGCTCATCTCAAATTCTGCCTGCATACACTTAGCAAATTTTCTTCCAAGAGAAGGATTAGTAGAACCAAAAATAATATCATCAACATAAATTTGACAGACTAAGATGTCATTCTTAACTGATTTACAGAATAGAGTAGTGTCCACTTTCCCTCTGGTGAATTCATTTTCTAACAGAAAGTTACTTAGCCTTTCATACCAAGCTCTGGGAGCTTGTTTCAGACCATATAGTGACTTCTTTAGTTTGAAAACATGTTCTGGATGTTTTGTATTTTCAAAACCAGGGGGTTGGTGTACATAAACTTCTTCTTCTATATAACCATTTAAGAATGCACTTTTGACATCCATCTGATACAGAGTGATGCCTCTATTAACAGCAAATGAAATTAAAAGTCTGATAGATTCTAACCTGGCGACTGGGGCAAAGGTTTCTGTATAGTCTATCCCCTCTTGCTGACTATAACCTTGTGCAACCAGTCGTGCCTTGTTTCTGATGACTTCACCTTGTTCATTTAGCTTGTTTCTGAACACCCATCTTGTTCCAATGACGTTGAATCCTTTTGGTCTGGGAACGAGATCCCATACGTCGTTTTTGGTGAATTGATTCAGCTCTTCTTGCATTGCCAGAATCCAGTCATTATCCAGAAGTGCTTCATCAATAGAAGAAGGTTCAATCAGAGACACAAGTCCCATGAGAGTTTCTTCAGAGTTTCTGAAGCTTGCTTATGTTCTGATTGGATCTTCCTTTCTTCCTAAGATAGTCTCTTCTGGGTGATCCAAGCTGCTTCTGGGTAATCTCTTCTGAGGTTGATCAGCAGCTGTTGTAGGATTTCTAGCAGTGCTCCTTTCAGACGTTGAAGGAGTGTCTGTGTTGAGAGCTTCTGATGACTTGTCTTCAGAACCTATAAATTCAATTTCCATACCTGCAAAAACTTCATTCTGCTTTGACTTTTCAGAGTCAAGCTTATCATTAAAACGAACACTGATTGATTCTTCCACAATCTGTGTTTCTGTATTGTATACTCTGTACCCTCTTGAGCGTTCAGAGTATCCTAACATAATACACTTCTGTGCTTTAGAGTCAAACTTGTTCAAATAATTCTTTGTATTTAATATAAAGCAAGTACATCCAAATGGATGAAAATATGAAATGTTGGGCTTTCTGTTCTTCCACAATTCATATGGAGTCTTTTCCAGAATAGGTCTTATTGATATTCTATTCTGAATGTAGCACGCTGTGTTTATTGCCTCTGCCCAGAAGGTCTTAGCAACGTTTGTCTCATTGATCATGGTTCTGGCCATTTCTTGCAATGTTCTGTTCTTTCGTTCTACAACTCCATTTTGTTGGGGAGTTCTAGGACAAGAGAAATCATGCAGAATGCCTCTGTCATTAAAGAATGACTCAAAATCTTTGTTTTCAAATTCTCCACCATGATCACTTCTGACTTTAACGATTCTAAGATCCTTTTCATTCTGAACTTGGTTACAGAAGGTAACAAACACAGAGTGTGACTCGTCCTTGTGTCTTAAGAACTTTACCCATGTCCATCTGCTATAGTCATCTACGATTACTAACCCATACTTCTTGCCACTGACTGAAGCAGTTTTAACTGGTCCAAATAAGTCAATGTGCAGAAGTTCTAATGGCTTAGAGGTAGAAACAACATTTTTGGATTTAAAAGAAGGTTTTGCAAATTTGCCTTTCTGACATGCTTCACACAGAGCATCTGAATTGAACTTCAAATTAGGAAGTCCTCTGACCAGATTGAGTTTGTTAATCTGAGATATTCTTCTCATACTAACATGCCCCAATCTTCTGTGCCAGATCCACTGCTCGTTGTTAACAGACAGAAGGCATTTTACATTCTGACTCTTTAGTTCAGAAAGTTTGATTTTGTAAATGTTGTTTTTCCTCTTACCATTAAACAGGATAGTCCCATGTTTCTGACTAACAGCTTTACATGATTTTCGATTAAAGATTATATCATAACCGTTATCACTTAATTGACTTATGGATAACAGATTATGCATCAATCCATCTACTAGCAGAACATTATTAATAGAGGGAAGATTTCCATTACCTACAGTTCCAGAGCCAATTACCTTTCCCCTCTGATTGCCTCCAAAGCCAACGTGGCCTCCTGGCTTAAGTTCCAGGCTTTGGAACATATGCCTTCTTCCCGTCATGTGTCGTGAGCAGCCAGAGTCCAGGTACCATGACTGGTGTTTCTGACTTGCTGCTAAAGATATCTGCAACATGTATTATTTTATCCTTAGGTACCCAGATTTTCTTGGGTCCTGATTTGTTAGTTTTACCAAAACTCTGGTTGAATTTTGGTTTCACAGAGTGCTTACTGCTAGTGTATTTAATATCATGTGTGTGACCATACACAAAGTGTGAATTCAGAGGAGTGTGTTTAATGGTTAAGTCCATGACATTCTTTGGTGTAGGAACCTTACCTTGGTATCCTATTCCTTTCCTGCCGTTTCTGCTAACTCCATAGATCATTGAAGCCTTTTTGCTTCTATCTATGCTTTTAGCTAGGAACTTCTGGAAACTGTGATCATACTCCTTGATGATCTCATCAGCATTGCTGGGAGTTTCAGAAATTGGTTCCTTCTGAGAGTTTTGTAAAGTGTTTTCTAATTTTGAAATCTTATTTCTCAGCTCAGAATTCTCCAATTTGAGACTCTCAGTCTTATTAGAGTCAGATTCAAGATTCCTTTTCAGGTCTCTGAATTTAACTCTAATTTGCTGATACCGTTCCAGAATCTCATTAAGGCTTTCAGCAAGTTCAGCCTTTGTAAAGTTAACAGCAAAGTTAGGAAATACCTCTTCAGTATCTGATTCTGAGTCTGATTCAGAAGCTTCACTATCTTCTGAGATGTTAGCCATGAGAGCTATGTTTGCCCTCTCATCATCTGATTCTGAGTCAGCTTCAGACGAGTCAGAGTCGTCCCATGTAGCCATGAGACTTTTCTTCTTCTCTCTTCCAAACTTCTTTTTGGGCTTTTCCCTCTGAAGCTTTGGGCAGTCACTCTTATAGTGTCCTTACTCATTGCACTCATAGCAGATGATGTCCTTGGTGTTTGGATTTTTGCTACTGGAGGAGCCTTCAGATCTTCTGTATCCAGAGGAAGAATCTGTCCTTCTGTGTCTGGAAGAAGACTCGTTCTGATCAGATCTTCTGGGATTCCTGAACTTCCTTTGTCTTTGCTTCCACAGTTGATTTACTCTTCTGGAGAGGAGAGAGAGTTCGTCTTCTTCTGATGAGGATCCATCAGATGTTTCTTCAACTGCCTGCAAAACTTTAGACTCAAATTTTTTGTTAGATTTTAATGCTAAAGGCTTACCTTGCTTCTGAGGCTCATCAGCTTCTAGCTCTATCTCATGACTTCTGAGTGAGCTGATAAGTTCCTCCAGAGTGATTTTGTTGAGATCTTTAGCTAGCTTCAGAGCTGTAACCATAGGTCTCCACTGCTTGGGTAAACTTCTGATGATTTTCTTGACATGGTCAGCAGTAGAGTATCTTTTGTCCAGAAACTTGAGACCAGCTACCAGAATCTGGAATCTTGAGAACATTGTTTCAATGGATTCAGATTCTTCCATTTTGAACGCCTCATACTTCTGAATGAGCGCCAGAGCTTTAGTTTCTTTAACCTGAACGTTGCCCTCATGCGTCATTCTGAGTGAGTCAAAAATATTCTTTGCTGTGTCTCTGTTGGAGATCTTTTCATACTCAGTATAGGAGATGGCGCTGAGGAGGATGGTTCTGGCCTTGTGGTGATTCTTGAAGTCACGCTTTTGTTGGTCAGACATTGTTTTTCTATCAATCTTCTGACCGGTTGCATTCACAGGGTGCGTGTATCCGTCTGTCACCATATCCCACAGATCAGCATCATGTGCCAGAAAGAAGCTTTCAATTCTGTCTTTCCAGTAATCAAAGTTTTCTCCATCAAAGACTGGAGGTTTGCCGCTGAATCTGTCTCTGTCCTCATTGTTGTCATTGCTGATGTGAGAGTTGTTTCCTGCCATTGTGTTTTTCTGACGCTGGATCTTGTACTGACACGGTTAAGTGTTTTAGCTCAGAACCAGGCGCTCTGATGCCAATTGAAGTAGTGAAAAACACAAGAAGGGGGGGTTGAATTGTAAAACTGAAATCTAATGCAATGAACAAGATATTTTTATCCTGGTTCGTTTGATCTCAAACTACTCCAGCCCACCCGTCAAGGTGATTTCGCCTCTCTCCAACGAGGTCTTAATCCACTATATTCAACTGAATATTACAGACTGCTTTAACAACTGCTAAAGCCTTCTTGATGTAAACCACAACCCGGTTTATCAAGGAAACACTTTCTTACAAGGAAATCAAATCTAAGTGTGTGAATGTTTTCTACAAAACTGTATCACAACTGTGATGTATACACAACTTAAAGCTTAGAAACTAGATTGCTAAACAATGATAGAGTATCAGAATGTGTAGTGTTTAGCAAAACTGAGAGAAAGAAGATTTTGATCAGCTTTTATGCGTGTAAAGATTTGGAGAGCATTAGCCATTTCAATCTTCAAAGTCTTGTTTATATAGCACTGAGATGTTGAACGTTGGATGCAATATTCTTGATTCAATGCTAATAACAAACTTTCCTTATCGAGCAGATCTTGTCTGGAATGAGGCCGTTGGTATTAATTTGCTTTCAATGCACAGTACCGTTGCTTACTTAATGCAAGTTCTGGCTTGGCTCATTCTGATTCTGCTTCGCTGCTGATGAACTGTTGTGTTTCTTTATCAGAGTATTAAGCGCAATCTTGTTCATCAGGCTTCAGCATATACGTGAGTTGATCATCTGATTCTGACATTCTGATATGGCAACTTCTGATGCTGATGTCAGAAACCAAATTCTGATGCTGATTAGGTGTGATCTTGCTTATATCAATCAGAGTATCTGCAAGTCAGAACATAATAATTTTAGGCAGCAGATAGTTCGTACATGAATCATATACATAATATATCTTTTCACTTTGTTATCATCAAAACTTAAATATAGGGTAGTAGATTCAAACTTTGTTCTAACACTACTCTCTCCCGTGTGCTGGTAGATACAAGGTCATCTTTGAATGTACTTCCCAAGTCAACATTGATGAAGATTAATTATTCAGGTGTTAAGTTGCGCCCAAGTGACTTGGTAGTTAAGGCTTTTGATGGATCTTGACGATCAGTTTTTGGTGAGGTAGATTTACCTATTAAAATTGGACCCCAGACTTTCACTGCTTCATTTTTTGTGATGGACATACAACCCGCATATTTTTATTTGTTGGGACGCCTTGGATACATAAAGCAGGGTGCTGGTAGCGGTAAAGCGGCAAGCAAAAAAGTAAGTTATTAATTTACCGGGTGATATAAGTTATATCGTATCGTGTCCATAGAGATTGGTGAGAGGGAAAAACTATCGTTCAACAGTTTCAATCCTTCTAAGTTTGGAAAAGGGGTTTGCAGAAAAAGTGCAGGAAAAGTAAATAAAGCAGTAAAGAAAGCGATAAACAATCATCTACAGCCTAAGAGAATTCATTCTAGAATTGCATTTCACTCTACCCGTCAAATGCTTAAACTTACTGATCAATTACACGCAACCTAAATCACTTGTTAATACCATCATGTAACGCTCACACTAAGGCTATCTCTAACGTAAAGTGAGACATCACATGTATTGCTCTCATGGATGATCTCTCAACCGACTCAAATAACCCAGATGCATTTCATAACTGATACCCACATGAATATTAAGCCTAAATTTATGTCTAGAGTATAGGACCTAATAGATATTCATTCAAGAAAGAGATTTGCAAAGTATATGTCTACGACAAACTAAAACTCCGCGATTAAGAAAAAATCAAGAATAAGCACTGGTATTAATTTGTAAAAGAGATTTCATAAGATCCCATGATCAACAAATTTACATACAATAAGAGTAAAGATATACATACAACACCCACCATAGGAATGATACATAGGGAAGAAGGAGATAAATAGGAAACTTCTCGCGGTGTCAACACGATCTGAGACCACCCATAGCCAATTGACATGATGAACCACTGAATGATGTTATTTGAACCTCTAAGCTACAAAGAATTGGATCGGAGCTCCTCCAAGAGGGAAAGAGATGATAAAAACCTAAAAAACCTGTGTGATACGGTGGGAGAACTGACTTGAAGGTTTTGCGTTTGATCGCAAATGTTGCGGTTAGCAAGAGTCGCCACCGACTTTTCTTTTATCCAAATGGAAAGGTGAAAAAGCACAGGAAAGACCTTTGAGATTATTTCTTGAGTTTCGGGGGTAGATTATGAAAAGGGAAGGTATTAGCACCCTTTTCATCCATGGTTTTCCATGGGCTCTTAGTTACTTGCTAGATCGCTTGCTTTTGTTTGAAATTGTGCTTTGTGTTGTTTTGAAAGTGTTTTTTAAAGAGGCCATTGTTTAGGCAATCTTTGTAATGATTCTCGTTCGTAAGAATGTATACAAAGATGTTGATCTTTTGAAAATGTTTTCAAGTTTGTAAGATATTTGAAAGTGTAGGTGATTGTTTTGAAAATAGCAAGGGTGTTTGTTTTGAAATGGAGCAAGTAATTAGGAGCATTCTACCAACTCAAAAGTCTTTCTTGTTCATTTTCTTTTCCTTTGACATTGTCGTCTTACCATTGATTTGGTAAGCAACCCTATCTTTGGATGTAAACGGGACGGGCGTGAGTCATCGTATAACCATGATTAGCAATGTTGCAAGGTATCTTAGCATTTTTCTTTAGGGACTAAGATCATTTAAAAGTAAAGTTAGATAGCTTCATCGAGGAACTATGATCTTGTATTTGCTTGTATTTGCTTGTTTTTGCTAAGATACCTTACATGCGTAATATAGTCATTTTGTATAAGGCAACCAAGTGGAATAACCCTAGGGGTGCTTATGTGCAAGTGTATCTTTTTCATGCTTGTCTTTTGTCTTGGATTAGGGTTTTCTAAGCATTGGTTTTAGTCTTTTCATACAAATCCTAATTACTAGCATTTGTATATAAAAGCGATAAATTGCGGAATTTAAAGTTACTACACTATTACAATATTTGTGGGAGGGGGATTGAAAGAATTTAAACCTAATTAGTCTATTACAACCATATTGAATTGGTATAAATGTACAAGGAATCAAATAAATACAAAGTATAAAAATGAATAAATGTAAAAAAATGCAAAATGTGAAGTAAATGGATATATGTTCGATTTTTTAGGAAAAAGGGATTTTGTATTAATATAATTAATTTAAAGAAAAAATAATTAATAAAAAGAATTTGTTTAAGAAAAGATTTTAAATAAAACTCTATATTTGTTAATTGATTAAAAGAAAATAAGTTTAGAAAAAGTATTTTTTTGATATTTTTGTCTTAAATATTTATAGCATCATAAAATATTTTGGCCTTTTTTATATATAAATAAATATATTTTAATAGGTGTAAAACAAAAATAAATATTAACCTAATTAATTATTAAAATTACAAGATAGTTTTTTAAAAAATAAATAAAATATAGTTAAATAAAATATTCTTTATGAGAAAAAATAAAATGACTAAATCAAAATATAAATCTATCATTTTTAATAATTTTATGATTTTTTAATATTTAGAAAAAATATATTAAGAAAATAAAAATGAAATAAAAGAAAAGAAAAAAAAATAAACTTGGGCCAGGGTGAAAATAGCCTGCAGGGGGTTAGCTAGCAAAAGAAACAAAAAAAATAAAATAAGCCCAAACGCCCAAACGCCTACAAAAAAGTCAGAATGGTGCAAAAATATGAAGAAAAAAAAACACAAAAGGGTACCACTGGGGCTCGAACTCAGGTCCCAAAGGTTATAAACACGCGCTTCTACCACTGGGGTGGCTATGCATCTATTAACATAGGCAAATCAATAAATATGTAAGGCAAAACGCGCCCTGATGACTTCATCTTCAACCTCCAGCCAGACCAACTGGAACTTGCTCATTTCTCATCAAAAGTTAAAACTGTAAACATGAAACTTGTAGCAAATTTTCTCACTGTTTTAGAAATGTAAAGCATTAAAACTATAGATCAAAGATAAGCATGAATTTTAATGGCCCTAATCTGAACCCTAAAAATCTCAGAAATTTCAGTTTCAAAATTCTCTAAGCTCAAGCAAAATTAATGGAAACTATATACATGGTTAGCTTTAGGGCAATGATATCTACATGTTTTGTTCATACATAATCATTTATGATGCCTGTATGAAGAGTTCCAAGTTGAGAAAACTTACCTCAAAACTAGAAATCGTGTTTTGAGTTTGAGCATGTTTTAAGTGATGGTGATGATCAGATTAGCTTCCTTGAGGTCCCATGAAGCTAATGCAATGATTAACTTGAACAATGGATGGCTGAAATGGTCTGGAGAAGTCAATGTGTAGAGCTGAGTTTTTGAAAATGGAGGATGGTGTTAATGGTGTTACAGTTCTGTAACAGGTTGTGGGATTGATTCTATGGGATGTTTAGAAACTTTAGAAACCAAAAGGCCAAGAAATGCACGAGTAGATTGTGAGTTTCAAGTTTTTGGTCAGTTTGTATGAAAATGGAAGTGTGAAGTGTGATTCTGAGTTCTAGGTGTTTCCAGTGGTCAAGCCTTTGTGTTCTTGTGTCAAATAGTTTGTGTATGTATAAACAAAAGTGTTTGAGAGCTTTGGACAATCAGAAGTACAAGTTCTTAGCTTTTTGCTAGGTTACTTGATTTTGAAGAAAAGAGGGAAACAAGTTTGAAGAAGAGGTACAAGCATGGGATGGGTGATTGTAAGTGTTTGAAACATTTCTCATGGGTTATAGGAACTGTTTGATCAGAAGAGAACAAGTGCAAGGCTCAAGAACAAGTTTTGTACAAAAAGTCACTTTATCAAAATGGCAATGTAACCTTTCTTCCAAAAATGGATAAAAAGCATGTCCATGCATTGAATGCTTGAAGTGAGGCCTATAACAACTGTGTAAACCATTAATTATGGAGTGCCTAACAAGTTTGAGGCCTGTAAAGTAGTGTTTATGCAGCATGGTTTGAATTTGAATTTTGTTCATGACTAAAATGACTTGTAATTAAAGTGATAAAACCCTAACTTCCTCTCTTCGATTCTCCCTACTCAAGAATGATCTCAAGGAGTTCTTGGACATTTTGGAAAGCTTGCAATATTCTCTATAATCCATATTTGAATTGATTTTTAAGATACCCCTTGTAACTATATGAAAAAGTTCCATGAAGTTGGGTCAAAATCCTGACCAAATTAGGGCAAAATTTGACTAAGTGTTTTGTTTCATGGCCCTATGTTCTTAAAATTAAAACTTGAGATCCAAGCACTTTTGGAAGGAGTTGTGTAAAGAAAAGTTGTAGATTTCATGGATATCTATAACTTTCATGTTGGAAGTTTCTCTTGAATCATCTTGCATCATGGTGAAAAATTTGTTCAAAGTTGTGAAAAATATGAAATTTCCAACACTTAGAAAAATTTCTAAGTTTAGAAATTTTGACTTTTCAAAATGAAATCTTGACTTTTTGATTTCTTGGTGAATAAGTTTCATATTTTGACATGTTTTGATGAATTTGACCAAAAAGCCAAAGTTTGAGTTTTCAGTATACAGTCTTTTGATCAGTTGACTGAAAAATTCATTTGTCAATCCAATAGACTTCTAATGTTTTGAATCATGTCATTAGGTCAAAATTATACAATTGGACTCTTGAGATCATTCCTTAAACCAATTAACCATTTGCTAGGTCAAAAATTAGAAATTTCCCTTTCCCAGTCAAAACCCTAATTTTGGCCATTTTTCCCTTTTGGAGATTTGATCAAATTTCTTGAGGAGTTGTGGTCCAAACTTGATCAAATGATACATATGAGTTTAAAATGTTGATGTGGATCAAAAAATTATGAATTTTTACTATAAATTGGCCATAGTTGACTTTTTCCCCAATACAACTGATTTTTAGGTCAACTGCTCAATTGACTGAGCAAAAGTGTGATTCAAGGCTTGAAGCTTGACATGAGTAATCTTGAGGGTCCATAATGATCCATGCAAGTAATATGGGGCATTGGAAGCTCAAATATCCTTGTGCAATCTCAAACCCTAATTTTGGTCATCAGTGCTTAAGGAGGTGTCTTGAGATGATCAAACCCTAGTGCAGTCTTGAGCCCAAGGAGAACTTGTGAGAAAATTCTTGATAAGTGAGAGGGCAAATTTTAGGGTACAACAACCTATTTCTAAAATTTTTATAAAAACTGATCTCGGCAGACTACGCTTAGCGGGCTCACCGCGCTAAGTGGGTTGAGTTTATTTAACACACTAAACCGCCCTAAACCGCGCTTAGCGGGACTTGCGCGCTAAGCGGGCTCAAAAAATAATTTATTCCAAATATATCAAATTATGTGTAGCGCGCTAGAGGATGCGCTTAGCGCGGTCCCCTGAACAGAACTTCCCAAAACTGGTCTTTTATTCTGAAATTGCGCATCCTGAGTCGTGTCTTCGACACCTTATTCCTCGATGCTCCAAAATGCAACGAATACCTAGAAAATGAGTGAAAAAACATCAAACTGTACACTATGTACACAAAAACACAAAAAAAAAAACACAAACTAAATGTATTTACACAAAAGTCAGGTTTATTCAACCAATATTAACAACAGAGTCAATAAGTGCAACAAAAAGTATATACAAAAATAACTACAATTTGCACTTATTACAGGGGAAGTGACTTCCACTCTTCATCAGAAGATTAAGTTCCCTGTGAATGGCAAGATTATAATTGTTTATGGCAAGGAAGAGTATGTAGCGAGTCATTTGAATTTGTTTCGATATGTTGAGGTTGAGGGAGAGGTGCATGAGACTCCTTTACAGGCTTCTGAAGCTGTGCAGATGATTAAGACTCCTCACTCAGAGGAGAGGATGAAGCGTGAGATGTCCATGGAATCTTTGAAAGATGCTAGAATAGTGGTTGAAGCTGATCACCCCGAAGGTTGGGGTCGTCTGTTGGATGTTACTCCAAAGTTCAACAAGTTTGGTTTGGGTTTTAGTCCTGGTGAGCAATGATAGCTCCCAGAGCTACAAATTTGTTCACTCCTATGAAGTTTTCAAGTGCTAGTATCATTAGGATTGGTTAAGTTAATGTTGTTGGTGACGACAATAGTGATTATGGTATTGATAATTGGATTCATCTGAGTGTTCCCGGTGTAAAACTCAATAACTGGACTTCTGAAGATGTCATTCAACTCACGCTTGCCCAAGAGTAATTTTATATTGGGTTAATACCTATTTTCACCCCTGACATATGGGGTGTATTTGAAAAACCCCCCTGCCAAAAAAAAAGTTCCAATTGTTACCTTGACAAATTTTAAAAGTTTCAATTTTTACCTTGAGGATGCCACATCCCTAAAAAGGCTGATGTGGCTTATATTTTTGTTATATTTTTATTATTATTTAATGACATGGCTTGATTAGTTGTCATTTTTAATTTTTAATTCCACATGGCATTTATATTAATATTTTATTAATTGAGTGTTAATTTCAAAGTTAAAAAATTTTTGTCCTTCAACAGGATTCGAACCATGGACATTATATTTGCAATAAACACTTCTTACCACTAGACCAATGCATTTTCTTTGTTACATATATGCATCAATAAATATTCATATCATTAACATATTAATTACAATTATCAATAAATTTTCTTAACTAGTTGATTTAAATAATTTTTAAAAAAAATGTTTTATACATATTTTATCTTTTTACTCTAACTTTTTTTAAATTTTAAATTTTCAAAAATCACTTAAATTTAAAAAAATCACTTAAATTTTCAAAAAACACTTAAATTTAAAAAAATCACTTAAATTTAAAAAAATCACTTAAATTTTCAAAAGTCACTTAAATTTTCAAAAGTCACTTAAATTTTCAAAAATCACTTAAATTTTCAAAAATCACTTAAATTTTCAAAAATCACTTAAATTTTCAAAAATCACTTAAATTTAAAAAAATCACTTAAATTTTCAAAAATCACTTAAATTTTCAAAAATCACTTAAATTTTCAAAAGTCACTTAAATTTTCAAAAGTCACTTAAATTTTCAAAAATCACTTAAATTTTCAAAAATCACTTAAATTTTCAAAAATCACTTAAATTTTCAAAAATCACTTAAATTTTCAAAAGTCACTTAAATTTTCAAAAATCACTTAAATTTTCAAAAATCACTTAAATTTTCAAAAGTCACTTAAATTTTCAAAAATCACTTAAATTTTCAAAAATCACTTAAATTTTCAAAAATCACTTAAATTTTCAAAAATCACTTAAATTTAAAAAAATCACTTAAATTTAAAAAAATAAGTTAAATTTAAGTGATTTAAGTGATTTTAAATTTAAGTGATTTAAATTTAAGTGATTTTTGAAAATTTAAGTGACTTTTGAAAATTTAAGTGATTTTTGAAAATTTAAGTGATTTTTGAAAATTTAAGTGATTTTTGAAAATTTAAGTGACTTTTGAAAATTTAAGTGATTTTTGAAAATTTAAGTGATTTTTGAAAATTTAAGTGATTTTTGAAAATTTAAGTGATTTTTGAAAATTTAAGTGATTTTTGAAAATTTAAGTGATTTTTGAAAATTTAAGTGATTTTTGAAAATTTAAGTGACTTTTGAAAATTTAAGTGATTTTTGAAAATTTAAGTGATTTTTTTAAATTTAAGTGATTTTTTTAAATTTAAGTGTTTTTTGAAAATTTAAGTGATTTTTTTAAATTTAAGTGATTTTTGAAAATTTAAAATTTAAAAAAAGTTAGAGTAAAAAGATAAAATATGTATAAAACATTTTTTTAAAAATTATTTAAATCAACTAGTTAAGAAAATTTATTGATAATTGTAATTAATATGTTAATGATATGAATATTTATTGATGCATATATATAACAAAGAAAATGCATTGGTTTAGTGGTAAGAAGCGTTTATTGCAAACATAATGTCCATGGTTCAAATCCTGCTAAAGGACAAAAATTTTTTAACTTTGAATTAACACTCAATTAATAAAATATTAATATAAATGCCATGTGGAATTAAAAATTAAAAATTAATTAAAAATGACAACTAATCAAGCCATGTCATTAAATAATAATAAAAATATAACAAAAATATAAGTCACATCAGCATTTTTAGGGATGTGGCATCCTCAAGGTAAAAATTGAAACTTTTAAAATTTGTCAAGGTAACAATTGAAACTTTTTTTTTGGCAGGGGGGTTTTTCAAATACACCCCATATGTCAGGGGTGAAAATAGGTATTAACCCTTTTATATTTGTTTCCTTATCATGCAACAATTCATGCGCTCTATCCAAGGCGTAGTGAATCATTTATAGGGCCACCATATTTTAATTTCCAATTTTTATCATTAAATAAAGGACATCTTTTGCATTCAAATATTTTGTTTCTTGTCTTACTATTTTTATTCACTATAAAAAAATGGCAATGTTTTTGTTTTTTCTTTTATCACTCATTTTATAAAAGAAACATAAAAACATCAATCATGCATATTCAATCCCACTGTCATCACGGATCCTTTCGATAAAGATTCTACTATCGCCCATTATGACTTTGATAATCTGATCTACCAAGCCGAAGAAGAAGGTGGAGAAGATTGTAAACTCCCTGAAGAGTTAGCAAGATTATTGAGGCAAGAAGAGAGGGTCATCCAGCCGCATCAAGAGTTGATCGAGGTTGCGAATTTGGGAACTGAGGATGATGTGAAAGGGGTCAAGATAGGGGCTACTCTAGAAGAAAGTGTAAAGCATAGACTAATTGAAATGTTCCATGAGTATGCTGATATCTTTGCTTGGTCTTAGGAAGATATGCCCGGGTTGGATAACGATATTGTGGTGCATAAGCTACCTTTAAAGGAAGAATGTCCTCCAGTCAAACAGAAACTTCAAAGAACTCGCCCTGAGATCTCTAAGAAGATTAAGGAGGAAGTACAAAAATATCTTAATGCAGGGTTTCTGAATGTGATTTCTTATCCCTTGTGGATTGCCAACATTGTGCCAGTGCCCAAGAAAGATGGAAAGGTTAGAATGTGTGTTGACTATAAGGAATTGAACAGAGTAAGCCATAAAGATGATTTTCCATTCCCCCATATTGATGTTTTGGTTGACAACACAACTCATGCTAAAGTTTTCTCGTTCATGGATGGTTTTTCTAGTTACAATCAGATCAAGATGGCGCCAAAAGACATGGTGAAGACAACTTTTATTACTCCATTGGGGACTTTCTGTTATGAGGTGATTTCTTTTGGTTTGAAGAATGCAGGGGCAACGTATCATTGTGAAATGGTGACTCTTTTCCATGATATGGTTCATAAAGAGATCGAAGTGTATATTGATGACATGATTGCAAAATCTCAGACAGAAGAAGAGCATCTTGTTCACCTACAAAAGTTGTTTGTGTTAGAACATAGTTTGATTCTACAACCCTCAGTTAGAGTTTTGATGATAACAAAATACAAGATTAAATGAATTATGAGATTTATATAAGACATATATGCTACTTAAAATTATGTTGTGTATTTACAGAAACTCTGATGGAATCAGCATAAGAATATCAGTATCAACATCAGCATCAGAAGATATGTCAGCATCAGAATATCAAATAACATGTGCTACGCTGAAGCCTGATGAACAGAATATGCGCATAACATACTCTGATTAAGATCCTAACCATGTCATCAGCACTCAGAAACGTCATAATAAGATAAAGCCAAGAACACTCTAATTATCATTAGCAGAACACTATGAAGTGTCAACGTTACTATGCATTCAAGACAGATTAATTACCAACGGCTTTATTCCAAGACAAAGATCTTCTCAAAAGGAAAGAACGTTATGAGCATTGAAATGGATTTATGGACAACAACGTATCTATTCCTAGGCTACTTAAACAAGTCAGTGAGAAAAGAAATGGCTAATACTCTACACGCATATACACGCCTAAGCTAATTATCTTCAAGCACGCTCTCATTTTTGCTAAAGCTTTCAACCTCGCTTACTCTATAGCTCTAGCAATCTAGTTCATCCTAAGCTTAATATTGTGTATTATCACAGTTGTGATATATAGTTTTTCTAGAAAACATCAAACACAATCTTGTTCATTTATCTGTAAGAAAATTTCCTTGAGATAAACCGGTCTGTGGTTAGACTCAAGAAGGCTTTAACAGTTGTTAAAGCAGTTGTGTATTCAGTTGAATATAGTGGATTAAGACCTCGTTGGAGAGAGGCAAAATCACCTTGACGGGTGGACTGGAGTAGTTTGAGATCAAACGAACCAGGATAAAAATAACGTGTTGTCTGCATTTGATTTTAAGTTTTACAATTCAACCCCCCTTCTTGTGTTTTTCACTTCTTTAGTTTGAAGGACTGAGGAAGTTCAGATTGAGGTTCAATCCTAATAAGTGCACCTTCGGGGTGAGATCTGGAAAATTACCGGGCTTTATTATAAGTGAAAGAAGTATCGAGGTTGATCCTGCCAAAGTAAAAGCAATACAAGAAATGCATGAACCGAGAATAAAAAAAGAAGTTTGTGGTTTCTTGGGGAGATTGAACTACATTTCTAGATTTATCTCTTATCTCGCAGCCACGTGTGAACCAATATTAAAATTTTTAAGAAAAGATAAAGCGGTCAGGTGGAATGAAAATTGTCAAAAAGCATTTGATAAAGTAAAATAATATTTGCATGAACCTCCGATCATCATGCCTCTAGTGGAAGGCAAGCCTTTAATCATCTACTTTATAGTACTTGAGAATTCCATGGGTTGTGTACTCGGTCAACATAACAAGACAGAAAAGAAAGAACAAGTGATTTACTATTTGAGCAAGAAATTCACAAAATGTGAGTCGAAGTACTCTTTGCTTGAGAAAACTTATTGGGCACTAGCATGGGCTGCTAAGCACCTGAGGCGGTATATGTTGACACATACCACTTACTTGATATCCAAAATGGGCCCTATCAAGTATGTCTTTGAGAAGCCAGATCTCACAGGCAAAGTAGCCCGATGGCAAATGATGTTGACAGAATATGATATCCAATATACTACCCAGAAAGCCATCAAAGGTAGTGAATTGGTGGATTATCTTGCTCATCAACCCGTGGATGATTATCAACCAATAAGATTTGAATTCCCAGACAAGGACATCATGTATATAAGGGATTGTAACATTCCTGGCCCATAGGAAGAAGTCGATCCAGGATCGCGATGGATGATGGTGTTCGATGGTGCCTCAAATGCTCTAGGCAATGGTATTAGAGTTGTTATTACTCCCTCTACATGTTTTATATTCTGTTTACTTCCCAAATTTGTTTTGATTGCACCAATAATATGGCCGAATACAAAGCTTGTATTTATGGCATTGAAGTTACGGTTGATTTGATAATCAAGTTCCTGAAAGTTTGTGGAGATTCAGCTCTCATGATAATCCAGATTAATGGAGATTGGGAGACTCATCGTCTAAATCTGATTCCTTACAGAGAACATGATTATGAAGTTGATTTTATACTTTGAAGAGATCACATTTGAGCATATTTCAAGGAAAGAGAATAATATCACAAATGCTTTGGCTACTCTTGCATCCATGTTCAAAGTCAAGTGGGCTAATGAAGCACCTTCAATCATATTTAGAAGGTTGGATAAACCCGTATTTTGCTTCGAAGTTGATGGAGAAGCGGATGATAAACCTTGGTTCTACGATATCAAAAGGCATCTTGAGACTCAAGAATATCCCGAAGATGCATTCATAATAGATAAGAAATTTCTGAGAAGGTTGTCATCCAAGTTTTTCCTTAATAGTGGTGTGTAATACAAGAGAAATCATGATACTGCGCTGCTCAGATGTATGGACAAGAAAGAAGCAGAAAGGATCACTGAAGAGGTGCATGAGGGTTCCTTTGGGACTCATTCTAGTGGACATACCATGGCTAAGAAGATTTTGAGGGCTAGTTATTATTGGTCAACCATGGAAAGTGATTGTTTCAACCACGCCAGAATCTGCTACAAGTGCCAGGTATATGCTGACAAAGTACATGTGTTGCTCATTCCTTTGAATGTCTGGACCTTTCCCTGGCCTTTTGCAATATAGGGCATTGATATGATGGGAAAGATTGAGCCAGCCGCTTCTAACAGACATCATTTTATTCTGGTTCCCATAGATTATTTCACCAAATGGGTCGAAGTTGCATCATATGCAAATATCACCAAGCAAGTGGTTGCTCGATTTATCAACCATAACATTATCAGTCATTATGGAATTCTTGAAAAGATCATTATTGATAATGGATCTAATCTCAATAACAAAGTGATGAAGGAGTTATGTGATACTTTCAAGATCAAACATCACAATTCTTCTCCATATCTCCCAAAGATGAATGGCGCTGTTGAAGCGGCTAATAAGAACATTAAGAAGATTATGCAAAAGATGGTGGTGACTTATAAGGATTGGCATGAAATGTTGCCTTTCGCTTTACATGGATATCGTACCTCAATGCGCACTTCAACTGAGGAAACCCCGTTATCACTAGTCTATGGTATGGAAGTAGTTTTACTGGTGGAAGTCGAGATTCCTTCGTTAAAGATTATGAAGGACACAGAGCTTGACGAAGATGAATGGATTCATAATCGATTGGATCAGTTGAACCTCATCGACGAGAAGAGATTAGTAGTTGTTTGTCATGGTCAGGTGTACCAACAGAGGATGAGAAGGGCATTTTATAAAAGGGTACAACCTCGGAGTTATAAGGCTGGTGACCTTGTGTTGAAAAGGATAATTATTACTCAAGGTGATCCCAAGGGAAAGTGGACTCCTAACTATGAATGATCATTCGTCATAAAGAAGGTTTTCTCTAGCGGTGCCATGATGCTTACAATAATGGATGGTGAAGGCTTCTCACTCCTTGTGAACACACACGTAGTCAAAAAATACTTTGCATATGAACCAACTGGCTGAAGCGTCATCGGATATAAAATCAATGAAGTCACCATTGAATGTCTTTTATCCCGCCGAAAGGGAAAGGTGAACATTGAGAAAACCTGAGAAGGGAGTCTTGCGACTGAGAGATCGGGTAAGGGAGTCTGTTACGTGAGAGGAAGGTATTAACACCCCTCACATCCGTAGTACTCTACAATATCCATTCTTGTTGTCTAATCTAATGGTTGTGGTAAAAATCTATGTCTAAGGATTAAAGCTGACAAAGAAAGATACAAAGGGAGAATGCATGGAAAAGATAAAACAAGGGGAAAAGAAAGAAATAATTACAAAGTTCGCTCAGCTAAGCCCCGTGACTAGATGCCTACGTATCCATTTTAAGGAATCAGAGGGTCGTAGTTCGGCTCACATATTTTATTTTGTTGGTGTTTTTTAATTAAAAAGACAAAAGCAATAATCAAGATGACAAAACATCTGATACATTGACAAAACATCAATAACAACGGTAAGATAACGGCAATGATGGCAAAACATCAACAACAAAGGTAGAGCATCAACAATGATGGTAAAACATCAACAATGATAGCAAAACCCTATGTATAGATCCCAATGGAGGATGCAACACAGGAGAAGAAAGGCTGAGAGGGAGGCTTGATGCGGTGTATTCGCCAGTGTACGAATTGCGTCAGAGTAATATAAAAGATTATCGATCCACAGAGACCAATCGTAAATCTATCGTTTCCTATTGTTACGGTGTTTAGCTAAGTCAATATTAAACAGGGAATTTAGCATGCAAGAAAGTAAAGTGCAGCGAAATAAACTTCAGATATAAAAGCAGGGTCGAATGTAATTCACGTAGTCAGATGATATTCGCAATGCTTCGGAATAGAACTACTTATAGGGTAATATTTTATACTAAAGAAAAGAACTAATTTAACAGGAACTGTCGCTTTCGTGTAATCAGAACCGATTTTACTCTCTAATCAGACCTTCTTATTGTCACTTATAAAAAGTCGCGCGTTGAGTTAAAGTAATAAACCTATTTTTAAGAAATAGAGTACTTGACCAAGTTGAAAAGTATTTTGATCTGGAATTTCTAATAAAAAAGGAACCTAACTTTAACCCTATAAACGCGTCCGAAAAAAGTTTCAAAATTGATTTCTTTGATAATAAAAATCCCTAACTAACCGGACAAAGCGCTTTCGCTTCCTTTGACCAGTTAGAACTAACCGAGTTTAACAAAGGGTTGGACGGCTTTCGATCTTACCCAACAACAATAAAGTACAGAAAACTCGTATTAAAAACCAAAATATCCCATAAGCATTTCTATTGACACATTATTTGGAATATCGATCTAACTAGATTCCTTACATTCTAGCCCAGTAAGGTTCAGCCTGACATGGGAATGTAAACAGACATGTTAAAATAAATCATGCGAGAAAGTAAATAATTTAAAGTGCAGTGCGGGAAATAAACAAAGAAAAAGCAGGTGCGGGAAATAAATAAAGTAAAAGCTATGCGGGAAATAAACAAAGTAAAAGCAGGTGTGAGAAATAAACAAAATAAAAGCAGTGCGGGAAATAAACAAAGTAAAAGTAGTGCGGAATATATAAATAGAAACCTGCTCCAAACGGGGAGGTTTTAAATTTGGTACAAACTGGAAGTAAAATGCGACTGGAAATAAACAGCAGTTGAAAATAAATGTGGCAAGATAAACTTCTGCCGAAGTGCTCCAAACTCGATTACAGACTCAATCTATGAACTCGATCACAGACTCAATCAACAAAGCAATAATTCCCCGATGTGAAGAATTATCGCTTTACAATGGTGAAATTATATGGCTTAAGTTCGAAACTATGGTTGGATCAAGTTTGCAACTAAGCTTGGGTGAATTGAAATGAAATCAGGAACTTCTATTTATAGAGGATGAGGAATGCAGGAAATCACAGGAATGCCCCCCAACTCCTTTTGGGGGGAAAACATCGTCCAAAGGTGGCGCCCGCCATGGAGGCCATGGCGCCCGCCATGAGTGTAAATGAAAGGAAGTGGGGAACGTGGCAGTTGAGGTCAGAAGGAGGTGGTCCACGTTATGGCCTACCCTATGGTTGGCGCCATGGTGGACGCCATGAGTGCAAATTTGACCTAAACTCCTGCTTTTCAGCCTGTTTTCCTTCATTTCTTTAGGGGAGCTCTGGATATTTGAAATACCTGAAAAGGAAACAAAAGATAGGCATAATACGAGAAAAAAATAATAAAAAACCTAAATAACATGTGAAATCAGAGTAAAAAATAAGTGTAAAGTAAGTGTTATCAAATTCTCCCACACTTAAACCTTTGCTTGTCCTCAAGCAAGAACTCTAAATAGATTAAGAAGAAAAATGGTGTTAGTGAATAAGTTGGGCTGCAAGGGGCCTCTGGAATTAAAATAGGAATGTATTGATAGGTATTGACTGATTCAAACCAAGAATATTGTAGTGACACTCTTCCATAAAACGGACATAAACTTCGTTCTTTTACGAACCAATCCATATCATGCCACTATGCTTAGGCCTATATTTTCCTTTTTTCAAATCCTTTTTCATTCAGGCGCAATCACATTAAGCCCGTTATTCATACATGCTCATAGTAAAGTGACCGGGCAGTGATTCTGATCATAAAACGCAGGGCTTTGGTACAAAAAGTTGGTGTAAACTCTTTTATTGACCCATTTATAGTTGTGGGGGATCGGATCGTAATCCGCCCTACCAAGTTCAGTACCAGATACCTCTGAACCAACTAAAGATGGGTAAAAAAAATTCTTTTTCTTTTTCTTCTTCTTTTGATTTTGCTTTATTTTTCAACATACAACTTTTGTTTAGTTAAATGACTTTGTGAGGGTCACTTATCCCGGGGTTGTAGTTTATAATAAGAACATAGCATATAGATCATTCACTTCTCTTCGGTCCCCTACGTAGAGCATGCTTAGACCGGAGCTTACTGCTAGGATAAACTATTCAAGGATTTAAGAATGAAAATTTTAAGGCCATGGCATAGGGGGTATTGGGATCGAATTCCGAAATTTACGAAGCTTAAGGTGTAAAAATGATGCTGATGCTTCGAAAGGGCTTTCCCAAGTCATACTACATCCTATCTCAACCAGGTCTTATAGCCCAACTAAGTTCAAAACACAATGTTTTTCTTAGGAAAAAAAATTTTGGTTAGGCTCAAGAAATGGGGGAGGGGACATACACTAGACCATATAGATATAGATGACTCATCAAACACATATATTATTATTAAAAGAAAGCAAACAAGCAAACTAAAGCAATTAAAGAAGTAAAATAACGAGAAGGAAAATGCAGGAAAAGAGAAAAATAAAGCGAGAGAAAAAATAAAGCGAGAAAACGAGTAAATCTCCTCCCACACTTAAATCGAACATTGTCCCCAATGTTACGAAATAAGAATAGGAAAGAGTCACCTGGTAAAGTACTAAGGCTGGCTGGGTCCCTTACCATCCTGCGGTGAATGTCTAGGATGACGGGATTGGCTGTGACGACGACTGCTCTGAGAAGCCTCGAACAGGTCGAATCTGGTGGACAAGGCAATCTGTGAACTCTGAATCTCGCAAAGGTTGCCAAAAAGGGAACCTTGAGTGGCCTCCATGAGGGAGGAGTGCCTCTGAAAATGGGCTTGTTGCCTATGTTGCTCGCGGGATATCGCCAATTGAGATTCCATAAGACTTTGAAAAGAGCGGTCCATCTGCTGTCGTGACGCCTCCATGAAACTCATGTTATCTGCCAACTGATGTTGGATGGCAGAAAGTAAACCATCTCTTCTCTCCTCCCGAGCTAGATGGTCACGCCACATCTCTTCAGTGATGTAGAAGCCAGGAGCCGTACCTGCAAAAGTGTTAGAAGTAGAAGGTGCAGTGTGTGCGGGTGAAGCATGGTAGGGGGACACAGGTGGGGCATGAGGTTCATCCCTCTGCTTGTATTCTTCACCAGTCTCGTGTTCGTCCCCAAGTGGAACATTAGGAAGTAATGGACCCGTAAAAGGTGGAGCATCTAGATTGTAGGTCCAGTTCCTCGAAATTCGTACATCAGTACGTCTAGTGCAAGGCAGAACGACTGATGGGATAGCAACACCCTGAACCATAAGTTCAAAACCACCCGCTCTCCTCACCTTGCATAATTTCATATCTTTTATAAATTTCAAATTAATTGTGCGAGGAGGCAGGGGTGCAAGGGTAGTTATCTTAGCGTCAAGGTGCAGAGCTCTAGCAATAGATGTAACTAGTCCTCCAAAAGTTATGGTCCTTGTGTGTCTCAGGACAGCAATCATGTGAGAAATCATAAACGGGACTGAATTAATTCTTCTATTAGTGAGACTACCCTGCAAAAATAGAAGTTCTCTAGCAATTACCTTGTTTGGATTCTCCCGACCAAAAATAGTACAGGTGAGCATATATCGAAAAATTCGAATAGCCGGGTTATGGATCAATGATGCTAAAACTCCTTCAAAAGAATTTATAGAAGAGTTTGACAATTGACGCTAGAAGGAAAATGCATCAGTGGACCATTCAGAATCCAAAGGGGTCTCACAAATAGCTCCATCACCATGAGGAATACCCAACAGTGCTACTAGTTCGTTGGTGCTATATTCATATTCAACATTAAACAGACGGAATTTAACCGTATCGATGGTACTAGCAGTGTCGGGGTGAACCAAATAAATTAGGGAACTTAAGAATTCCCGAGTTAGCCTCTCAAAGGTGGGCTCTTTTCTAGTAAAAGTGTCATGCAATCCTAGGATGTCAGCTAAATGAAAAAAACTATGATAAAGTCCTAAAGTATACAGATAGTTTTCATCGACATACCTGGTTGAGACAATTTCTCGTCCTTGTAATTTTTCAAGGATTTTTCGTTGTCGGTCTTCGGGTTTGCCTTCACGAAGAACGTATCCGTTGAACTCAATTGTTGCTCCTTTGGAAGAAAATTGAAAAAATGGGTTTCAAAAATGGGTGTTGGAGATTGGGAGGAGAAAGTTTGAATTTTTATGATGGTTAGAAAAATGGATGTTGGAGTGGTTAATGGGGTAGTAGGTGGTTGAGAAAATGAGAGTTGTTGGGTGGTTAATGGGGTAGTAGGTGGTTGAGAAAATGAGAGGTTTTGGGGTTGAAAATGGAGAAAGTGAGAGGTTTTTGAAAATCTACCCGTTATAATCCCAGACCCCATGGAGGGCGCCATGGTCTTGGTGGCGGGCGCCATGTTCGAAAATTGGGCTGGACTCAAATTTCTTTGTTTTGTTGGTTTGGGCTTCTTATTCCAATTTCTTCTCGTAGGTGCAAACAACAATTCTTCATTTGGTGCTTCCAAGGATTGGTGTATTGAATTTTTCTCTTTTGTGTTTATAACTTGAAAATAATAAACTCATAAAAAATAAAATAAACAATTAATTAAAGAGAAAAAAATAAAAAGAAAAAGAAAAAGAAATATACTTAATCATGGTAAGTCACAAAAAATAAAAAGAAAGTAGAATGCAAGAGTTAGGCATAAAAATAAATAAGTCTGAAAAAGGAAACAACATGATAAAAGAAACAACAAAACAGCAAAATAGTGCAGATATGAATCAAGATCATCAAGGAGTGGTAGGGTTTGTGGTCGACTCAGGATCATGAGCTGCAGCTAACTTACTGCGAAGATCATCAATTTCCTGTTGTAGGAGGTCTGCCTCAGTAGAGTGAGTAGCATCGGAAACCATAACCTGAAGAGAGAGGTCTTCAACTGTCTGACAAAGTTGGGCTACCTCTCTACGCAGCTCAGCAACCTGTGCATAGATGTCGGGTTGCTACAAAGAGAAATTATTAGAGAACACAGTGGTCCTTTCTGGCGATGGACATGGATGATACTCAGGTATCGGAGGTGATTTTCGCTCGTCCACGGTCTCTCCAAGACCTTCTAAGGCATATGTCAAATTGGCAGGGTTATGGACATTGGTCATCATGGGATCAGGCAAGGTAAAATAGTGAACGGTTTCATTATCAATCCGGAGTCTATACTAGTTGGGATTAAAGTAAACTCTTCTCATCAGCCCATGATCCAAACATAAATCAATATCCATCATTGTATACCCACAGTAGGAGGTAAGGTGAGATAACTTACTTGTATGACCTAAAGCAGAAGCAATCTGAGTCACTGTCCCTCCCACATGGAGGATGCCTTCAGAAGACTTAGAAGTCATCATGAGATTCCACAGTAGAAAATTTCCACAGGCTACAGGGCGAGACTGGGTCACACAGTAGAGGAAAAAGATCTCATCCTCGCTAACGTGGGTATCATTGTCGGCCTTCCCTAGGAAAGTGTGAGCAATAACCATCTGAAAATACCTGAAAGCGGGGTTATGAATAACAGGGGATAGCTGAGTGGAAGGATCAAAGCTCCCTCCAACAGTAATATCTCTCCAGAATTTCTCTATGTCCCTAGTCATGAAATAGCTAACTTGTAGCTCAGGTATAGCATCGGGTGTGGTCTGGAAGCCTAGCAAGTCTCCAAAATCCCTCTGGGTAAAACAGTATTCTATCCCGAATAGTCTGAAAGTGAGATATCCATCCTGGCCATTATAGGGCTCAAACTCGAATGAACTGAGGAATTCTAAGGTGAGGTTCTTGTAGGTCACATTTAGGTCATCTGCATACTCGTCCCACTTTAGCTGGTTGCATAGATACTTGATATTGGCTTCAAAGCCAAGAGCTTCCATGCAAATATGGTATGGATATCTGGTTGGTTCCATGGGTCGCTGTGAAAGGACCGCATAGCGTTGTCTCTGAGTGTCATCTCGGAAGGAAACATGCATGTCATCGAAATGCTCCATCCTGAAAAATGTAGTTAGCAAAGACGGCTAGCAGGTGATGCCTGAAATCATAAATTTTGCAACTGTTAGTATAAAGATAAAAATAAAATTTGATAAAGTAAAAAGTAAATAAATGCAAAAAATAAAAATAAACTCATGGGTTGCCTCCCATGCAGCGCTTGTTTAACGTCGTTCGCTTGACAAGTAAGCTTCATATATCGGAAACTGGTACTAGTGGATCAATCAGAGTGTGGTTGGAGTAGTTGGTGGGAATGTCACCTCCTTCGTAGTGCTTCAACCTCTTCCCATTGACGATGAATGGGCTACAAGAATTATTCTCGATCTCGATTGCTCCAGATCTTAGGATTCTAGAGACCTCAAAAGGACCAGTCCATCTTGAACGTAGCTTGCCAGGAAAAAGTCGCAACCTGGAATTGAAAAGGAGAACAAGTTCGCCTATATTGAAATCTTTCTTTACAATTCTTCTGTCGTGCCATGTTTTGGTTCTTTCTTTATATTATAGCATTCTCATAGGCAGACTGGCGGAATTCCTCCAATTTATGAATGCCAAGGATGCGCTTTTCGCCAACAGTCAAATATTCCAAATTCAGGGTCTTAATGGCCCAATAGGCTTTATGCTCTAACTCGAAGAGTAAATGACAAGATTTTCCGTAGACTAATTGGTAAGGGGTTGTTCCAATAGGGGTTTTAAAAGTTTTTCTATAGGCCCATAGTGCTTCATGCAGCTTCTGAGACCAATATTTTTTGGAAATTGAAACGGTTTATTCTAAGATTTGTTTAATCTCCCTATTAGACACTTCTACTTGGCCGTTAGTCTGTGGGTGATAAGGTGTTGCTAATATGTGCTTTACTCCATACTTACTCAAAATCTTATCAAAGATTCTAGATATGAAATGTGATCCTCCATCACTTATAACGAGACGGGGTGTTCCAAACCTCGGGAAAATGATATTCTTAAATAACTTGACTACCACTCTTGTATCGTTTGTGGGTGATGCAATAGCCTCAATCCATTTAGACACGTAGTCCACAGCTACCAAAATGTACCTTGTGATACGGTGGGAGAACTTACTTGGGATTTTGCGTTTGTGTTCGCAAATGTTTCGGTTTAGCAAGAGTCGCCACCAAATTTTTATTTTATCCTAAGGAAAGGTCAAAAAGCATAGGAAAGACCTTTGAGATGTTTTCTTGGGTTCGGGGAGTAGATTATAGAAAGGGAAGGTATTAGCACCCTTTCTATCCATGGTTATCCATGGGCTCTTAGTTACTTGCTTAGATCACTTGCTTTGTTTTTCAATTGTTTGAAATGGTGCTTTTCAATTGTTTGAAATGGTGCTTTGTGTGTGATTTTGAAAGATGTTTTTGAAAAGAGGCCATTATTGTGGCAACCTTTGTAATGATTCTTGTTTGAATGTATACAAAGGTGTTTTTATCTTTTGAAAAGTTTCCAATGTTTGAAAGTAGGGTTTTGGAATTGTGTGGTGAAGTGTGTTTTGAAAATAGCAAGGATGTTTTTGCAAGCTTGATCAAGTAACTAGGAGCTATCTACCCTATTTTACTCAAAGATCTTTCTTATGATTTTAACCCTTTTAACAGTGTTGTTTCACCATTGTATTTGATGAACAACCTTGTGTTAGGATAATAACGGGATAGGCGCGGGTCATCGTATAGACCATGATAGCAATGGTGTCAAGTATTTTTGGCAATTTTCCTTAAGGGACTTGATCATTTTGTTTAGGCAACTCAGATAGCGTCATCGAGGGACTATGATCTTTTTGTTTGTTTTTGTTTTGCCAAAGTACTTGACATGCAACCATGGCCCATTTTTGAAGGCAACAAGTGGATTGTAACCCTAGGGGTGCAAGTGTGCATTGTATTTGTTTTTCATGCATATTTATTCTTGGATTAGGTCAAACTAATTGTTGATTTTATTTGCACACAAACCCTAGGTCTAAGCATGGCATAATTGAAAGCTTTTAAATGTGCGAGAATTTAAATGTTACACTATTACAACATGATATAGGGAGGGGGTACAAATTTGAATTGGGGGTATTTGACAAGAAATTAAATTCTAAATTATTACAACCAAATCGAATGTATAGGCAATATTTAAATGTACAATAATTAAAATGAATACAAATAAATAAAAGTCAAATAAAATGTATTATGCAAAAAAAAAGTTTTTTAATGTATGTAAAAAGTATATTTTTTAATGTGAAATATAAGTAAATAAAAAAAAAAGTCAATTTTTTTTTTGTTATTTAGGACAAAACCCTAATTTTTGAATAAACAATATCATTTATTAATTATATACAATAATATATTAATTTATGCATAAAATGAAAGTATATTATGAAAAAAGATATTTTTAGTGTAAAATTTTAATAAAAGTAAAAAGGTAATATTTTTATATTTTTGACCTAATTATTTAATAAAACAAATATATATATATATATATATATATATATATATATATATATATATATATATATATATATATATATATATATATATATATATATATATATATATATATATATATATATATATATATATATATATATATATATATATATATATATATATATATATATATATATATATATATATATATATATATATATATATATATATATATATATATATATATATATATATATATATATATATATATATATATATATATATATATATATATATATATATATATATATATATATATATATATATATATATATATATATATATATATATATATATATATATATATATATATATATATATATATATATATATATATATATAAATTATTTACAAAAAATGTGTATATTCTAGAAAATGTTTTCAAATGTAAATAAAAATAATAAATGAAGATAAATATTATTTTTATATTATTTTTTTGAGTTTTTAATAAAAAGGAAATAGTTTATTTATATGATTATACTAATAAAATAGAAATAAATATCAAATAAATATGAAAAATATAGAAAATAATTTTTTGGCATTTTTTATATTTAGACAAAAAATAATAAAGTCAGAATAAAAAATAAAAACATTAAAATGACAAATATTCAAACAAATGGGCCAGGGGAGTGTAAACTGAATAAAGGGGTGTCAAAAGCAAAAGGAACCAGGCCCAGCCCAGAATCTACTTCTTCTTCTTCCTCTGAACAAACATGCGCGCGCTATGTACCAAACTGTAACTCCTGATTCTTTGATCTTTTGACAAAACTCATAACATGAACATTGTAGAGAATTAAACAACGAATTCAACCATATAAAAAACTTGGATTAACTCTCAAAGACCAGAGAGAATTTCTCTGGCCCTAATTTCTAACCTAGTTTTTTCAGAAAGTTCATGAGTGAAATTCTCTTAGCACGATTAATGTAAATGGAAACTAAGCATATGTATGGCTTCAGGGCTATGAGTACAACATATTTCATTCATAAACCTAAGTCTAACCATTCCTAAATAGAGAGATAGAATTCCATGAAATACCTGTTTCAGTTGACTTCGAGCTAGATAATGTAGCAACCTTCAATGGTGTTTGAGCTTCTTTTGAGCTTGCCTCAAAGATATGGCCCCATGCCTCAAGGATTTTGTTTTGACATAAAGTGAAGTTTAGGCAAAAATGGCATTGTTGCTTTTTCCTTTTAAGGCTTAAACTAGTATATAATGCCCTAATGACCAAGACAATACCTTAACTCAATGGATACGCATTAAATTAAGGAGTACAAATTGGTTTTGAGGCCTGTAATGGTGAACCAAGCTAGCTAGATCAGAATTGCAAATTGGTATGAACATGTAATGGCCATGGACAAAAGTGAGTTTTTGCCAACTTCAAGCATTCGATTCTCTCTAACCACAAGGTTGTTTGAGGAGTTCTTGGACAATTTGGAAAGCTTGGAACATGTACTACAATCCATATTTGAAATTCAACTTGAAACTCCAAGTGGAACTATTTGAAAAATGGCCAAGAAGATGGGTTAAAATCCTGCCTAAACTAGGGCAAAATTTCCCTAAGTTAAAAGTTTTAGGTACCCTTGTTCCAAAACTCATAACTTGAGATACAAACTTCTTTTGAGAAAACTTTGTGAATCAAAGTTGTAGACTTTGTGATGGACTACAACTTTCATGTTGCAAGTTTTGTTTGAATCCATTTTCATCTTGGTGAAAAAATGGGACAAAGTTAGGAAAAAATAAGAAAATTTCATAACTTAGAAAATTTCTAAGTTATGAAATTTTTCCCATTTTAAACCCTAATTTGCATTTTTGGGTTTCTTGATGAACAAGTTTCATAATTTGACATGTCTTTATGAAAAATAACTCTTGGCACTTGACTTTGACCAAAAAGTCAAAGTTTGACTTTTCAGTGTACAGTCAAATTTTGATCAGTTGACTGAAAAATTCATATGTCAATCCAATGCAATTGAGATCTTCTGAACTTGTTGAATGGGTCAATACAATGTCATTGAGTCCTTGTGTCCATGGTTGAGCTTGATTTGCCATTGGTTAGGTCAAACAGTCAAAAATTGCCTTTGTACAGTCAAAACCCTAAAAATGACCATTTTGCCCTTTTGGTGATCTGATCAAATTTCTTGTGGAATTGTGATCCAAACTTGATCAAATGACATATATGAGTTCATTATGTTGATGTGGGTCAAAAATCATGAGGTTTGACTGTCAATTGGCCACAGTTGACTTTTCCCCAATACAGTTGATTTCTAGGTCAACTGTCTAATTGACTGGGCAAAAATTTGAATCAAGGCTTGAAACTTGGTATGGATAAACTTGTGAGTCCAACATGAAGTATTAAAGTCACTTTGGGCATGGTGTGTCAAAACATCCCTGTGCAAACTCAACCCCTAATTTAGGTCAACAGTGCAAGGAAGTGTCTTGAGCAGAGCAAACCCTAGCTTGATCTTCAGTTCCAAGAGTCTTCTGATGAGAAAATGTTGATGAAATGGGAGGGAAAATTTTGGGGTACAACAGGTGCCCCTGTTCAATCTTCTTGAACCTGAAGAGTTAGATTGGCAGGTTTTCCTTTCGTGACTCGAAGGTAAAAGAGGATTGGACACTAGAGTGCCCGTAAATTTGCACTCGTCAAAACATGGCTGAAGAAATGGGCTTAAAGATGCCATTTGGAGATGGTAGAATATTGCTGGAGATGGGCTTAAAGATGACATCCAAGAATGTTTGTTGAATTACAGTGCTGTAGGTCGGAAGAATGAGCATCAAAATGGTATCTTTGTGTGGGATACCATTGAACTGTATCTGGAGACTGAGTCTGTATGAGCAAAAGAATGGCGGTCGTATATGGCGCGTATCTGAGCTGTAACTGTATTTGAACTTTGAATGAATATCAAAATGACTGCCGTGTCTGGAGTGTATCTGTATTGCATCTGGGTAACAGGAAAAGATCTGTGTATGGAGCAACCGTGTACTTGGGCTAAACTCTGAATGAGTGACAGAATGGCAACTGTGTCTGGAGCGTATCTGGACTGTATCTGAAGTTGAGATCTGTATGAGTAGTAGAATGACTGCCGTGTCTGGGGTGTATCCGTACTGTAACTGGGATCTGAATAAGTGACAGAATGATTTCCATGGCGACTGCATTGGGGGAAATCACACTGCTGGTGTAAAGGCCAGAATGGCATCCGTGTTTGGAGCGTATCTGAACTTATAATTGATAGTTGAATCTGAATGAGAGATAGAATGGATGCCGTGTCTGGAGCGTATCTAGTCTGTATCTGATTGCTGAAGTCTGAATGAGTAGTAGAATGACCGCCGTGTTTGGGGTGTATCTGTACTGTATTCGAATAATTGTTAATGATAGCCTTTTAATCTTATCCTGAAAAAGGGTAAAATGTTAGCTAAAACACGAAGTTATATTGCATGATATGTATGATGCAATGAATTGTAATCCAAGTTTATGATATATGAATGTAATGGTTATGCATGTAAGCTGAGTAGATGTCTTGCTGAGGAAAATGAATCCTTGATAGCTGGAGATAACGAAATCTTTGACTGTTGCCGGGGAAAATAAATCCTTAACCGAAGCTGGGGATTCCAAAAACCTTGATTGTTGAAGATGAGAGATCTTTACTGACTGCTTGGGGATTAAAGCTCTTTGATTGTTTAGAATGAGAAATCTTAGGACCACTACTGGAGATTGAAAATCCTTGGTGACTTGCGGGGCTTTTAACAAGAGCTTTACCAACTTCTGTGGGGTATGAGAATTCTTCATGACTTCCCTAGGGAATAAGGTTTACTCTGACAACTTCTATTGGGAAATTAAAACCTGGGAGACTTCTGCTAGAGAAATGAGACTGAGAATCTTCAATCTGCTGGGAAATGACCTTGTGGGGGAGAAAGTTTACCCGGCCGGGGAAACCAGGAGCCTGGGTTGTACGCCAATCTACTAGGGAATTATCCTAGCTGTTGGGGAAATTGAGGGATTTTGATCAGTTAGAAATTTGACTTCGCTGGGGAAGGAGGTTTAGATTATTCTGGCTCCGCTGGGAATCAGGAGTTTGAACTCTGATGGGAACCTTGAAACTTAACTCGGCTGGGGAATCCAGTTTGGAATGTACTGGCTTTACCGGGGCTTCTTGAAGCTTAACCCGCTGGGGATATGTACTCCGAGGTTTTAGCTTTGTTGAGGATCCGAACAAAGTAGTGCAGGGGATCTCTTCTTGAATGGCATAAAGATTTCTTCCTACACCTTCAACCCATCAGCAATTATCCTTTCTCCATTTCGTTTTATTTGTAAGCAGTGATTACATTCAAATGCAGATGCCTATTCAACAAAACATTAGACGTTTTCAAATAAAACATAAGTGTAAAACAGAAAAAGAAAGGCAAGCAAATTTCTGCACTTTGACGTATAATTTGTATTAATTTTTGTAAGTATCTTTGTACAAAGGAAAACAGACATCCTAGTAAGAGAATGCTGCCGTAAAATTGAGAAAAATTTATACAAAAGGAAAGATGGCTATGTGTAATAATTCCATGGGGTTCCCATTCTGCTATAGCCTTCCCAACTTTAAGCATTTGTCCATTCGTTGCTTCGCCCGTAGATGATTGGATTGATCAGAAGCTTGGAGCTTGTTGGTGAAGATTTTGTCCTTAAAGTGATCCGACGAGACATAGTCATACGCTTTAATTCCCTAACTTTGACCTGGACCGCCCTTTCGGGTTTTCGATCCACCGGGAAACCCTTTTTTTCCCAAGTCGCCCTTTCGGGTTTTCAACTTGTCGGGTGTACATATTTTTTTTATTTATCCCTAATTTTTGCCTGAACCTCCCTTTCGGGTTTTCGATTCACCGGGATGCCCATTTTTGCCCAAGTCGCCCTTTCGGGTTTTCAACTTGTCGGGTCGTTTTATGCGTAGTATCTTTTGACTATGTCTGTGTTTGCAGGGTGCGGCAGATCATCACCGTCCATGGTGGTCAGAATCATTGCCCCACCAGAAAAGATGCTCTTGATTACAAATGGTCCTTCGTATGTAGGATTCCACTTGCCCCTGGGATCACTTTGCGGCAAGATGATCCGCTTGATTACGAGATATCCGACTTGATATACCTGACGCCTAACCTTTTTGTTGAAGGCCTTGATCATCCGGTTTTGATACGTCTGACCATGACAAACAGCAGTAAGTTGTTTTTCGTCGATCAAGTTAAGTTGATCAAGCCGGGTCTGAATCCAATCGTCTTCACTCAAACCGGCATCCTTCATAATCCTCAAGAAAGGAATCTGAACTTCCATAGGCAGAACAGCTTCCATGCCATATACTAAAGAAAATGGAGTTGCCCATGTTGAAGTACGTGTCGTGGTATGATATCCATGCAGAGCAAATGGTAACATCTCATGCCAGTCCTTGTAGGTGACTGTCATCTTTTTAATGATCTTCTTAATATTTTTGTTCGCGGCTTCAACAACACCGTTCATCTTAGGCCGGTAGGGAGATGAATTGTGATGATAAATCTTGAACTGCTTGCATAGAGCAGTGATCATAGTATTGTTCAAATTTGTACCGTTGTCTGTGATGATCCTGTCGGGGATACCATACCGGCATATGAGGTTCTGCTTGATGAAGCGGGCAACCACATTCTTTGTAACTGAGGCATAGGAAGCTGCCTCGACCCGTTTGGTGAAGTAATCAATAACCACCAGGATGAAGTGATGTCCATTGGATGTCGTGGGCTTGATCTCTCCAATCATGTCAATGCCCCACATTGAGAATGGCCAAGGAGCTGTCAGAACATTGAGAGGAACAGGAGGAATGTGTACCTTGTTGGCGTAGACTTAGCATTTGTGACAGGTACGGGAATGTTGATGACAATCAGCTTCCATGGTAGACCAGTAATAGCCTGCCCTTAGAATCTTTTTTGCCATTGTATGTCCGCTCAAGTGGGTGCCAAATGTGCCACTGTGTATATCGGTCATGATTAACTCTGCTTCAACCTTGTCCACACAACGAAGTAGAACACAATCATGACTGCGCTTATAAAGGATGCCATTGCTCAGGAAGAACTTGGCAGCAAATCTCCTTAAGAACTTTTTGTCATTGACGGAAGCTCCTTCAGGATACTCTCTGGTCTGGAGATACCTTTTGATTTCATGAAACCAGGGTTGTTCCACTACTTCTTCGGTATTAATCTCATGACAGTGCGCAGGTTCGTCCATTCGCTCGATGGTAATTTGGGGAGCCTCGTTATCCCAGTTGAGTTTAAACATGGAATACATTGTAGCCAGAGCATCGGCTAACTGATTTTCTTCTCGCGGGAAATGCTCGAAGGTAATCTGCTCGAAATGAGGCAACAATGTCAAGACATGTTCTTTGTATGGGATAAGATTAGGATGTTTGGTGTCCCACTTTCCTTTGACTTGACTGATAACCAAAGTCGAGTCCCCAAATACGACCAAAGATTTGATTCCCAAGTCTATAGAAGCGTTGAGACCAAAGATGCAAGCTTCATATTCAGCCATGTTGTTGGTACAGCTGAAGTAAAGTCGGGCAGTGAAGGGTGTATGGCAACCATCTGGAGAAATGAGTATTGCACTGATATCGTTGCCAAGTGCATTTGAAGCACCATCAAAGTACAGGGTCCATCGAAATCCTTGTTCAGGTCCGTCATACGGTCCGTCTCCTTCAATGTTGTCCAATGTCATGATGTCCTCGTCAGGGAAGTCGAATCTCATAGACTGATAATCTTCGACGGCTTGATGAGCTAGATGGTCAGCTAGTACACTCCCCTTTATAGATTTTTGGGTAGTATACTGGATATCATACTCAGTCAGGATCATTTTCCATCTAGCAATTCTTCCAGATAAAGTCGGCTTCTCGAAGATATACTTAATCGGATCCATCTTGGAAATAAGGAAAGTGGTATGAGTCAACATATACTGCCTTAGCCGGCGAGCAGCCCATACCAAAGCGCGGCAAGTTTTCTCGAGCAGTGAGTAGCGGGTCTCACAGTCGGTAAACTTTTTGCTAAGGTAATAAATGGCATGCTCTTTTCCGCCAGACTCGTCATGTTGGCCCAGTACGCACCCCATTGAGTTGTCCAAAACAGTCAGATACATGATCAACAGTCTTCCTTCGAAGGGTGGCATCAGAATAGGAAGTTCTAGTAAGTACTCCTTGATCTTATCAAAAGCAACTTGACAATCATTATTCCACTCAACTACTTGATCTTTCTTTAGCAGTTTGAAGATTGGCTCACAGGTAGATGTCAAGTGAGATATGAACCTCGCGATATAGTTTAAGCGTCCCAAGAATCCTCTAACCTCCTTTTCAGTGCGGGGGGTAGGCATTTCTTGTATAGCCTTTACTTTAGCTAGATCAACCTCAATTCCCTTGTTGCTGACAATAAATCCCAGAAGTTTACCAGACCTAACTCCAAAAGTGCACTTGCTTGGGTTTAATCTGAGTTTATACTCCTTCAACCTGGCAAACAGCTTTTGCAAATGACTAAGGTGTTCTTCTTCTGTTTGTGATCGAGCAATCATGTTGTCTACGTAAACTTCGATCTCATGATGGATCATATCATGAAATAAAGCTACCATGGCGCGTTGATAGGTTGCCCTTGCGTTCTTCAGTCTGAACGGCATTACCTTGTAGCAGAAGGTACCCCATTGCGTGACAAAGGTAGTTTTCTCCATGTCCTCGGGAGCCATTTTAATATGGTTGTAGCCCGAGAATCCGTCCATGAAGGAAAAAACCTTGTGCTAAGTTGTGTTGTCAACCAAGATGTCGATATGCGGTAGTGGAAAATCGTCTTTAGGGCTGGCCCTGTTCAAATCTCGATAGTCCACACACATTCTGACCTTGCCGTCCTTTTTGGGTACGGGCACAATGTTAGCAACCCATTGTGGATAGGTCGTAACAGCCAGAATGAAGATGTGAAAAACACAAGAAGGGGGGTTGAATTGTAAACCTTAAATCAAATGCTTAGACAACACTGTATTTTTATCCTGGTTCGTTTGATCTCAAACTACTCCAATCCACCTGTCAAGGTGATTTCGCCTCTCTCCAACGAGGTCTTAATCCACTATATTCAAAGGAATACACAACTACTTTAACAACTGTTAAAGCCTTCTTGAGTATAACCACAAACCGGTTTATCTCAAGGAAATCTCTTTACAGATAATTGAACAATGATGTGTTTAACGTTTTCTAATAAAACTATATATCACAACTGTGATAATACACAATTTAAGCTTAGAGTAAAACTGGATTTGCTAATGCGTTTGAATGAGCGTGGTTTGAAAGCTAGCAAAATGTATGAGTGCTTGCGTGTGATAGGCGTGGTATTTTCTCACACAGACTTGTTTAAATAGCCAAGGAAGAGATACGTTGACCATAAAGCTATTTCAATGATAATAACGCTCTTTCCTATTTGAGAAGATTATGTCTGAATACAGCCGTTGGTAATTAATTTTGTCTTGAATGCTTAATAACGCTTCAGAGTCTTCTTTGTTTATGATAACGCTTCAGAGTGCTGATGCTTTACTTTGTGATAACGCTTCAGAGTGCTGATGACTTGGTAGAGATCTTTGATCAGAGTCAGAGTATATATGATTATGCGCAGATTCTGGTCATCAAGCTTAAGCGTATGATCTGGTAGCTTCAACGTGTAGCATATGTTACTGATCTTCTGATGCTGACACATTACTGATCTTCTGATGCTTTTGATGATGCTGATGCTGATTCCATCAGAACTTCTGTACATACAAAACATAATTTAAGAAGCATATTTGTCTTATATATAAATCTTACAATTTATTTATTCTTTGTATTTTGTTATCATCAAAACTCTAATTAAGGGTTGTAGAATCAAACTATGTTCTAACAATCTCCCCCTTTTTGATGATGACAAAAACCAGATTTTTTTCAATTAAAAATAAAGAATAAAAGGTATCAGAGCTAAGAAGAGAAACTCCCCCTGAGTTGATTACTTCCCTTTAATTCCATGAGTCTTTGAACATCAGAACTTTACTGTATCTTTTCTAAGAGTTTTGTACCTGTAAGCTCTTTTCTCAGAGTTTTGTACCTGTAAGCTTTTCAGAAGAGAGAAATTTTAAGTAGACCAGAATGTTTGAGACATATGTCTCAGTAATCCGTTATTGAAAAATATCATTCTTTCTCCCCCTTTTTGTCAGTTATCACAAAGAACAAATAATCAGAGCCAAAATGCATTTATATTAAAAAAAGGAGCAATGATAAGTTCAGAATAAATGTAAAAATATTACAGATAGACAAGTTATAAAAAAACAAGGAAATTCTAAGAGGGAGGAGGAAGACGTGTGAACAAAGCCTCCAACATGCTCTTGATTTGGGTGTTGGTTTCCTGTTGCTGGGTTAACATGCTGGCTATTGCATCAATTTTGTTGTCCTGCTTATCCATTCTTTCATTCATCAGCATATCAGATCTTTTCAAGTCTTCTAGAGTCTGCCTGTCAAGGGAGGAAGCTTGAGGATCTTCAGAAACAGGATGCTTCTCAGAGCTTTCTACAATATCTTCTGCTTGACCCAGTTCTTTAGCAAGAACCATCTGCTCTTGAGAATCAGGTTGAACTTTGGATGCTGGACGATGTTCAGACCAATGGGCATTGTCCAGAGGGAGAACTTCTTCCTTTAGCAGCTTGCTCAGAACTGGACCTTCAATTTCTTTCAGCAGATTGCTGAAGTTCTGTTGAGCTTGTCCATAGCTCTTTTCTTGCAACTTAAAAGTTTCAGAGCATACCCATCTTCTGAATTTTGTCCAAAGGTAGTCTGATGCGGCAGGATCAACCAGCTCAAGACTAGCTTGTTTCAGAGAAGTGATCCACTTTTGTACTTCTGTTTCAAATGTCAATAAGCTGGTACCAACATCTGGATGTTTTGGTTTAGGGATAGCTGTTTTGTGGTTTATTGCAGCAAGACATTCAAAAGTTGTTAAGTCAATGACAGTCTTGATGTTGTCTTCTGGATTGTTCTTTGGTGAGGGAGTGGGAGAGTCAGGAATTATGATTGGACTTGATGGGGAATTTGGTGGAGTTAATTCTGGTGAAGAGGGAAGTTGGGGAAATTCACAATGGTGCCACAGGGCATATGAATGGCCAGAGGTTCTGTGATTCCAGGAATGGGAATGGTATCAGAATCAACAGTTTGGTTTGGTTCTGGTTCTGGTTCTGGTTCAGAAGGTTGAGTCTCAGAAGTTTGAATCTCAGGTTGTGGAGAAGGTGGATTAATTTCTAGTTTAGGAGATGAAGGTAGTGGGATTTTTGGTTCTAGAGAGTGGGGAATATCTGGTTGTGGTGAGATGGGAATTTCTGGTTGTGGTTCTGTGGTGGTTTCAGGATTTGGATTTTCTGGAATGGGAGCAGAAGTGTGTTGGTTTATATCAGAAATAACTTTTGCAAGTTCTTGCTGGTTTGCTTCAATATTTGGATTTTGAGGTTGGGAGCGAGATCTTCTAAGGGTTAAGGATTCAGAGGGGTCAAAGTCAGTGTCAAAGTCATCAAAAGTTTGTGGTGTGGGGTTTTCAGATTGAGTGGAAATGGGTATAGATGTTAATACAGCAATTAAATCTAAAACAGTTACAGAAGAAAATTACCTCTATTTTTAGGAGTCTGCTGGGAGGATCCTTCTGATGCAGCTTTCCTTTTCTTGGTTTTCTTCAGCGCAACTTCTGGAGCCTTCTGCTGCAGATCTTGAATATTCAGATTTAGTGTTGTACCATCAGCCTTGCAAGCATCTGAGTATGATATCAGGTTTAGAATCAATTTCTGAGAACAATGGGAAGTTATCCAGAGGGACTCTTCTGCTGGAGATTGTAGCAAAAGGAGTGACGATGGGTTCCTTCTTGATGTTCTCAATCAACTTCATTTTCTTCAGATTCTTTGCATTCAGCTGTTTGCCAACAGTAGCTTCCAAAGAGATGATTTCCTGAGCCTCTGTAAGATGATCAATCAGCTTATTCTCTGTTAGAATATCTGATATAAGTCTTCCTAGGGGTATCCAAACCCTTTTTGTGCGCTCCTCTTCTCTTGTTTCTTTAACACTGGTCCTGAGATGGTTAAACAGAAGATGAGCCAGATTTATCTTGACCTTCTGAGAGATGAAGTAGATCAGAAATTGCTGATCAATATTAATGTAGTCAGGAGAGCTGGTAGGCTTCCTATGGTTTATGCATCCCAGAATGATCTTGGCCCAAATTTTGTGATGATCTTTTAAATGCCTTATCTTGCTGGAGGGAAGCCCCAGAGTGAAGATTTCTCTAGCAATTAGGGCAACATCAGCGCATCTTTCAGCCATGTCAATGCAACGAACACCACCACCACTGTAGCCTATTAGTCTTGCAATGAGGTCCTCAGTAATCACAATCTTCTTCCCCATAATGTATGAAGTAACTTGGTGGTTGGAAGATGATGCATGAATCCAAAATTCCTTTACCAGAATTGGGAATGTTGGACCCACCAATCTGTCAAAATATTTTTCCCAGCCTTGAGCTTTAACTTCTTCAGAGAGATTGAACCCATTCTCTTGAAGACTGTTGAAATCCACGATCAATTCTGACAGAACTTCAAGATTTTTGACAGGTGTGAGAAGCGTTTTGTAGGGTTCTTCGTATTGTTCAGAGGAACCTGTTTTCTGGGTACTTGAGGTAGGAATGCTGGAAGAAGCCATGTTCACACGAAGGTATTGAAGAAATTGAAAGGGTTTTTGAGAAAGTATGAAAACTGAAGTCAGTAAGTTTGAGAGAAAATGAAAGTGAAGGTAAAAGTGTGTAAATGGTGAGAAGTGTGTTTAAATAGATTTCTAAACAATTTTGAAAACATAAACGGCAAGAGAGAGAAATTAATTGTAATGATTATTAGCATTTAATGATAGCTGATTTTAGGGGATTCAGAAAGATATTGGAACGGCTACCCATGACATGTGTCTCAATGCATCCAATCAGCGCTTTTGCCTTTTCAGAAATGTGAACGTGTGTTCAGCCTCAGAAAATAGCTGATGACTGGATGACACTTGTTTGCTTGAGTGAACAGCACATTTCTATCCTTGAAATGAAGCGCTCAGATCTTCATGGATAGATTCTGATACAATATGTACTTCTAAAGATCTGAAGAAAGATTGATCAATAGTTCACATAAAAATAAACAAAGTTCTGAAGGTTAATATATGGAATCAAAACAATTTTATTCTGGGCAGAGCTTCATGCTGAGATGTTTCAGAATGAAGTTGAACCTATCTTCAGAAAGAGGTTTTGTAAAAATATCAGCCCATTGATGGTCTGTGTTAATAAATTTTAAATTTTAAATCCCTTTCTGAATATAGTCCCTAATAAAATGATGTTTTATTTCTATATGCTTAGCCCTAGAATGCAAAATAGGATTTTTACTGAGACAAATAGCAGAAGTATTGTCACAGAGGATAGGAATGTTACTCTCAAATATCTGGAAGTCCTAATGTTGACTTTTCATCCAGAGCATTTGTGTGCTGCATCCAGCTACTGCTATGTATTCAGCTTCTGCTGTTGATAGAGCAATTGTGGATTGTCTTTTGTTGGACCATGAGATCAGATTTTCTCCAAGAAACTGGAAGCTTCCAGAAGTGCTTTTACGTTCTACTCTGTCTCCAGAGAAATCATCATCACAGTATCCTATCAGGCTGTAATTACTTGATTTTCTATAAAACAAACCCAGATTAGTAGTACCTTTCAGATACTTGAAAATTCGCTTAACTGCTGTTAAGTGAGATTCTCTAGGATCTGATTGGAATCTAGCACAAATGCAAACACTGAATAAAATGTCAGGCCTTGAAGCCTTCAGATATAGAAGAGAACCAATCATACCTCTGTAGACCTTCTGTTCTACCTTTTTACTTACCTTTTCTCTTTCCAGAATGCACGTGGGATGCATTGGAATCTTTGATGGCTTACATTCTGAGAGATCAAATTTCTTCAGAAGTTCTCTGACATATTTGCTCTGATGAATGTAAGTTCCTTCTGGGGTTTTATTAATCTGAATGCCCAGAAATAATTTTAGTTGCCCCATTAGGCTCATCTCAAATTCTGCCTGCATACATTTAGCAAACTTTCTTCCCAGAGAGGGTTTAGTAGATCCAAATATGATGTCATCAACATAAATCTGACATACTAAAATGTCATTCTTAATTGTCTTACAGAATAAGGTTGTGTCCACTTTCCCTCTGGTGAATTCCTTTTCTAACAGGAAGTTACTTAGTCTTTCATACCAAGCTCTGGGAGCTTGTTTCAGACCATACAGTGACTTCTTTATTTTGAAAACATATTCTGGATTTTTGGAACTTTCAAAACAAGGGGGTTGGTGCACATATACCTCTTCTTCTATATAGCCATTTAAGAATGCACTCTTAACATCCATCTGATACAGAGTGATGCCTTTATTAACAGCAAATGAAATTAAGAGTCTGATAGATTCTAACCTGGCAACTGGAGCAAAGGTTTCTGTATAGTCTATCCCCTCTTGTTGACTATAACCTTGTGCTACCAGTCGTGCTTTGTTTCTTATGACTTCACCTTGTTCGTTTAGTTTGTTTCTGAACACCCATTTTGTTCCAATGACGTTGAATCCTTTTGGTTTAGGAACTAGATCCCATACGTCATTTCTTGTGAATTGATTTAGCTCCTCTTGCATTGCTAGAATCCAGTCATTGTCCAGAAGTGCTTCATCAATTGTAGTTGGTTCAATTAGAGAAACCAGTCCCATGAGGGATTCTTCAGAGTTTCTGAAGCTAGATATTGTTCTGATTGGATCTTCCTTTCTTCCTAAGATTGTTTCTTCTGGGTGATCCATGCTGCTTCTAGATGGTCTTTTCTGGAGTTGATCAACAGAAGGTGTTGGATTGCTTGCAGTGACTCTTTCTGATGTTGAGGGAGTGTCTCTGTTGAGAGCTTCTGATGACTTGTCTTCAGTACCTGTGATTTCAACTTCCATACCTGCAAGGAATTCATTCTGCTTTGACTTTTGAGAGTTAAGCTTATCATCAAAACGAACACTGATTGACTCTTCCACAATCTGTGTTTCTGTATTGTATACTCTGTACCCTCTTGAGCATTCAGAGTATCCTAACATAATACACTTTTGTGCTTTAGAGTCAAACTTGTTAAAATAATTTTTTGTATTCAGGATAAAACATGTACATCCAAATGGGTGAAAATAGGAAATGTTGGGCTTTCTGTTCTTCCACAATTCATATGGAGTATTTTCCAAAATAGGTCTTATGGAGATTATATTCTGAATGTAACACGCTGTGTTTATTTCCTCTGCCTAGAAGATCTTAGCAACGTTAGTCTCGTTGATCATGGTTCTAGCCATTTCTTGCAATGTTATGTTCTTTCGTTCTACAACTCCATTTTGCTGGGGAGTTCTAGGACAAGAGAAATCATGCAGAATGCCTTTGTCATTAAAGAATGACTCAAAATATTTGTTTTCAAATTCTCCACCATGATCACTTCTGACTTTGACGATTCTAAGATCCTTTTCATTCTGAACTTGGTTGCAGAAGGTAACAAACACAGAGTGTGACTCGTCCTTGTGTCTTAAGAACTTTACCCATGTCCATCTTATATAGTCATCTACGATTACTAACCCATACTTCTTGCCACTGACTGAAGCAGTTTTAACTGGTCCAAATAAGTCAATGTGCAGAAGTTCTAATGGCTTGGAGGTGGAAACAACATTTTTGGATTTGAAAGCTGGTTTTGCAAACTTGCCTTTCTGACATGCTTCACACAGAGCGTCTGAATTGAACTTCAGGTTAGGAAGTCCTCTGACCAGATTGAGTTTGTTAATCTGATATATTCTTCTCATACTAACATGTCCCAATCTTCTGTGCCAGATCCATTGCTCGTTGTTAACAGACAGAAGACACTTTACATTCTGATTTTTTAGTTCAGAAAGTTTTATTTTATAAATGTTGTTTTTCCTCTTTCCATTAAATAGGATAGTCCCATCTTTCTGACTGACAGCTTTGCATGAATTTTGATTGAAGATTATATCATAATCGTTATCACTTAATTGACTTATGGATAACAGATTATGCATTAATCCATCAACTAGTAAAACATTACTTATAGAGGGAAGATTTCCATTACCTACTGTTCCAGAGCCAATGATCTTTCCTCTCTGATTGCCTCCAAAGCCTACGTGGCCTCCAGGCTTAAGTTCCAGGCTTTGGAACATATGCCTTCTTCCCGTCATGTGTCGTGAGCAGCCAGAGTCCAGGTACCATGATTAGTGTTTTTGCTTTGCTGCTAAAGATATCTGCCACATGTATTATTTTATCCTTAGGTACCCATATTTTCTTGGGTCCTGATTTGTTAGTTTTACCAAAACTCTGGTTGAATTTTGGTTTGACAGAGTAATCACTACTTGTATATTTTATGTCATGTGTGTGCCCATATATAAAGTGTGAATCAAGTGGAGTACGTTTTATAACTAAATCCGTGGCATTTTTTGGTGTAGGTACCTTACCTTGATATCCTATGCCTTTTTTGCAATTCCTGCTAACTCCATAGATCATTGAAGCCATTTTGCTTCTGTCTATGTTTTTAGCTAGAAACTTCTGAAAGCTGTGATCATACTCCTTGATGATCTCATCAGCACTGCTGGGAGTTTCAGGGATTGTTTCCTTCTGAGAGTTTTGCAATTGGTTTTCTAATTTTGAAATTTTATCTTTTAACTCAGAATTCTCCAATTTGAGACTCTCAGTCTTATCAGAGTCAGAAGCAAGATTCCTTTTCAGGTTTCTGAATTTGACTCTGATCTGTTGATATCTTTCTAGAATTTCATTAAGGCTTTCAGCTAGTTCAGCCTTGGTAAAGTTTATAGTAAAGTCAGGGAATACCTCTTATGTATCTGATTCAGATTCTGACTCAGAAGCTTCACTGTCTTCTGTTATGTTTGCCATGAGAGCTATGTTTGCTCTTTCATCATCTGATTCTGAGTCATCTTCAGATGTGTCAGAGTCATCCCATGTAGCCATGAGACTTTTCTTCTTTTCCTTGCCAAACTTCTTTTTAGGCTTCTCCTTCTGAAGCTTTGGGCAATCACTTTTGTAGTGCCCTTGCTCGTTACATTCATAGCAGATGATGTCTTTGTTGTTTGGCTTTCTGTTTCCTAAAGAACCTTCAGATCTTCTATGTCCATAGGAGGATTCTGACCTTCTGTATCTGGAGAAAGATTCATTCTAATTTTCTGATCTTCTGGGATTCCTGAACTTCCTTTGCCTCTGCTTCCACAATTGGTTCACCCTTCTGGAGAGGAGAGATAGTTCATCTTCTTCTGATGAGGACCCATCAGAGGTTTCTTCCATAGCCTGCAAAACTTTGGAGTCAGATTTTATGTTAGATTTTAAAGCTAATGGCTTACCTTGCTTTTGAGGTTCATCTGCTTCTAGCTCTATCTCGTGACTTCTGAGGGAGCTGACAAGTTCCTCCAGAGAGATTTTGTTGAGATCCTTGCCTAGCTTAAGCGCTGTGACCATTGGCCTCCATTGTTTTGGCAAGCTTCTGATGATCTTCTTAACGTGATCAGTAGTAGAATACCCTTTGTCAAGAACTTTTAGACCAGCAACAAGAATTTGAAATCTTGAAAACATAGTTTTTATTGATTCACTCTCTTCCATCTTGAATGCCTCATACTTCTGAATGAGCGTAAGAGCTTTGGTTTCTTTGACTTGAATGTTGCCTTCATGCGTCATTCTCAGAGAGTCAAACATATTCTTTGCAGTGTCTCTGTTTGATATCTTTTCATATTCTGAATAAGAGATGGCGCTGAGAAGAATTGTTCTGGCCTTGTGATGATTTCTGAACTCACGCTTTTGCTGATCAGACATTGTTTTCCTGTCAATCTTATGACCACTTCCATCCACTGGGTGCGTGTATCCATCAGTCACCATGTCCCACATATCAGCATCATGGGCCAGAAAGAAACTCTCAATTCTGTCTTTCCAGTAGTCAAAGTTCTCTCCATCAAAGACTGGAGGTTTGCCACTGAATCTGTCTGTTTCTTCACTGTTGTCATTGCTGATGTTTTAATTTGGTCCTGCCATTGTGTTTTTCTAACGCTGGATCTTGTACTGACATGGTTAAGTGTTATAAGCTCATAACCAGGCGCTCTGATGCCAATTGAAGATGTGAAAAACACAAGAAGGGGGTTGAATTGTAAAACTTAAATCAAATGCTTAGACAACACGTTATTTTTATCCTGGTTCGTTTGATCTCAAACTACTCCAATCCACCCGTCAAGGTGATTTCGCCTCTCTCCAACGAGGTCTTAATCCACTATATTTAAAGGAATACACAACTACTTTAACAACTGTTAAAGCCTTCTTGAGTATAACTACAAACTGGTTTATCTCAAGGAAATCTCTTTACAGATAATTGAATAATGATGTGTTTAACGTTTTCTAATAAAACTATATATCACAACTGTGATAATACACAATTTAAGCTTAGAGTAAAACTGGATTTGCTAATGCGTTTGAATGAGCGTGGTTTGAAAGCTAGCAAAATGTATGAGTGCTTGCGTGTGATAGGCATGGTCTTTTCTCACACAGACTTGTTTAAATAGCCAAGGAAGAGATACGTTGACCATAAAGCTATTTCAATAATAATAACGCTCTTTCCTATTTGAGAAGATTTTGTCTGAATACAGCAGTTGGTAATTAATTCTGTCTTGAATGCTTAATAACGCTTCAGAGTCTTCTTTGCTTATGATAACGCTTCAGAGTGTTGATGATTTACTTTGTGATAACGCTTCAGAGTACTGATGACTTGGTAGAGATCTTTGATCAGAGTCAGAGTATATATGATTATGCGCAGATTCTGGTCATCAAGCTTCAGCGTATGATTTGGTAGCTTCAACGTGTAGCATATGTTACTGATCTTCTGATGCTGACACATTACTGATCTTCTGATGCTTCTGATGATGTTTATGTTGATTCCATCAGAACTTCCGTACATACAGAACATAATTTAAGAAGCATATTTGTCTTATATATATAAATCTTACAATTTATTTATTCTTTGTATTTTGTTATCATCAAAACTCTAATTAAGGGTTGTAGAATCAAACTATGTTCTAACACAGAAAGCCAGCGTTGAATTGCTTCATTACTTCAGCCTTGATTTTCTCAGACATGTCAGGCCTCATTCGGCGGACCTTTTGCTTGATCGGTGGACAATCCTCTCTTGTAGGGAGACGGTGAACCACGATATCTGTGTCTAGCCCTGGAATGTCTTCATAAGACCAAGCAAAGATTTCAACATATTCATTCAATAACTGCATTAAGCGCTCCTTGACATCTGGTTCCAGGTTGGCACCCACTTTTACTTCTTTCCTGTCCTTCTTTGTCCCTAAGTTGATGGTTTCTAGCAACTCCTCGTGAGGCAGAATAGCCCGCTCTTCTTGTTGTAAAAGTCTGGCTAACTCTCCCGGCACTTCACAATCTTCGTCAACTTCGTACTCAGCGTGATTGACCAAATCCTCAGAGTTATCGAAGGTTGAAACAGAACAGTTGCCCATGGAATCCGGAATGGATGGGTACCTGCATTTGTGAGTGTGGGTGTGTGTAAGGGATAGCCATCCTTAAACAAACAAAAATGAAAAAAGGAAAGAAAAATGAACACATCAGTTTATAGATGAAAAACGTCCAATGATTCATTAAAACATGGCATATGATAATGAAGAAAATCAAACCCTTACAAATGGACCTGCATGCCCCGGGCAAGGCATGAGGTGAAAATAGTGTGCGAATTGGCTTAGTTATTACAGACCATAAAAATGGGAAATTGTTCAAAGATAAAATTACTGGTTGATAAAGGTGATGGGAACAAAATCCTTTGCTTCCCAGTTGCTTAGACCCCCTTTGACGGTCGGAAAGATCCAATCTTCGAATTCTTTCTCTTCATCTTCATCTTCATGAGCATTAATTCCATGATGAGTGATCCTTATAGGTGGCCCTCCAGTCTTGGAACGACGCATAGCCTTCTGTCCTGCAGTTGTAAACCCTAGTCCAAATTTGTCCGTCTTATGGGGAAAATCTGGCAATTGCCCCCATGCTGTACTCTTCCCTTCTTTGATCACCGCCTCCGCGTCTTTGAGAGATGCCATCCTAGGCACAAGCTTGGGAATGATGGGTACCTCAACCATTATCTTCGCAACTGCTACCTCGGGAGAAACTTCCTCAAAATGCTGGAAAGGCGTTTCGATGAACTCGCCATCCAGCTCCACATAACGGAAGGAGTTGAGATGACTTATCATGTACTCTTCCTCACTGTGCACTGTTATAATTTTACCCTTAACAGGATATTTTAGCATCTGGTGCAAGGAGGAGGTAACTGCCCCGGCATAATGGATCCACGGTCTTCCTAACAAACACGAATATGACGGACGAATGTCCATCACGTAAAAGGTTGAGTTGAAGACCTTTGTGCCTACTTTGATAGGAATATCAATCTCTCCATGAACCGTTCTTTTGGACCCATCAAAAGATCTAACCATGATGTTACTAGGTTTGAGAGTCAATCCTTCGTAGTCCAAGCGATCTAAGGCTTTCTTTGGCAGCACGTTCAAGGAAGAACCAGTATCCACTAAGACATGAGCGAGGGTGGTTCCCCGGCATTCAACTGAAACATGTAACGCGTCGTTATGTTTCCTTCCTTTAGGAGTTAAGTCAGCATCGGAAAAGCCAAGGCCATTATCAGCAGTAAGACTGGCCACACATTCCTGAAACTGGTCAGCCAAACTCTCTTGGGGAACATGTGTCGCCTTCAAGAATTTGATCAGGGCCTTAGCATGGGTCTCAGAACAGAGCAGAAGATCCAACATTGAAATTTTAGAAGGGGTCTGCCCTAATTGTTCCACAACGTCGTAGTCACTTTTTCTGATTATTTTCAAGATTTCATCCATTTCTTTCTGAGTGGTTTCGGGGATAACCACAGCATGAGCCTTCGTCCTGACAGGCCTTTCCAGTATGCCCTTACCCTTGTCGGTAGTAACAGCAGATGGTCTAACTTCAGGAGTATCCAATTCTTCAATCAATGGGCCTTGCACAGATGGTCCAACAGGTGCAGAAGCTTTCAAGGGTCCAAAACCTGCTCGAGGGGGAGCAATCTCTGGAGAAAAGATCCGGCCACTGCGGGTTATCTTGCTTGCACCCGCGATGTTCCCTATATCAGGGTCTTCTTCTTCAAAAATCTCTTGGACTGCTTCAATCTGCTTGACGCCGTGATAGAAGATTTCTCCTCCATAGTTCCATGGGATTGTCTTGCTAGATTGATACGAGACTGGCCCCGCCATGGTGATCTTTAATGGTACACACTTAGAGTTGGGCGTAATCCTGACAGGCCTTTTGCAAGCCTTGGGAGGATTGTCGGAAATGGTTATGATCGCAATATTGTTGGTTGAAGTAGCAAAAGTATCAGTAGCAACAGGATTGAAAGTATCAACAGGGGTTTTCTGGAATAATATCTCTTGGGTATCCATCAGGCGTTGGACACCTGACTTCAACATTGGACAATCACCTCATATGTTCAAACAAAAATAGCAGTCTTTACCACAACCAGGAAAAATCCCGGCTCTCATCAAATTTTCCTTAATCACAAGTAGCGGTGTCAACAAGTCAACAACATAAGTAACATGGAGGTCCTCCAAAACAGCATGAACATTATTACCGTGCTTGGGCATCAGAGCAGAAATCACATTGGGCTTCTCAGGCGCCTCGAATTCTACTTATTTGGCATCAATTAAGTCCTGGATTTTGTTCTTAAGCGCCCAACAATTATTTGTATCATGTCCAACACTGTCGGAGTGGTAGGCGCACTTAGCATTGGAGTGGTAGTATGGAGAGGAGGTGTTAGGGTTCTTAGGCGCTTCCTTCAAACTAGTAAGATTCAACTTCAATAAATGAGGGAGTACTTGCGTTGGCGTCATGTTGATGCGGGTGAACTACCGTTGTGGCCTTTCCACCCGTTGTTGATTAGGTTTCGACTGATTATTACGAGGTTGATCATTTGAAGAATTTTGAATCATCACAGCCCCTACAGTAGGTCGGCGCCCCATTCCTCCTTGGCCTTTCTGATAATAAACAACGGAAGCTTCCTTTTTAGTCGGGAAGGCTTTCTTGACAGCAGTGGATGCAGAAGCATCTTTCTGAATCTTGCCACTTTTTATACCAGCCTCAACCCTTTCGCCGGTCAAAATTAATTCAGTAAATCCCGCGGAGGAACTCCCAATTAGATGATTGAAGAAAGGACCAGATAGGGTCCCCAGAAACATGTCAACTAATTCTCTGTCCGACAGCGGTGGCTACACTCTTCCCGCCAGATCACGCCACTTCTGCGCGTACTCTTTAAACCCTTCATTGGAAGCCATCCCCATACTTTGTAACTGAGTACGAGTGGGCGCCAAATCAGTATTGTATTGATACTAACGGTAAAAAGAAGCTGCCAAGTCTTCCCAATTGTGAACCTCTGATCTTTCGAGCTGATAAAACCAGTCTAACTGCGTGCCAGACAAGTTGTCTTGGAAAAAGTGTACCCAAAGGTCTTTATCAGATGAGTGGGGTTGGATTTTTCGGACATAAGATCTCAGATGCATTTTTGGGCACGACAGACTGTCATACTTGGCGAATGTTGGCACTTTGAACTTGGGAGGGATAACAATCCCAGCTACCAGCCCTAGTTCTTCAAAATCCAAACCAGGAACCCTCTGCAACTCCATGGCTGCCAGTCTATCTTCAAGATTTTTGTACTTATCGTCCGCTGGTGGATACTGTTGTTCGGAGTAGTCTTCGTCTTCTTCCTCTTCCTCCTCTTCCACTTCAGATTCAGAAGGCACGGCAGTCCCTTTCCCTTTACCGACCCCTTTGTCAGACGTTGAGGGGAACTCAAGAACCTTCCTAGCATTGCTCTTAAACCTTCTTCCGAAAATAGCCACTCCAGGTCTCTTTTTCTTTTTCTCTTTATTCTTCTCCAAAAAAACTTTGAGGTCCTCCTGACCCTTTGCCAAGGTCATGAGGAGTTGCTGAAACTGTGAATTTTGTGCCTGCAGATCCTTTACCGTTTGCTCCAAATCCATCTTGCTGAAATAAACAGCAGAAAGATAAGGAAACTTGGCGTGAAGACCTGTTTATGCATATGATGAATGGTATGCTATTCATGTAATACATTCAAGGGTTCAAAAATTCAAATTTGTTGCAAACAAAAAGAACGCACGTCATATTAAGAAGAAATTGGTTAGTACATAAGTGCCCCATGGGAAAAATATTACAAAATTCTTAATGTAAAAAGACATTGCGCATCCTCTTTGGCGCGATGTAAGTGTTGAGAGTCTCCTTCTCGTGAAGTCGGCGGGTAAGCTCCAAAACCTTTTTCTCACTGGCATAGAAGCTGGCTTCAAAAGTATCTCGTTCTTCCTTGAGTTGGATCCAACTCTTTTGCATTTCTTCCCATGATGTTTGCATGTCAGGATATAGGATGGTGTATGGAACCTCTCCTTCCGTAACAGGCTCTTTGATCAAGGGGAGAATGTGAGGGTACGGCATCATAAGATTCTGAGAACGGGTTCGCACCCACTTGAGATAAGGCTATAGGGGGATGGAATTGTTTTGCCCCAGTGTCTTACTATCCACCTTGTTAGGTGTGATACGGTGAGAGAACTGACTTGAGTTTTGTGTTTGTTTTCGCAAATGTTTCGGTTGAGCAAGAGTCGCCACCGACTTTTTATTTTATCCTAAGGAAAGGTTAAAAAGCACAGCAAAAACCTTTGAGTTGTTTTCTTGGGTTCGGGGAGTAGATTATAGAAAGGGAAGGTATTAGCACCCTTTCTATCCATGTTTATCCATGGGCTCTTAGTTACTTGCTTAGATCAACTTGCCTTGATTTTCAATTGTTTGAAATGGTGCTCTCAAATTGTTTGAAATGGTGCTTTGTGTGTGTGTTTGAAATTGTTTTGAAAAGAGGCCAATGTGATGGCAACCCTTGTAATGATCCATGTTGGGATGTATACAAAGATGTACTTATCTTTTGAAAAGTTTTCAATGTTTTTGAAAGTTGTCTTGAAAGTGTGTTGTGATGTGTGTTTTGAAAAATAGGCAAGTGTTTTTGTTTTGCAAGTTGGCAAGTAACCAAGAGTTTGTCTACTCTAAATTTCTCAAAGATCTTTGTTATGTTTTAAACCTTTTAACAATTTTATTCCACCATTGTATTTGGTGGACAATCTTGTGTTAGGATGTGAACGGGACGGGTGCGGGTCATCGTTTAGACCATGATTGCAATGGTGCCAAGTGTCTTTGGCAACTTTTTCTTTTAAGGGACTTGATCATTTTTAGGCAACTTTCGAAAGCATCATCGAGGGACTATGATCATTTGATATTGTTTTGTTTTGCCAAAGACACCTAACATGCAATATGGCCCATTATTGAAGGCAACAAGTGGATTAATCCTAAGGGGTGCAAGTGTGATTTGTGTTTGTTCATTTTCATGCTTTTATCTTGGAATTAGGTCAAACTATTTATTTGGTTGATTTTTGCATACAAACCCTAAGTCTATCATGGCATATTTAGAAAGCTTTTAAATGCGAAAAATAAAATCCTAAATTATTACAACACAATTATGGGATGGGGGGTACAAATGTTCAAATGGGGATATTTTAGCAAGAAATTTAAATCTAAACTATTACAATCCAAATGGAATTTACAAGGTATTTAATTGCACAAATTAAATATAAATAAAATAAATATGCAAGATGCAAAAAATGATTTTTATATGTATGTAAAAGGTGTTTTTCATGTGACAAATAAACAAAAATAAAAAATGAATAATTTTTGGGTATTTTTCATATTTAGGGCAAAAACCTTAATTTTGCTAAATAAAAGGTATTAATTATTTATTATTTACAACATTTATTAATTATGTACAAAAAATAAAAATAAAAAGGAGTATATTGTAAAAAAAATGATTTTTGAGGTTAAATGTTAATAAAATGGAAAATGTATTATTTTTGTATTTTTAACCTAAATATACTAATAAATATATAAGTATTTATATTATTCACTAAATATATTAAATATGTACAAAACTAAAATATTTAATATTTACAAAAAAAAGTATATTTTTTATAAAATGTTTTCAAAAGATAAAATAAAATAAAAATCAGAAAATAAAAGTGTTTTGGATTATTTTTGTATTTTGAATAAAAGAGGTATTTATTTATTTATATGCATAAACTCAAATAAAACAAACAAAATTCAAATAAAAATGCAAAAATGGTTAAAAAAATGTTTTTAATATTTTTTTATGTTTTGTCAAAAAATAACAAGTCAGAATAAAAAAGAAAAAGTCAAAAAATGATAAAAATAAATACAATGGGCCAAGGGGGTGTATGTGTAAGGATGTGGTGCAAAAAGAAAATCAAACTCAGGCCCAGCCCAAGAGGAGTTGTCTTCAATCTCCAGACTTGTTTGAACAACAACAACACGCGTTTCCTAACTCCTGATTCCTGGACTTTCAAGCAAAACTCATAACACAAAAAATGTAGAGCATCAAGAGACGAATCCAGACATATAAAAAACATGACTTAACTCTCAGAAATGAGAGAGAATTTGTCCATCCCTAATTCTTGACCTAAGTTTTTTCTAATGTTCAGGTTCCAAATTCTCTCAGCACATGCAATATAAATGGAAATTAATTATATGTGTAGCTTCAGGGCCATGAGTAGAGCATTTTTCATTCATAAACCTAAAGCTAACTCTTCCTATATTGAGAGATAGAAGTCCATGAACTTACCTGTTCATCTTGGATCGTGTCTGACAATGGAGGTACTTTCAGTGCAATATGAGGACTTGTACAGCTTGCTTGAAGTTCAGGGATGCTTCTCCAACCTTTAGCTTGCTTTGAAACTAAATGAATCGAGCTATAGGAGTCAACCTGCAAAACAGAAAAAGTGAAAATGGTGAAGTTGGTTAGAGGTGTTACAGTCTGAAGCTAGGGCTTGGGATAGTTTGTATGGATGCTATGGAGTGTGTATAAAGTGGTTTTGGCCAAGGCGCACGAATGGATTGAGTTGTAGAAGTCCAACTGCAGAAGGGACTCTGTTTTTTGCAGTAGGATGGTGTTTTTATGAATGATGAGGTTTGGAAGGTGGTTAGCTCGTGCCTTAGCTCAGTTATGATGTTTTTAATGTGTTCAACAAGTTTGTCTAAGCTTCTCTTGGCAGAAATGTGAGATGTCCTTAGTTATGCAATGTTTCTTCTCTCTTAAGCAAAGTTTGGCAAGTTGGTTTACAAGCCTCTCTAGGCCCCTCAAGTATGTTGCACCTTTTAGTCTTGATCAGTGGGATATGTTCCTGAACTTGTGCCAAAAGGATTTGCCTTGTACTTCATAGATTGCAATCTTGACATAAAGTTCAACTTTTCAAAAATGGATAATGTGCTTTTTCTAATTATGGACTAATCCTTCATGTAATGACCAAATGCATAGAATAACATCTTGGCACAATGATTTATCATTTAATTTTTGAGTGTAAATGAGATTAGAGGCCTGTAATGTAGCTTGCACATGCTGAGTTTGAAAATGCACAAGTTATGAACATGGAAATGGCTCATGAACAAAGTGACTTTTGCCCATATTGACAAATTCGATTCTCCCTAACCACAAGGGTGTTTGAGAAGTTCTTGGACATTTTGGAAAGCTTGGAATGTGCAATACAATCCATCTTTGTAATGAAAATTTAAATTCCAAGTGGAAGCATGTGAAAAGTGGCCATGAAGTTAGGCAAAAATCCTGCCTAGAATAGGTCAAAAATTTTCTAAGTTAAGAATGTTTTGCACCCTTGTTCCAAAAATTGTAACTTGAGCTACACGCTTCTTTTGAGGAAACTTTGTGAATCAAAGTTGTAGATTTTGCAATGGACTACAACTTTCATGTTTTGAGTTTTCCTTGAATCCAAATGTATCTTGGTGAAAAAATGGGACAAAGTTAGGAAAAAATTAGGGATTTTCATAACTTAGAAAAATTCTAAGTTATGAAAATTCTTCATTTCAAACCCTAATTTGTGATTTTTGATTTCTTGATGAACAAGTTTCATAATTTTACATGTCTTGATGAAAAATGAATCTTGACACTTGATTTTGACCAAAAAGTCAAAGTTTGACTTTTCAGTATACAGTCAAATTTGGCTCAGTTGACTGGAAAATTCATCTGTCAATCTTGTAAATTTGGGATCTTTTGAACTTTTTGAATATGTCAAGACAATGTCATGGGGTCCTTGAGTCCATATATGAGCTTGGTTTGCCATTGGCTAGGTCAAACAGTCAAAAATTGCCTTTGTGCAGTCAAAACCCTAAAAATGACCATTTTGCCCTTTTGGTGATCTGATCAAATTTCTTGTGGAATTGTGATCCAAACTTGACCAAATGGTTCATATGAGTTCATAATATTGATGTGGGTCAAAAATCATGAGGTTTGACTGTCAATTGACCACAGTTGACTTTTTCCCGAATACAGCTGATTTCTAGGTCAACTGTCCAATTGACTGGGCAAAGATTGGAATCAAGGCTTGAAACTTGGTATGGATAAACTTGTGAGTCCAACATGAAGCATGAAAGTCATCTTGGGCTTTTTAGATCAAAACATCTTTGTGCAAACACAAACCCTAATTTGGGTCAACAGTGCAAAGAGGAGTCTTGAGCAGAGCAAAACCTAACTTGATCTTGAGCTCCAAGGGTCTTGTGGTGAGAAAATATTGAGGAAATGGGAGGGCAAATTTTGGGGTACAACAGTTGCACCTGTTCAATCTTCTTGGACCTGAAGAGTTAGATTGGCAAGTTTGCCTTTCGCGACTCGGGGGTAAAAGGAGATTGGACACTAGACTGCCCGGAAATTTGCACTCGCATAGTGGAGTATCAGCAATGTGATGGCGGTAATGGGCTTACAGATGCCATTTGGAGAGATGGTGGATAGGAGGATGGGCTTACAGATGCCATTTGGAGGCGTGACAGAAACTTGTTGGGAATGGGCTTATAGATGCCATTTGGAAGTGCTGATCGCGTAAGAGATTCCTTAGCGAGAACTTGCGTACTTGAGAAAGAAAGATGGTTTCCTGGCTTGTTACAGGTGTTGATCTTCAGTCTCTTCATGCAGATGTGTCCTGGCTGGATACAGGAGTTGAATCCACAATTAGTTGCTCACAGATGTGCCCTGGCTAGATATAGGAATCGAATCCGGAACTTCAAAAGGTTGTTTACAGACGTGCCCTGGCTGGATACAGGTATCGAATCTCTAAACTCTTCATGCAGATATGCCCTGGCTAGATACAGGAATCAAATCCACAATCAAGTACTCACAGATATGCCCTGGCTGGGTACAGGAATCGAATCTGGAACTTGTCGTCTTCAGATATGCCCTGGCTGGATACAGGTGTCGAATTTGGAAATTGTTGTCTTCAGATATGCCCTGGCTGGATACAGGTGTCGAATCTGGAAATTGTTGTCTTCAGATATGCCCTGGCTGGATACAGGTATCGAATCTGGAAGTTGTAAAAGGTTGGTAGAGATAGCTTTCCTGGCTGGATACAGGTGTAAGCCTCTGACCTGAGAATGAAAGATAATTTCCTGGCCTGTTACAGGGGTTGATCTTCAAACTCTTCATGCAGATATGCCCTGGCTAGATGCAGGTATCGAATCTACAATCAATCACTCACAGATATGCCCTGGCTAGATACAGGTATCGAATCTGGAATTGCGATAGTTGATAGTAATCAACTTTGGATTGTCCTTTATTCTGAAAAGGCAAAACGTTAGTTGTATGCAAGGTCATGATGTATGAGATGCATGATGTCATGATGCTCAAAATGAGATAGTGTTGTATGCACTTTATCATGTATGTAAGCAGGATGTATGAAATGTGAAATTTCTATGAATGTATTTTCGTCTAGGAAAATAAATCCTTGACGACTGGCCGGGGAATCAAATCCTGGGCTGATGTTGAAGAGTAGAGTTCTTCGCTTCCGCTGGGGATGATGGTTGCAAAAATGAACCGGTAGGAGAAGATGACTCTGTTGGGGAATGAACTTGTTGGAGAGATTACTCTGAGGGAAATAAAATAGGTGAAGTGATTACTCTGCGGGGAGAGATACTTCGCTGAGGTTTTGATGGGAGCTCCGCTGGGGATTCCACTGATAAGTTATGTTTGGGAATTTGATGAACTCTGTTGGGGATAGGAAGAACTTCGCCGAGGACGATCTTTCTGTGGTAATTAGCTGAGGATAACCCAGTTATAAGACCTGATGGGAAATAAACCTTTGAATGAAGTCGGAGAGATGCGTTCGTACTCTGCAGGGAAAAGCTTCCAGAATCTACTGGGGATAAGCTTTCAGACCTGTTGGGGGATATGGATTCCACTCTCCTGGGGAAACTTTAGATTGTACTAGGGGATGGTTCCACTGGGGTGTCTGTATTCTGCCGGGGAATGTCTTATATTAAGACTGTCGGGGATGCTTGCTGAGGAATGCCTATACTCTGTTGGGGAATGTTGAGATCTTCTGGGGATGCTCAACTTCCTTAAGGCTGACAGTAGACTAACTCTGCTTGGGGAGAGTATTGCTGACTTGCTGGGGCTACTCTGTAGGGAGTTGAGGTAACCTGGTTACGTTCTTCATCTGATCCTACCTTGGTACCTTGGTGGACAGAGCAACTAGATCGCTTAGACAACTCATTATTGCCCCTGTTTCTAATGTCACCTGTAATTAGTCCTTTGTTTCGCATGCAAGTATTTATGAGTTAGAAATTTAATGTCAAATGCATATATCAAAAATGAACATTGGACGTTCTTCGCAAGACAAAACAGAAAAAGGAAAAACAATTGGCAATTTGTCTGGAAAAGTGAATTTGTATTGATTTTTGAATTTTGCCTATAAATAGGCGTTTTGTGTACAAGAGGCTGACGTCCTAGTAAGAGAACGTCGCCGAACAACATAGAGTTTATACAATTTTGAAAAAGGAAAACAAAACAGCTATGTGAAAAATCCCATTGGGTTCCAACTCTACTATTGCCTTTATGTCTTCAAGCGTCTCATCACTTTGCTGCTTAGTTGAAGATGAAGCTGATTGATCGATGCCGTCTGAACCTGATAGTTGATACCGAATTCTGGATGCCAGGTGATCCAATGAGACATAGTATTACGCTTATCCCTAACTTTTGCCTGGACCGCCCTTTCGGGTTTTCAGTCCACCGGGATACCCATTTTTGCCCAAGCCGCCTTTTCAGGTTTTTGACTTGCCGGGTGTACAGATTTTTTATTTTCATCCCTTATTTTTGCCCGAACCCTTTTGGTTCGCCGGGAAGCCCTTATTTTTGCCTAGGTGTGTCAACCTAGCGGGTCTTTTATCATGTGTAGTATCTTTTTACTATGTCTGCATTGGCAGGGTGAGGAAGGTCGTCACCATCCATGGTGGTTAGAATCATAGCTCCTCCTGAGAAGATATGTTTAACCACAAATGGCCCTTCGTACGTAGGGGTCCATTTGCCCCTGGGATCACTTTGAGGAAGAATGATGCGCTCGATTACCAGGTCTCCGACTTGATACTCTTGTCGTCTAACTTTCTTGTTAAATGCCCTGATCATCCGTTTTTGGTATGTTTGACCATGACAAATAGCAGTGAGTCTCTTTTCGTCGATTAGGTTTAATTGATCAAGTCGAGTCTGGATCCAGTCATCTTCGCTCAAACCTGCATCCTTCATTATCCGGAGAGAGGGTATCTGGACTTCAATAGGCAAGACTGCCTCCATGCCATAGACCAAGGAAAAGGGAGTTGCCCCTGTTGACGTCCGTGCTGAGGTACGGTACCCATGGAGAGCAAACGGTAACATTTCGTGCCAATCTTTATAGGTCATTGTCATCTTCTGCACAATCTTTTTGATGTTCTTATTTGCTGCTTCTACAGCCCCGTTCATCTTCGGCCGGTAGGGAGAAGAATTGTGGTGCTGTATCTTGAATTGCACGCAGAGCTCAGTGATCATCTTGTTGTTAAGATTGGTACCATTGTCCGTAATGATCCTCTCTGGTACACCGTATCGACAGATCAGGTTATGCCGAATGAACCGTGCCACGACGCCCTTGGTTACGGTGGCGTAGGAAGCTGCTTCAACCCACTTCGTGAAGTAATCAATCGCGACTAGGATGAAGTGATGCCCGTTGGATTTCGTAGGTCGGATCTCGCCGATCATATCAATGCCCCACATTGCAAAAGGCCAAGGTGCTGTCAAGATGTTCAGAGGAACTGGAGGAATGTGCACCTTATCTGCATAAATCTGGTACTTGTGACATGTCCGAGAATGTTGGTAACAGTCGGCTTCCATTGTGGACCAGAAATATCCTGCCCGAAGGATTTTCCTTGCCATGGTGTGTCCACTGGAATGTGTTCCAAATGTACCTTCATGTAGCTCCGTCATGATCTTTTCTGCTTCAGTTTTATCCACACAACGCAGTAAATTTGAATCATGGTTTCGCTTGTATAGAATGCCATTGCTGAGGAAGAACTTTGTCGCGAACCTTCTCAGAAACTTCTTGTCGTTGACAGATGCACCCTCGGGGTATTCTTGAGCTTCCAAGTACCTCTTCACTTCATGATACCAAGGTTTTTCAGTCACCTCTTCAGCCTCAAGATCGCAGCAATGTGCAGGTTCGTCCAATCTCCATATAATGATTCGGGGAACCTCGTTGTCCCATTTGACTTTGAACATAGAAGACATCGTAGCTAGTGCGTCCGCTAACTGATTCTCCTCTCTTGGGAAGTGTTCAAAAGTTATCTCTTCGAAGTGGGGAAGCAATGTCAGCACATACTCCTTGTAAGGAATAAGATTTGGGTGTTTCGTATCCCACTCGCCTTTGACCTGATTGATCACGAGAGCAGAATCTCCGAAGACACTCAGAAACTTGATCCTTAAGTCAATTGCAGCTTGAAGACCCATGATGCATGCCTCATACTCCGCCATGTTGTTGGTGCAGTTGAAACATAGTCGAGCGGTGAGTGGAGTATGAGTGCCTTTGGGGGATATGATCACAGCGCCGATACCATTACCCAAATCGTTTGAGGCTCCGTCAAAGTGCATAGACCATCGGGATCCTTCCTCAGGTCCTTCATCCGGTCCAAGTACTTCACAATCAGTTACTACCATGATATCCTCGTCTGGAAATTCAAAGTTCAACGACTGGTAATCATCCACAGCCTGGTGTGCCAAATGGTCTGCCAATACACTTCCCTTGATTTCTTTTTGAGTCGTGTACTGGATATCATATTCCGTCAAGATCATTCGCCATCTTGCTATTCTTCCAGACAGAGCAGGCTTTTCGAATATGTACTTGATTGGATCCATTTTTGAAATCAACTGAGTAGTGTGAGTCAACATATACTGTCTCAGCCGGCGAGCAGCCCATACCAAAGCGCAGCAAGTTTTCTCGAGTAGTGAGTATCGGGTCTCGCAGTCGGTAAACTTTTTGCTCAGGTAGTAAATGGCGTGTTCTTTTCGGCCAGACTCGTCATGCTGCCCCAGCACACACCCCATTGAGTTGTCAAGTACTGTCAAGTATAAGATTAGAGGTCTCCCTTCAACCGGTGGCATAAGAATGGGTGGTTCTTGGAGGTACTCTTTGATCTTTTCGAAAGCGGCCTGACATTCATCATTCCAGCGTACAACTTGATCTTTCTTCAGTAGCTTGAAGATTGGTTCACAGGTAGCAGTTAGATGTGAGATGAATCGGGCAATGTAGTTCAAACGTCCTAGAAAGCCTTTGACTTCTTTCTCTGTCTTGGGAGTTGGCATCTCTTGTATGGCTTTCACTTTGGCAGGGTCCACTTGAATGCCTTTGTCTCTTACGATGAAGCCTAACAATTTTCCAGATCTCACCCCAAAGGTGCACTTGTTTGGGTTCAACCTCAGCTTGTACAACTTTAGACGGTCAAACAGCTTCCGTAGATGGTCAAGGTGTTCCTCCTCAGTTTGGGACCTTGCAATCATATCGTCGACGTATACTTCTATCTCATGATGGATCATGTCATGAAATAAAGCAACCATGGCACGTTGGTAGGTGTCCCCAGCATTTTTCAACCCAAAAGGCATGACCTTGTAGCAAAAGGTGCCCCACTGAGTAACAAAGGTGGTCTTCTCCATGTCTTCAGGAGCCATCTTGATCTGATTATAACCGGAGAAGCCGTCCATGAAGGAGAATAATTTATGCTGAGAAGTGTTGTCAACCAGAACGTCGATATGAGGCAGAGGGAAATCATCCTTAGGGCTTGCCCTGTTCAAATCCTTGTAATCAACACACATTCGGACCTTACCATCCTTCTTCGGTACTGGAACCACGTTGGCAACCCACTGAGGGTAAGAAGTCACTGCTAGAAAACCGGCGTCAAATTTTTTCATAACCTCAGCTTTGATTTTCTCGGACATTTCTGGACGCATACGGCGGACCTTCTGTTTAACCGGAGGACAGTCTTCCTTGGTAGGCAGGTGATGAACCACAATGTCGGTATCCAACCCAGGCATGTCTTCGTAAGACCAGGCAAAGATTTCCACATAGTCATGCAACATCTGAATCAACCGTTGTTTCACACTGAGCTCTAAATTGGCACCAATCTTGACTTCCTTTCTGTCTGTCTCAGTACCCAGATTTACCGTTTCCACTGGCTCTTCATGTGGCTGAATGGCCCTCTCTTCCTAGAGTAGCAGTCTTGCAAGTTCACCAGGCACTTCGCAATCATTTTCACCTTCGTCTTCGGCTAAGTTGATCGGATTTTCGAAGTCATAACTGGCAGTAGCAGAGTTGTTACCAGTGAGATCCAGAGTGGATTGGAACCTGTATAAGTGAGTGTGTGTAAATATAGTTGTTTTGCAATATATAATAAAGAAAGAAAAGGAGCGCAAGATTTTGAAATGCAACAAACGTCCAATGTTTTGATTAATGATATATGAAAATGACATACAAAATCCCTCACAAATGAAGCCACGGTGCCCCGGGTAGGACACCGAGCCATAAAAGTTTCAACATATTATTTGTTACAAATTGAAAACAAAAGAGTTTATTACTGAGTGACAAAAGTAATAGGTGTGAAGTCTTTGGCAGTCTAGTTGCTTGGTCCACTGTCGGTTGTTGGGTAGATCCAGCTGTCGAATTCAGATTCCTCCACTTCGTCCCCAATAGCATTCACTCCCGGGTTGGTGATGAACACAGGAGGTCTTCCAATCCTTACTTTACGAACAGACCTCTGAGCCTCTGCAGTGAAACCCAAGCCAAACTTGCCGGTCTTCGGAGTAAAGTCAAGAAGTCGGCCCCAGTTTGCACACTCATCCTTCTCAATCACAGCCCGGGCATCCTTTAAGGAAGCCATCTTCAAAGGAGGGTCTTCAATCACTGTTTCAGCTGACGCCAGTGTCTGAGGCACTTCTTCAAAGTGTTGAAAGGGGGTTTCAATGAACTCCCCATCCATTTCTATGTACCGGAACAAGTGTAGGTGGTTGACCATATATTCTTCCTCCCCCTGAACTTTGACAATCTTTCCTCTTACTGGGTACTTAAGCTTCTGATGTAGTGTGGAGGTCACAGCTCCAGCCTTGTGGATCCATGGACGACCCAGCAAACAAGAGTAGGATGGACGGATGTCCATCACATAGAAAGTAGAATCAAAGACTTGAGAACCAACCCTGATTGGAATGTCAACTTCACCATGTACCATCCTTTTTCGAACCGTCAAAGGCCCGGACCACAATGTTACTAGGCTTGAGCTCCAGACCCTCACAATCCAATATGTCTAGGGCCTTCTTGGGCAATACATTCAATGAAGAACCGGTGTCTACCAACACATGGGCAAGAGTAGTGCCCCTGCATTCAATAGAGACATGCAGGGCATCATTATGGTTCTTTCCTTTGGCCGTCAGATCGGCGTCAGAGAAGCCCAAACCATTATCAGCAGTCAAGTTGGCCATACAATCAGTAAATTGATCAGCAGATGTTTCTTGTGGCAAATGGGCCGTCTTCAAGAAGGAAATCAGGGCCTTGGCGTGGGCTTATGAACACAACAACAGTGATAGCATAGAAATCTTTGATGGGGTGTGCCCCAGCTGCTCAACTACGTTGAAATCACTTTTCTTGATAATCTTGAGGATCTCCTCCATCTCTTGCTGGGAGGCTTCAACAGTGGTTGTCTTTGGTGCCTCCGTCAGGGCAGGAAAATCAGTAGCAATCCCTTTGCCCCGAGCGTCAGATGACTCGGCAGCAGGGGTAGAGACAGGAACTTGATTAGGAAGGGGAACAGGCACACTTGCAGGTGTGATGATGAGAGGTTTCTGAATAGTTGGTGGCGCAATATCTGGCGAGAACAGCCTGCCACTGCGAGTAATTTTGGCAGGCCCGGTGATATTGCTGACATCGGTACTTGTATCAAACTCTTGTTTTACTCCAAGCACATAAACATCTGCCCTATAGTGCCACGGGACAGCTTTGTCGGGCGTATAGGGGATGGGTCCCGGAACAGTGATGATGATAGGAGAAATCTTTTGAGTGGACATGATTTTGACAGGCTTCTTTGAGAGAGCCTTAGGAGGTTTGTTGAAAATAGTGACAATAGAAACTTCTTCAGCAGGGACAGAAGGAACGATAATCTTCTCGAACAAGATCTCTTTGCTATCCATCAGGCTTTGGATACCTGATTTCAGCAACGGACAACCAATAGGTGAAACAGCACATAGCAGGCAACCTTTACCACATCCCGGAAATAAACCGGCTAGCAATAGGTTCCTCGTGACGGTCAATAAAGGAGTAAAAATCTCTTCCACGGAGGCTACATACCGGTCTTCTTCCACAGCATTCACTCCATGCTGGGGCATGGGAGCAGTTACAACATTGGGCCTTTCGGGCGCCTCAAACTGTATTTCTTTAGCATCAATAAGGTCCTGAACCTTATTCCTCAGAGCCCAGCAATCGTCAGTGGTATACCCCGGGCTATCAGAGTGATAAGCGCAACGGGCGTTGGGGTTGTATTTTGGAGAAGTCGTGTTCACTACCTTCGGAGCTTCTTTGACAGTTACCAGATTGGTTGATAGTAGTTGCGGCAAAATCTGAGATAGGGTCATACTGAGCCGAGTGTACTGCCTTTTGGGTCTCTCACCCCTTTGTTGATTATACTGCTGAGGAGCAGCAGTAGGCTTTGAGATTACCAATGCATTGACAGCTTGGCGGCGTTCCGGCTTAATTTTTCTTCTGGGACCATAAACAGCACTAGCTTCCTTTTTGAAAAGCTTCTTTTGAGTACTCGCAACGACACCTTTCTGTATCTTCCCCGACTTGATACCAGCTTCTATTCTCTCACCAGTCAAGATCAAATCTGTAAACCTAGCAGAAGAATTACCAATCAGATGTTTGAAGAACGGACCAGACAGGGTCCCTAGGAACATGTCAACAAGTTCACGGTCAGTCAGCGGTGGCTGCACCCTGCCAGCCAAGTCTCTCCACTTTTGTGCATACTCCTTGAATCCTTCGCCCGTCCCCAGTGACATACCCTGAAGTTGGGTACGCGTGGGAGCAAGGTCAGAATTGTACTGATACTGTTTATAAAATGCAGTGGCCAAGTCCTCTCAGTTTCGGATACTGGCTCCATCCAGCTGATAGAACCACTCGAGTTGAGCCCCTGAAAGGCTATCCTGAAAGAAATGGATCCAAAGGTTCTTGTCTGCAGTGTAAGGTTGGATCTTCCTTACATATGATCTGAGATGCATCTTCAGGCAGGATAGCCCGTCATACCTTGCAAAAACGGGTACTTTGAACTTCGGGGGGATCACAATTCCAGCAACTAATCCCAAGTCTTCGAAATCGAAGCCGGGAACTCTCTGCAGCTCCATAGCTGCCAACCTGTCTTCCAATCCTTTGTACTTATCATCGGCAGGCGGGTATTGTTGATCAGAGTAGTCTTCGTCCTCTTCAGCCTCCTCTTCTTCAACCTCGGATTTGAAAGGTACTGCAGCCGCATTCCCTTTACTGGTTCCCTCTTCAGATGTAGGGGGAAATTCAAGGACTCTTCTGGCTTCACCCTCAAACCTTCTTCCTAGGGTAGCCACCCCGATTCTTTTCTTCTTCTTTTTCACTTGCTCTTTGTTCCCCAGCAGGGCTTTCAGATCCTCCTGACCCTTAGCCAAGGTCATCAGGAGATGTTGAAACTGTGAGTTCTGAGACTGCAAGTCCTTGACCGTCTGTTCGAGATCCATCTTACTGTAATAAACAGCAGAAAGATAAGGAAACCTGGTGTGGAGACCTGCTTATGCACATGATGAATGGTATGCTTATGTATGCAATGCATTCAAGGATTTAGAAAGTTCAAAATTGTTGCAAACAAAAAGAACGCACGTCATATTAATAAGAAGAAATTTGTCAGTACATAAATGCCCCATGGGCCAAATATTACAAAAAACTTCTCAAGGTAAAAAGACGTTGCGCATCCTCTTTGGTGCGATGTAGGTGTTGAGGGTCTCTTCCTCGTGGAGTCGACGGGTAAGCTCCAAAACCTTCTTCTCACTGGCGTAGAAGCTGGCTTCAAAAGTGTTCCGTTCCTCCTTGAGTTGGATCCAACTTTTCTGCATCTCCTCCCACGATGTAGGCATGTCAGGATATAGGATGGTGTAGGGAACCTCTCCTTCCTTAACGGGCTCTTTAATCACATGGAGAACATGAGGATAAGGCATCATTAGACTCTGGGATCGGGTTCGCACCCACTTGAGATAAGGCTCAAGAGGGATGGAATTCTTGTGTCCCAGTGTCTTGATGTCAACCTTGTTAGGCATCCTCCAAGCTCTGATGAATCTTTGGCGAAGTCCTTGCGCATCGTTGTCGAAGTCAAAAACTAGGTCAGGAATCAACATGTCGTGAGGGCCATCCCTCCGTTCATATCCAAATTGTCTCAAAGCTAGACAAGGGTTGTAGGTAATGCCTCCTCTAATGCCAAGTAATGGAACATTAGGGAACTCTCCACAACGATCGACGATGATGACATTTTCTCTGGACCGAGAGCACCAATGTACATCAGAGTGAGTGAGGGTCATCAACCGTTGTGACCACCTTAAGCCTTGGTCATTCTTCAAGACAGATTGTGGAAGGTGCAAAATAAACCACCTTGCAAGGAGAGGAGTACAGCACATGAGAACACCCCTCTTTCTCATTGTTCGTGTGTAAAATGAGTGAAGAATGTCCCCAAGAAATGTTGGTATTGGATTCACGGATAAGAAGATCTTGACGGCGTTGACATCTACAAGCTGGTCAGGATTCGGGAACAAGACCAACCCATAAATGAGGAGTGCCACAATTTCTTCAAAGGCTTGTAGGTCCAATGAATTCCAACACTCTTGTGCCTTCTCAAACAAGAATTTTGCCAAGAAGCCTTTGACACCGCTTCTAGTTTCCCAATGCCCCTTGATGTCAGATGGTTGCAAGTGTAGTGCTTGAGCAACTTCTTCAGGCTTTGGTTCCTTTTCCGTACCGTTGAAAGGTAGTTGATTAAGAATAGGAATTCTCAGGAGTTGAGAAAATTCCTCCAAAGTGGGCACCAACTGGTAGTCGGGGAAAGTAAAACAGTGGTGAAGGGGGTCAAAGAACTGGAACAACACCTTTACCATGTCCTCTTCAATGTTGGTGTTGACTAAGCTGAGCAGTCTACCATGTCTTTCAATGACGGGAGAGCTTTCCGGAATTCTTGATGTGAGCTCTTTGAGTTGAGGAGGGATTCTCACAAGGTTGACTTGGATAGTTTTCCTGCGAAGAATTTCCATGACCTACAAAACAAGAACAAAGATGAAGATCTAAACCCTTGAAATGGTTAGTATATGCATATGATGCTTTATGATGTTTATTATGTATGCACAAACATATGTACAAGCAAATCACACAAAACCCTAGTTTCAGGCTTGCATGGGGTTTCATAGGTAAGTACCCTCTTGAGTGTAGTTGGCTTAAAAACCTGTCCTATAAATAGTAACCGGGTTCTAAGGAGCTCAATATCATTGGATTGTCTTCCATGTTCGTTGTTTTGGTTTAGCCACTTAACTAGCGACCAAAATATCCCAAGAAAACAACCCTCAATGAGTGTAGTATCAAGTATCTACCAACTTCGGACTGCACCAAAGCCGGTCATCTCACTACCCCTAATGAAAGGCCAAGATGGTCAAGTAAGGTTCTAGGTCATTAGTGCTTAGTGACATCACTCAGCGGCCCCGTACTCTCCTTGATTAAACTCAAGGGTTACCGGTACTCACAAATATGTCGCACTAATATAGCTATTGCTTCAACCGTGTCGGTATACCCCGCACAGTTTCCACAACGTATTGCTATCTATGAATGTTTCCCCAAATCCAGGTGTAGGATTTCAAGCCCAAACAAGAGAACCAAGATATAAAGCAATCAAAGCAAACAATTAGTCATGCAAGAGGGTTATCTAAGCCCTAAGGTTGCTCCACTTTAAAATAAATCCCCAGCAGAGTCGCCAGTTCTGTGATACGGTGGGAGAACTGACTTGAGTTTTGTGTTTGTTTTCGCAAATGTTTCGGTTGAGCAAGAGTCGCCACCGACTTTTTATTTTATCCTAAGGAAAGGTTAAAAAGCACAGCAAAAACCTTTGAGATGTTTTCTTGGGTTCGGGGAGTAGATTATAGAAAGGGAAGGTATTAGCACCTTTTATATCCATGGTTATCCATGGGCTCTTAGTTACTTGCTTAGATCAACTTGCCTTGATTTTCAATTGTTTGAAATGGTGCTCTCAATTGTTTGAAATGGTGCTTTGTGTGTGTGTTTGAAATTGTTTTGAAAAGAGGCCAATGTGATGGAAACCCTTGTAATGATCCATGTTGGGATGTATACAAAGATGTACTTATATTTTGAAAAGTTTTCAATGTTTTTGAAAGTTGTCTTGAAAGTGTGTTGTGATGTGTGTTTTGAAAAATAGGCAAGTGTTTTTGTTTTGCAAGTTGGCAAGTAACCAAGAGTTTGTCTACTCTAAATTTCTCAAAGATCTTTGCTATGTTTTAAACCTTTTAACAATTTTGTTCCACCATTCTATTTGGTGGACAATCTTGTGTTAGGATGTGAACGGGACGGGTGCGGGTCATCGTTTAGACCATGATTGCAATGGTGCCAAGTGTCTTTGGCAACTTTTTCTTTTAAGGGACTTGATCGTTTTTACGCAACTTTCGAAAGCGTCATCGAGGGACTATGATCATTTGATATTGTTTTGTTTTTCCAAAGACACCTAACATGCAATATGGCCCATTATTGAAGGCAACAAGTGGAGTAACCCTAAGGGGTGCAAGTGTGATTTGTGTTTGTTCATTTTCATGCTTTTATCTTGGAATTAGGTCAAACTATTTGTTTGGTTGATTTTTGCATACAAACCCTAAGTCTATCATGGCATATTTAGAAAACTTTTAAATGCGAAAAATAAAATCCTAAATTATTACAACACAATTATGGGATGGGGGGTACAAATGTTCAAATGGGGATATTTTAGCAAGAAATTTAAATCTAAACTATTACAATCCAAATGGAATTTACAAGGTATTTAATTGCACAAATTAAATAAAAATTAAATAAATATACAAGATGCAAAAAATGATTTTTATATGTATGTAAAAGGTGTTTTTCATGTGACAAATAAACAAAAATAAAAAATGAATAATTTTTGGGTATTTTTCATATTTAGGGCAAAAACCCTAATTTTGCTAAATAAAAGGTATTAATTATTTATTATTTACAACATTTATTAATTATGTACAAAAAATTAAATAAAAAAAGGGAGTATATTGTAAAAAAAGTGATTTTTGAGGTTAAATGTTAATAAAATGGAAAATGTATTATTTTTTTATTTTTAACCTAAATATACTAATAAATATATAAGTATTTATATTATTCACTAAATATATTAAATATGTACAAAAATAAAATATTTAATGTTTACAAAAAAAAGTATATTTTTTATAAAATGTTTTCAAAAGATAAAATAAAATAAAAATCAGAAAATAAAAGTGTTTTGGATTATTTTTGTATTTTGAATAAAAGAGGTATTTATTTATTTATATGCATAAACTCAAATAAAACAAACAAAATTCAAATAAAAATGCAAAAATGGTTTAAAAAATGTTTTTAATATTTTTTTATGTTTTGTCAAAAAATAACAAGTCAGAATAAAAAAGAAAAAATCAAAAAATGATAAAAATAAACACAATGGGCCAAGGGGGTGTATGTGTAAGGATGTGGTGCAAAAAGAAAATCAAACTCAGGCCCAGCCCAAGAGGAGTTGTCTTCAACCTCCAGACTTGTTTGAACAACAACAACACGCGTTTCCTAACTCCTGATTCCTGGACTTTCAAGCAAAACTCATAACACAAAAAATGTAGAGCATCAAGAGACGAATCCAGACATATAAAAAACTTGACTTAACTCTCAGAAATGAGAGAGAATTTCTCCATCCCTAATTCTTGACCTAAGTTTTTTCTAATGTTCAGGTTCCAAATTCTCTCAGCACATGCAATATAAATGGAAAGTAATTATATGTGTAGCTTCAGGTCCATGAGTAGAGCATTTTTCATTCATAAACCTAAAGCTAACTCTTCCTAGATTGAGATATAGAAGTCCATGAACTTACCTGTTCAGCTTGGATCGTGTCTGACAATGGAGGTACTTTCAGTGCAATGTGAGGACTTGTACAGCTTGCTTGAAGTTCAGGGATGCTTCTCCAATCTTTAGCTTGCTTTGAAACTAAATGAATCGAGCTATAGGAGTCAACCTGCAAAACAGAAAAAGTGAAAATGGTGAAGTTGGTTAGAGGTGTTACAGTCTGAAGCTAGGGCTTGGGATAGTTTGTATGGATTATATGGAGTGTGTATGAAGTGGTTTTGGCCAAGGCGCACGAATGGATTGAGTTGTAGAAGTCCAACTGCAGAAGGGACTCTGTTTTTTGCAGTAGGATGGTGTTTTGATGAATGACGAGGTTTGGAAGGTGGTTAGCTCGTGCCTTAGCTCAGTTATGATGTTTTGAATGTGTTCAACAAGTTTGTCTAAGCTTCTCTTGGCAGAAATGTGAGATGTCCTTAGTTATGCAATGTTTCTTCTCTCTTAAGCAAAGTTTGGCAAGTTGGTTTACAAGCCTCTCTAGGCCCCTCAAGTATGCTGCACCTTTTAGTCTTGATCAGTGGGATATGTTCCTGAACTTGTGCCAAAAGGATTTGCCTTGTACTTCATAGATTGCAATCTTGACATAAAGTTCAACTTTTCAAAAATGGATAATGTGCTTTTTCTAATTATGGACTAATCCTTCATGTAATGACCAAATGCATAGAATAACATCTTGGCACAATGGTTTATCATTTAATTTTTTAGTGTAAATGAGATTAGAGGCCTGTAATGTAGCTTGCACATGCTGAGTTTGAAAATGCACAAGTTATGAACATGGAAATGGCTCATGAACAAAGTGACTTTTGCCCATATTGACAAATTCGATTCTCCCTAACCACAAGGGTGTTTGAGAAGTTCTTGGACATTTTGGAAATCTTATAATGTGTACTACAATCCATATTTGTAATGCAAATTTAAATTCCAAGTGGAAGCATGTGAAAAGTGGCCATGAAGTTAGGCAAAAATCCTGCCTAGAATAGGTCAAAAATTTTCTAAGTTAAGAATGTTTTGCACCCTTGTTCCAAAAATTGTAACTTGAGCTACAAGCTTCTTTTGAGGAAACTTTGTGAATCAAAGTTGTAGATTTTGCAATGGACTACAGCTTTCATGTTTTGAGTTTTCCTTGAATCCAAATGTGTCTTGGTGAAAAAATGGGACAAAGTTAGGAAAAAAGTAGGGATTTTCATAACTTAGAAAAATTCTAAGTTATGAAAATTCTTCATTTCAAACCCTAATTTGTGATTTTTGATTTCTTGATGAACAAGTTTCATAATTTGACATGTCTTGATGAAAAATGAATCTTGACACTTGATTTTGACCAAAAAGTCAAAGTTTGACTTTTCAGTATACAGTCAAATTTGGCTCAGTTGACTGGAAAATTCATCTGTCAATCTTGTGCATTTGGGATCTTTTGAACTTTTTGAATATTTCAAGACAATGCCATGGGGTCCTTGAGTCCATATATGAGCTTGGTTTACCATTTGCTAGGTCAAACAGTCAAAAATTGCCTTTGTGCAGTCAAAACCCTAAAAATGACCATTTTGCCCTTTTGGTGATCTGATCAAATTTCTTGTGGAATTGTGATCCAAACTTGACCAAATGGTTCATATGAGTTCATAATATTGATGTGGGTCAAAAATCATGAGGTTTGACTGTCAATTGACCACAATTGACTTTTTCCCCAATACAGCTGATTTCCAGGTCAACTGTCCAATTGACTGGGCAAAGATTGGAATCAAGGCTTGAAACTTGGTATGGATAAACTTGTGAGTCCAAAATGAAGCATGAAAGTCATCTTGGGCTTTTTAGATCAAAACATCTTTGTGCAAACACAAACCCTAATTTGGGTCAACAGTGCAAAGAGGAGTCTTGAGCAGAGCAAAACCTAACTTGATCTTGAGCTCCAAGGGTCTTGTGGTGAGAAAATATTGAGGAAATGGGAGGGAAAATTTTGGGGTACAACATTAGGCATCCTCCAAGCTCTGATGAACCTTTGTCGAAGTCCTTGCGCATCGTTGTCGAAGTCAAAAACTAGGTCAGGAATCAGCATCTCGTGAGGGCCATCCCTCCGAGCATATCCAAATTGTCTCAAAGCTAGACAGGGGTTGTAGGTGATGCCTCCCCTAATGCCAAGTAGTGGGACATTAGGGAATTCCCCACAACGATCAATGAGGATGACATTTTCTCTGGACCGAGAACACCAATGTACATCAGAATGTGTGAGGGTCATCAATCGTTGTGACCACCTTAAACCCTGCTCATTCTTCAGAACTGATTGTGGAAGGTGAGAAATAAACCACCTTGCTAAGAGAGGAGTACAGCACATGAGAACACCTATTTTCCTCATTGTTCGTGTGTAAAATGAGTGTAGGATGTCCCCAAGCAATGTAGGTATAGGATTCCTTGATATTAAAATCTTGACAGCATTCACATCTATAAGCTGATCAGGGTTTGGGAACAAGACCAACCCATAGATGAGGAGTGCCACAATCTCTTCATAGGCTTGTAGATCAAGAGAATTCCAGCAGTCTTGTGCTTTCTCAAACAAAAATTTTGCCAAGAAACCCTTGACACCACTTCTGGTTTCCCAATGTCCCTTGATATCAGATGGTTGCAAGTGCAATGCTCGAGCAACATCTTCAGGCTTTGGTTCTTTTTCCGTACCGTTGTAGGGTAGTTGATTAAGAATAGGAATTCTCAAGAGTTGAGAAAATTCCTCCAAAATAGGCACCAATTGGTAGTCAGGGAATGTGAAACAGTGGTGTAGGGGGTCAAAGAACTGGAAGAGAACTTTAACCATGTCTTCTTCAATGTTGGTGTTGACTAGGTTGAGAAGTCTACCATGTCTTTCACTGAAGAGAGAATTCCCTGGAATCCTGGATGTAAGCTCCTTGAGTTGAGGAGGGATCCTCACAAGGTTAACTTGAATTGTTTTCCTGCGAAGAGATTCCATGACCTACAAAACAAAAACAAAGATGAAGATCCAAACCCTTGAAATGGTTAGTGGATGCATATGATGCTTTATGATGTTCATGATGTATGCACAAGCACATGTACAAGCAAGTCACACAAAACCCTAGTTTCAGGCTTGCATGAGGTTTCTTAGGTAAATACCCTCTTGAAGTTAGTTGGCTCAAACCTGTCCTATAAATAGTAATCGGGTTCTAAGGAGCTCAATATCACTGGATTGTTTTCTATGTTCATTGTTTTGGTTTAGCCACTTAACTAGCGACCAAAATATTCCAAGAAAACAAACCTCAATGAGTGTAGTATCGAGTATCTACGAACTTCGGACTGCACCAAAGCCGGACATCTCACTACCCCTAATAAAAGGCCAAGATGGTTAAGTAAGGTTCTAAGAGTTCATTAGTGCTTTATGACATCACTCAGCGGCCCCGTATTCTCTTTGATTGACTCCAAGGCTACCGGTACTCACAAATATGTCGCACTAATATAGCTATTGCTTCAACCATGTTGGTATACCCCGCACAGTTTCCACAACGTATTGCTATTTACCTATGAATTTTTCCCAAATCTGGGTAGAGGATTTCAAGCCCAAACAAGAGAACCAAAATGTAAAGCAAACAAAGCAAACAATAATCATGCAAAGGGTGATCTAAGCCCTAAGGTTACTCCACTTTTAAAGTTATTCCCCAGCAGAGTCGCCAGTTCTGTGATACGGTGGGAGAACTGACTTGGGATTTTGCGTTTGTGTTCGCAAATGTTTCGGTTTAGCAAGAGTCACCACCGACTTTTTATATTATCCTAAGGAAAGATCAAAAAGCACAGGAAAGACCTTTGAGATGTTTTCTTAGGTTCGGGGAGTAGATTATAGAAAGGGAAGGTATTAGCACCCTTTCTATCCATGGTTATCCATGGGCTCTTAGTTACTTGCTTAGATCACTTGCTTTGTTTTTCAATTGTTTGAGATGGTGCTTTTCAATTGTTTGAAATGGTGCTTTGTGTGTGATTTTGAAAGATGTTTTTGAAAAGAGGCCATTTTTGTGGTAACCTTTGTAATGATTCTTGTTTGAATGTATACAAAGGTGTTTTTATCTTTTGAAAAGTTTCAAATGTTTGAAAGTAGGGTTTTGGAATTGTGTGGTGAAGTGTGTTTTGAAAATAGCAAGGATGTTTTTGCAAGCTTGATCAAGTAACTAGGAGCTATCTACCCTATTTTACTCAAAGATCTTTCTTATGTTTTTAACCCTTTTAACAGTGTTGTTTCACCATTGTATTTGATGAACAACCTTGTGTTAGGATGTTAACGGGACAGACGCGGGTCATCGTATAGACCATGATAGCAATGGTGTCAAGTATTTTTGGCAATTTTCCTTAAGGGACTTGATCATTTTGTTTAGGCAACTCAGATAGCGTCATCGAGGGGACTATGATCTTTTTGTTTGTTTTTGTTTTGCCAAAGTACTTGACATGCAACCATGGCCCATTTTTGAAGGCAACAAGTGGATTGTAACCCTAGGGGTGCAAGTGTGCATTGTATTTGTTTTTCATGCATATTTATTCTTGGATTAGGTCAAACTAATTGTTGATTTTATTTGCATACAAACCCTAGGTCTAAGCATGGCATAATTGAAAGCTTTTAAATGTGCGAGAATTTAAATGCTACACTATTACAACATGATATAGGGAGGGGGTACAAATTTGAATTGGGGGTATTTGACAAGAAATTAAATTCTAAATTATTACAACCAAATCGGATGTATAGGCAATATTTAAATGTACAATAATTAAAATAAATACAAATAAATAAAAGTCAAACAAAATGTATTATGCAAAAAAAAGTTTTTAAATGTATGTAAAAAGTATATTTTTTAATGTGAAATATAAGTAAATAAAAAAAAAAGTCAATTTTTATTATTTTTTTGTTATTTAGGGCAAAACCCTAATTTTTGAATAAACAATATCATTTATTAATTATATACAATAATATATTAATTTATGCATAAAATGAAAGTATATTATGAAAAAAGATATTTTTAGTGTAAAATTTTAATAAAAGTAAAAGGTAATATTTTTATATTTTTGACCTAATTATTTAATAAAACAAGTATATATATATATATATATATATATATATATATATTAAATATATAAAAATAAAAATTATTTACAAAAAATGTGTATATTCTAGAAAATGTTTTCAAATGTAAATAAAAATAATAAATGAAGATAAATATTATTTTTATATTATTTTTTTGAGTTTTTAATAAAAAGGAAATAGTTTATTTATATGATTATACTAATAAAATAGAAATAAATATCAAATAAATATGAAAAATATAGAAAATAATTTTTTGGCATTTTTTTATATTTAGACAAAAAATAATAAGGTCTGAATAAAAAATAAAAACATTAAAATGACAAATATTCAAACAAATGGGCCAGGGGGGTGTAAACTGAATAAAGGGGTGTCAAAAGCAAAAGGAACCAGGCCCAGCCCAGAATCCACTTCTTCTTCTTCCTCTGAACAAACCTGCGCGCGCTATGTACCAAACTGTAACTCCTGATTCTTTGATCTTTTGACAAAACTCATAACATGAACATTGTAGAGAATTAAACAACGAATTCAACCATATAAAAAACTTGGATTAACTCTCAAAAACCAGAGAGAATTTCTCTTGCCCTAATTTCTAACCTAGTTTTTTCAGAAAGTTCATGAGTGAAATTCTCTTAGCACGATTAATGTAAATGGAAACTAAGCATATGTATGGCTTCAGGGCTATGAGTACAACATATTTCATTCATAAACCTAAGTCTAACAATTCCTAAATAGAGAGATAGAATTCCATGAAATACATGTTTCAGTTGACTTCGAGCTGGATAATGTAGCAACCTTCAATGGTGTTTGAGCTTCTTTTGAGCTTGCCTGAGGTCCAAGGAAGCTTTTCCAATGCTTGGCTTGTTTTGAAAAAGCTTGAATCATGCTGTAGAACTCAACCTGCAGAGCTTTGAAATAAAAATGGAAAAGTGTGTTAGAGGTGTTACAGCTTGCGATGGGGGCCTGGGATAGTTCAGGTGAGTTGATTGGAAGGTGTTTGAACTATCTTTGGACAAAACGCACGATGGAATTTGGTTATGGCTTGCAAAATGCAGAACTTGCCCTATTTTGTAGAAAAACAGTGATTTTGAGTATGAGGAGGTTTGAGTGATGAAAGGGTCGTGTTTCAGGCTTGTTGGGAGGTATGGAACTTGTCTACAATGTTTGTGTAAGCTTGTCTTAACAGATGTGTGAGATCCTATATGTTTTGCAACTTTTCTTCTTTTTCAAACAAGGGCGTGTCTCCTCCCAATGCAGGCCTGCACAAGCCCTAAATCATGCTGCACCTTTTGCTCTTGGTTACTGGAATTAGTGGACTTGATCTTGCCTCAAAGATCTGGCCCTATGCCTCAAGGATTTTGTTTTGACATAAAGTGAAGTTTAGGCAAAAATGGCATTGTTGCTTTTTCCTTTTAAGGCTTAAACTAGTATATAATGCCCTAATGACCAAGACAATACCTTAAATCAATGGATACGCGTTAAATTAAGGAGTACAAATTGGTTTTGAGGCCTGTAATGGTGAACCAAGCTAGCTAGATCAGAATTGCAAATTGGTATGAACATGTAATGGCCATGGACAAAAGTGAGTTCTTGCCAACTTCAAGCATTCAATTCTCTCTAACCACAAGGGTGTTTGAGGAGTTCTTGGACAATTTGGAAAGCTTGAAACATGTAATACAATCCATCTTTGAAATGAAACTTGAAACTCCAAGTGGAACTATGTGAAAAATGGCCAAGAAGATGGGTCAAAATCCTGCCTAAACTAGGGCAAAATTTCCCTAAGTTAAAAGTTTTAGGTACCCTTGTTCCAAAAATCATAACTTGAGATACAAGCTTCTTTTGAGAAAACTTTGTGAATAAAAGTTGTATACTTTGTGATGGACTACAACTTTCATGTTGCAAGTTTTGTTTGAATCCATTTGAATCTTGGTGAAAAAATGGGACAAAGTTAGGAAAAAATAAGAAAATTTCATAACTTAGAAAATTTCTAAGTTATGAAATTTTTCCATTTTAAACCCTAATTTGCATTTTTGGGTTTCTTGATGAAAAAGTTTCATAATTTGACATGTCTTGATGAAAAATAACTCTTGGCACTTGACTTTGACCAAAAAGTCAAAGTTTGACTTTTCAGTGTACAGTCAAATTTTGATTAGTTGACTGAAAAATTCATATGTCAATCCAATGCAATTGAGATCTTCTGAACTTGTTGAATGGGTCAAGACAATGTCATTGATTCCTTGTGTCCATGGTTGAGCTTGATTTGCCATTGGTTAGGTCAAACAGTCAAAAATTGCATTTGTACAGTCAAAACCCTAAAAATGACCATTTTGCCCTTTTGGTGATCTGATCAAATTTCTTGTGGAATTATGATCCAAACTTGATCAAATGACATATATGAGTTCATTATGTTGATGTGGCTCAAAAATCATGAGGTTTGACTGTCAATTGGCCACAGTTGACTTTTCCCCAATATAGTTGATTTCTAGGTCAATTGTCCAATTGACTGGGCAAAAATTTGAATCAAGGATTGAAACTTGGTATGGATAAACTTGTGAGTCCAACATGAAGTATGAAATTCACTTTGGGCATGGTGGGTCAAAACATCCCTGTGCAAACTCAAACCCTAATTTAGGTCAACAGTGCAAGGAAGTGTCTTGAGCAGAGCAAACCCTAGCTTGATCTTCAGTTCCAAGAGTCTTGTGATGAAAAAATGTTGATGAGATGGGAGGGAAAATTTTGGGGTACAACATACCTATTTCCCATTGAAGGTGGAAATGGTCCCATAAAGTCTATACCCCAAACATCAAAGAGTTCAACTTCCTAGATATTCCTCATTTGCATCTCGTCACATCTCGATATGTTCCCGGTGCATTGGCATCAGTCGCACTTGACAATGTAGGCATGAACATCGCGCCATAAAGTTGGCCAATAGAGGCCTGCTTGAAGAATCTTGGCGTGCGTTTTAGATATACCTGCATGTCCACCATAAGGTGCAGAATGACAGTGTCTGATGATGTCTTTTATTTCCTCTTCTGGGACACAACGCCTAAAAATATTATATATTCCTCTCTTGAATAGGAGCGGTTCATCCCAGTAGAAATGTTTAACATCTTTGAAGAACTTCTTTTTCAGTTGGTAATTTAGATCAGGGGGTATGATATCTGCAGCTAGGTAGTTTACAAAATCAGCGTACCAAGGTACGCTCTTCATTACTGAAATTTTTTCAAAATCGTTATCTATGTAAGGCTCGAAATCATCAGTCTTAGCTATAAGTTTGTGTTGTACCCCAAAATTTTCCCTCCCATATTCTTCAAGAAATTGCCAAGTCAAGACTTCAAAATTCCCCAAGGGTTGCACAGTGCAATGGTCTCCTAAACAGTCAAGATTAGGGTTTTGGTTCTGATCAAGAAAATGAAGTTTCCAAAGGTCCAATCAAGTCCCACATGCCTACAAATATGGTCAAGCATCCTCATATCAAGTTTCAAGACTTTCAGCACAAAATTGCACAGTCAAAAACCCTAATTGCACTACAGTCAACTGTAGGGGCAAAATGGTCATTTGGCAGTCAAAAGTTCAAATTTTTGGTCAACATCTCATTTTGAAGCCACAAACATCATTTGATCAATTCTTGATCATGATTCTCAAAGCTTGGCTCAAAAATCATCAAGAGGCAAAGTTTCCTTATTTGGACAGTTGAAAAAGTCAACTGTAAATTGACCAGGGCATAACTTCCACATGGATTATCAGAAAAATTCCATCCAAAGCTCATTTTGAAGAGAAAGACATTTCCTACAACTCATATTCATACTTCAAGTCCAATAAATGCTCTCACAAAAAGTTATCAATTTCAACATTATAGGTCATTTTCAAAAGTCAACAAAAAGGGACTTTAAGTCAAAGGCCATAACTTGAGATTGGTAAATGAAAATGACAAGGGACCAAAGACATTGGTTAGAGGACTCAAAGACCTTTCCAAAATGTCCAAGAACATGAGTAAAGCTTAAAAATTGAGCAAGTTATGCCTTGTGGAAGTTGGGAATTTTTTGGATATTTTGAAAAGTCAACATTGCTTCAAATGACCTAAAATTACTAATGGGCCTCTTTTTCTTCCACAATTCATCATCCAAGGCATGTGCACGACCACTTGGCCCAAAGGGAAGTTTTTCTTCATTTTTTATTTATTTATTTGGATTTTTATTATTAATAATTCATTTAAATTAATTAAATATATGAAAAATATAAAACCTAATGTTCCAAATCTTTTTGTGCACATAATATCTCTAATATTTTGTGCAAAGCAAATTAGGGAAGAATTAGGATGATTGGATATGATTGAGAACTCAAATTGCATGAAAAAGATTTGAAAGTTATGGCATAAAAAATCAAATATTCCTTCATCAATTCATGGATCTTTTGGATCAAATTCCTTGACCTAATTGTTCCACACATATATACAAAGCAAACCCTCATGCTTTTGCTCTGGAGGCTGCGCCATATCAAGAAAACAAAACTTGAAATTTTCTTTGAAAACTCAAATTCTGAAAACACTTGTGCAGGACAATTCAAGGCGAAATTTTTATCCTATCACCTTCCTGAAGCTTCAAGGAAGGGTTTTTGATCAAAATCATCCATCATAACTGCAAGAATTGGTAAAACGAGCAGGACCTGTACCGAAAAAATTTCATGTTCTTGCATTTCGATTCATGCACTTTTCATAACTTTTAATGCTTGGTTTATGTTCATTGCAAGATTCTGATGCTAACCCAATGATTTAATTTTGTTTCTGTGCCATATATGAAGATTTGCCATTGATAATAATTAGGGTTTTGCAAGCTTGAAATTGGGGGTTTCCAAACGCGGTAAAATCAGACCACCATAATACCATGACTCAAATCAGCATGCTCAGACGATTATGAATTCACACTCGCGCTCAATTTATGAGCATTCAGTGCCTATTCGCTACTTTCTAATATAGCACCTACAGCAACGTTTGAAAACCGTTGCTCATTGTTTATGTATTTCAGAAAAAAAGAAAACCAACGAGGAAGACGCTTAGGTGGCTGTCCATGAGTGGAGCATTCAAAATCTTCGCGCGTGTTTGAGCCCCCTGACTTTTTTTCTTTTATAATGTTTATTAATTATTATATGTTAAGCGCGCTTGGAATGGCTCAGTGGCACATGTGTAGGCTGGTAACGTTCATGACCTGGGTTCGAGCCCCAGGTCTTCACAATCTCCATATTATTTTTCAACCAAAATTCCTGTGCAGTGTCAATAATGAAGACTATCATGCATCTTCAAAATCCAACGTCCACGCGTCCCAGAGCATCAGATCAAAGGCCATGAATTGGAGAGCACGGTGAACTCCAGTCAACGCTGATGCACGCTAGCCACGAAAGTCAAACGGGCCTCAAAATATTGGGCCAGATTGCTAAAGATCTCACCTCCATTTGGGGACAACACCCTCCTCCAGTTTGCTTCTTTTAACTTTTATATTTTTATTTTTCTTTGTTTTAATTAATCCTTTTTTAATGCTTTAATTTAATGTTTTCATAAAATATAAAAAAACATCAAAAAATCAGAAAAGAGAAAAATAATAAATATTTTATTTTAGTATGTATATTTTAAATAAATTTGCATGTAAATTAATTAGTTTTAAATTAGGTTTTAATTTTAACTTTTTTTTAATAAAAATCTAAAAAACATAGAATTAGGGCTTAATTAATATTTTATTCCTTTTTATTTTTCTTCCATAATAATTAAATAATTAAATATTTATTTTTATAATTAAAATTGCATGTAAATTAATTAGGGTTAATTTTAGGGTAAAAACTTTAATCTTCTTTTTTTAATAAATTAAAATAACTAGAATTAGGGTTAGCATTTATCTTAATTAATTCTTTTTCATTAAAATCCTAAAAATCATAAAATACCAAAAAAACAATTTCCTTTCTTTTTTTAATTAATTAGTGTCACCATTTAATTTAATTTTGCAAAAAAGGGTCCAACGCCCTCGTTCTTAATTCTTATTAATTCGCGTACTTATTTCTTTTTCGCACAATATTTATGTATCTCTTCCAAGGCCATGTAATCTTTATTTCTCGCACTTTCAATTCTTTATTCTCTTTATTTTCTTTATTTTTTGTCAAATCGGGTTCGAGAAATTTTGGCGATGTGGACCCGCGCCTTTTGTAATAGCTTAGAATTTTTACTTTCCCGCAATATTTTTAACTGTTAAATCAAAGCATGAAAGAATGTATGGACAAAAATAAAAACAAGCGCTAGATCACCTATGACATGAAAAGACAAAAATACTTGAAAGCGACACACAAATCACACACCACCCCTAGGGTACGCCTCACTGTTGCCTTGCCTCGAAAGGTGATCGTCGAGTAGAGGATGTCTTAGTAAGTCCTCATGATCCGGGAACCTGGCATGAGGGTAGCTTCTAAGGTGTCTTCCCATTGCTCTGGTGATCACCATGTCCCGAACCTCGAATTGACCCAAACACCTCCAACGGTGGTGCTACCTACCTCTCAATGGTGGGATGGCACTATCTTAAGGACATTTACACAAACTAATTCCTTAGGGTAGGTAGATAACTCGTAGATACTTGCTCTAATTCAAAACAAATCAAAAACTCTTTTCACACCGACACTTTTCAAAAAGCTTTCAAAACAACTTTTCAAACACTCTTGAGGACTGATACAAGAGTCGATCTGAAACTTTCAAAGAAACTTTTTCAAACCCACTCACCTTGAAAAGCAAACAAACATTTTGAAAACACAAATGAGCAAGTATCTAAGAGCCCATGGATAACCATGGATAGAAAGGGTGCTAACACCTTCCCTTTCTATAATCTACCTCCCGAACCGAGAGCAATCTCTATAAGGAATTTTCCTGTGCTTTTGTCCTTTCCATTTGGAGAAAATAAAAGACGGTGGCGACTCTTGCTTCCGCGACATTTCGCGAACCAGCGTTAAACAGTCAGTTCCAGATCCACCGATCACAGTCTGTCATAGGTGAAATCATCAATTATAGGCAATAAGTCAGGTTTTAAGTGTTCTAATCTAAATAGGTGGTCAGCGACAACATTCTCTATGCCTTTCTTATCCTTAATGTCTAGATCAAACTCTTGGAGTAACAGGATTCATCTAAGTAATCTAGGTTTAGCGTCCTTTTTATTTAATAGATAACGTATGACAGCATGATCAGTGTAAACAATGATCTTTGCTCTAACTAGGTAGGACCTAAACTTATCTATCGCAAAAATTACTGCCAATAATTCTTTCTCTGTTGTTGCATAGTTGAGCTGGGTGGTATCTAGGGTTCTACTAGCATAATATATAACATGTAATTTCTTGTCTTTTCGTTGTCCTAGAACAGCACCAACTGCATAATCGCTGGCATCGCACATGATTTAAAAAGGTTGTGTCCAATCTGGGGGTTGCATGATCGGAGCTGAAATCAGTGCTTGTTTCAAAAATTTAAAAGCTTTGAGACATTTCTCGTCGAAAACAAATTCAACGTCCTTCATTAGAAGATTAGTCAAAGGTTTTGTTATTTTAGAGAAGTCTTTTATAAAACACCGATAAAAACCAGCATGTCCAAGAAAACTTCTAATCTCCCTAATAGTTTTAGGGCGGCTGAGGTTTTCTATAACTTCAATTTTGGCTTTATCGACCTCAATTCCTCTTTCGGAGACATTGTGTCCTAATACTAAACCTTCATTAACCATAAAATGGCATTTTTCCCAGTTTAGCACTAGGTTCACCTCTACGTATCTTTCAAGGATTTTTTCGAGGTTGGAGAGACAATCTTTAAAATTGAATCCACACACCGAGAAATCGTCCATGAAAACTTCCATTATTCCATCTAGGTAAGCTGCAAATATAGACATCATACAACATTGAAAAGTGGCAGGGGCATTACAGAGTCCGAAGGGCATTCGTCTATAGGCGAACGTTCCATAAGGACAGGTAAAGGTTGTTTTCTCTTGATCCTCAGGGTGAATAGGTATTTGGAAAAATCCTGAGTATCCATCTAGATAACAAAAGTGCGAGTGTCTGGCTAGACGTTCGAGAATTTGATCTATAAATGGAAGAGGGAAATGATCCTTCCTGGTTGCTTTGTTTAATTTTCTATAATCTATACACATACGCCAACCTCCTTCTGTTTGTTTAGCAATATGCTCACCTTTCTCATTTTCTATGACTGTGATGCCTCCTTTCTTTGGCACCACATGCACAGGGCTCACCCAATTACTATCTGATATTTGGTAAATTATACCAGCCTCTAGTAACTTAAGAACTTCTCTTTTAACAACATCGCTTATTATAGGGTTTATTCTTCTTTGATGTTCTCTTGAGGGTTTTGAGTTTTCCTCTAACAAGATCCGGTGCATGCACACCGATGGACTTATTCCTTTTAAATCGGAGATGTTATACCCTAAAGCTGAGGGATATTTTCGTAAGATCTCTAAGAGTTGAGTTGTCTCGTCTTGACTTAAAATAACGTTAACTATAACAGGACGATTCATCTCTTTATCTAAGAATTTGTATCTGAGGTTCTTGGGAAGTTCCTTCAGTTCTAAAGATGGTTTCAAAGGGAAAGGCATGGGATCTGGAGTAAGTGATAAACATTCATAGAGGTCGTCATCGATGTAAGGTTCTAAACCTTTAAATCCATCATCCTCCATAATGGGGGTCGAAGGTAACTTAATATTTTTGTTAGATTCCTCTAGATTAAGTTCCAATATACACTCGTCAATGACGTCGATGGCATAACAAGCATCTCCTATGATTGGTGCCATTAAGAACTTTGAAATAATAAATTATATCTTCTCATCACCCACCTCAAATGTTAATTTTCCTTTCTTAACGTTAATTATGGCTCCGGCTGTTGATAGGAATGGTCTACCGAAGAGGATTGGGATTTCTTCGTCTTCTTTAATATCCATAACCACGAAATCAGTTGGGATATATAGCTGACCAATCTTAACTGGTATGTCTTCAAGTATGCCTATAGGATACTTAACTGATCTATCAGCCAGCTGGAGAGACATTTTAGTCGGCTGCAATTCTCCTAAGTTTAACCTTCTACAAACTGCTAAAGGCATAAGGCTGACACTAGCTCCTATATCTAAGAAGGCTTTGTCAATAGTATGATTTCCTAAGATACAAGGAATGGAAAAACTTCCTGGATCCTTTTCTTTCTTGGCAAGTTTATTTTCTGAAATAAAATTGCATTCAATAGGTTTGGGATCATCAAGTATACGCTTGTTGGTCAGGATGTCTTTTAGGAATTTAGCATAAGATGGTATCTGAGTGATGGATTCGGTGAAAGGAATCTCTACATGGAGTTTTTCTATAACTTTAACGAATCTCTGGTATTGATTGTCAAGTTTGGTTTGTTTAAGTCTTTTCGGAAATGGGACTGGGGGTTTGTACGGGGGTGGTGATTTATTAGTTTTATATTTTAATTCTGGTTCTTTTTGCTTTTCGGGTTCCTCTGGTTCCTCCACTTGGTCTGTAGGCAAAACATTTGTCTTAGATTGTGAGGGTGTACTCATGGCTGGATTCTTGGGTCCATCGTAAGTTGTCCCACTTCGTAAGGAAATTGCATTAGCTTGCCCTTTAGGATTTGGTTGAGGTTGTCCAGAGAATTGTCCTTCAGGTGTAGTTTGTGGGGCTTGTGTTTGGGCTATCTGTGAGATCTGGGTTTCAAGCATCTTGTTATGCGTATTTATCTGATCAACCTTAGTTCCTAATTACGTGATTAGTTCGTTTACGTGAATATTCTGATTTAGGAACTCTTTATTTTTGCAAGGTTTGAGCTGAAATGAAATATTCCATGATTTTCTCAAGGTTTGGTTTGGGTGCCACAGCTTGCATAGGTTGATTTGGTCTTTGGGCTTGGAAACCTGTAGGTCTCGGAGGTGCAGAGTTTTGTATTGGGCTATTGTTTTTATAAGAAAAGTTTGGGTGATTCCTCCATCCGGGGTTGTAAGTGTTTGAAAATGGGTTTCCTTGGGTGTAATTTACTTGGTCTGAGCAAGGCTCATTCAACAAGTTACATTCTGCGGGTTGATGTCCTTGGGTCCCACAGAGTTCACATTCGGAAGCTACTGCGGCTACAGTATTAGGGTTTTGAGACATGTTTTGAACTTTTAAGGCAAGAGCGTCCATTTTAACTTGCATCATGTCTAGAGAACTTGTCTCATGTTTTCCTCCTTGGGTCTCCTTTTTCTCTACCGTAGCTCGTTATGTTCCCCATTGGTAATGGTTTTGGGCCATGTCCTCAATGAGAGCGCAGGCTTCTAGGTAAGGTTTATTCATCAATGCGCCACCAGCGGCAACATCGATAGACATTTTTGTGTTGTAATGGAGTCCATTATAGAAGGTGTGGATGATTAGCCATTATTCTAGGCCATGGTGTGGACAGGCTCTTAACAGGTCCTTATATCTCTCCCAAGCTTCAAAAAGTGATTCTCCCAGGTTTTGGTTAAATCTAGTGATTTGGTTTCTAAGGACAGCAGTTTTGTTGGGCGAAAAATATCTTGCGAGAAATACTCTCCTAAGGTCTTCCCAGGTTGTTATTGAATTGGGTGGAAGGGAATCTAGCCAATCTCGTGCTTTATCTCTGAGGGAAAAAGGGAATAATCTTAGTCGTATTGCCTCAGGCGAAGCACCATTGCATTTAAAAGTGTCTTCTAATTATATAAAAGTTTTTAAGTGTTGATTCGGGTTCTCAGTAGCGAGACCACCGAATTGGTTTTGTTGCACCAATTGTAGCAATGAGGGTTTTAGTTCGAAATTATTTGTGGTTATAGCTGGGTTTAAGATACTTGAACTAGGTTCCTCATCTGACGGTTGGGCAAATTCCTTAAGGGGTCTTTGGTTACAATTCCCGGCCATGGTTTTTCTAATTCTACGGAGAAAATGGATGTAACGTTCAGGTTCTGCTAAAGGATTGAATAAGGTTCCGGTTCTGCAAGATCTTTGCATTAACCGGACTGTAAAACTTACTCTAGACTGTGCGACTATAGGGTGCGAAATTTGACGAAATTGGTCCCCGGCAACGGCGCCAAAAACTTGATGCGGTGTATTCGCAAGTGTACGAATCGCGTCAGAGTAATATAAAAGATTATCGATCCACAGAGACCAATCGTCAATCTATCGTTTCCTATTGTTACGGTGTTTAGCTAAGTCAATATTAAACAGGGAATTTAGCATGCAAGAAAGTAAAGTGCAGCGAAATAAACTTCAGATATAAAAGCAGGGTCGAATGTAATTCACGTAGTCAGATGATATTCGCAATGCTTCGGAATAGAACTACTTATAGGGCAATATTTTCTACTAAAGAAAAGAACTAATTAAACAGGAATTATCGCTTTCGCGTAATAAGAACCGAGTTTACTCTCTAATCATACCTTCTTATTGTCACTTATAAAAAGGCACACATTGCGTTAAAGTAATAAACCTATTTTTAAGAAATAGAGTACTTGACCAAGTTGAAAAGTATTTTGATCTGGAATTTCTAATAAAAAGGGAACCTAACTTTAACCCTGTAAACGCGTCCGAAAATAGTTTCAAAATTGATTTCTTTGATAATAAAAATCCCTAACTAACCAGACAAAGCGCTTTCGCTTCCTTTGACCAGTTAGAACTAACCTAGTTTAACAAAGGGTTGGACGGCTTTCGATCTTACCCAACAACAATAAAGTACAGAAAACTCGTATTAAAAACTAAAATAGCCCATAAGCATTTCTATTGACACATTATTTGGAATATCGATCTAACTAGATTCCTTACATTCTAGCCCAGTAAGGTTCAGCCTGACATGGGAATGTAAACAGACATGTTAAAATAAATCATGCGAGAAAGTAAATAATTTAAAGTGCGGGAAATAAACAAAGTAAAAGAAGTGCGGGAAATAAACAAAGTAAAAGCAGGTGCGGGAAATAAACAAAGTAAAAGCAGTGTGAGAAATAAACAAAGTAAAAGCAGTGTGGAATATATAAATAGAAACCTGCTCCAAACAGGGAGGTTTTAAATCTGGTACAAACTGGAAGTAAAATGCGACTGGAAATAAACAGCAGCTGAAAATAATTGTGGCAAGATAAACTTCTGTCGAAGTGCTCCAAACTCGATTACAGACTCAATATACAAAATCGATCACAGACTCAATCAACAATGCAATAATTCCCCGATGTGAAGAATTATCGCTTTACAATGGTGAAATTATATGGCTTAAGTTCACAACTATGGTTGGCTCAATTTTGCAACTAAGCTTGGGTGAATTGAAATGAAATCAGGAACTTCTATTTATAGAGGATGAGGAATGCAGGAAATCATAAGAATGCCTCCCAACTCCTTTTGGGGGGAGAAACACCGTCCAAAGGTGGCGCCCGCCATGGAGGCCATGGCGCCCGCCATAAGTGTAAATGAAAGGAAGTGGGGAACATGGTGAGATCAGCAGGAGGTGGTCCATGTCATGGCCTACCCTATGGCTGGCGCCATGGTGGACGCCATGAGTGAAAATTTGACCTAAACTCCTGTTTTTTAGCCTGTTTTCCTTCATTTCTTCAGGGGAGCTCTAGATATTTGAAATACCTGAAAAGGAAACAAAAGATAGGCATAATACGAGAAAACAATAATAAAAAACCTAAATAACATGTGAAATCAGAGACAAAAACAAGTGTAAAGTAAGTGTTATCAAGGCTGCCGAAAAAGGCATGGCGGAATCTAGTACCAACCTGCCTCAAAATAAAGATAGAGGTGAAGAAAGGAAACCAATTGGAAGGAAATTGTTTGGGTCGAAGAAGGAAGAACCCAAAGAGAAGTTAGGGGAGAAACCAACCCCAGATGATGACATACTGACTGATGACTTCGATTCAAGGTTGGAGTCTTCTTTAAATGTCAATTGCAATTTAGTCTCAGTGTTATCTTTGGAATATGATCAGGTAATCAAGGTCAAAGAGATTGGGGAGGTAGATGAAGCAAAGACGGACATACACAAGCCAATTTGTTATTTATGTTATGAATAACATATGTGTCAAAGAAAAAAATGCATTCTTCGAGAGACCTAATGAAGGAATGAGAAGTCACCTGAATCCCTTGTTCATTCGAGGGAAGGTCGAGATTAGTGTAGTCTATAAGATTCTAGTGGATGGTGGGGCAATAGTTAACTTGATGCCACACTTCATGTTGAAGAGGATTGGAAAGTTTGACACTTACCTAAATCCACATAATATGGTCTTGTTGAATTATGAAGGGAAGGTTATCTATACATTAGGAGTGATTCAAGTTGACCTAATTGTTGGATCTATCACTAGGCCAATCATGTTTATGGTCATAGCATCAAGGGCCAATTACAATCTTCTCTTGGGTTGTGAGTGGATACATGGAATCAGAGTGGTGCCATCATTGCTACATCAAAGAACCTCGATCTATAGAGATGATAGGATAGTAGATAATATCCAGGTTGACCAAAGTTATTATATGGAGGAGGTTAACCATTTGGACAAACAACACTTTAACATGAACTTGGCGAACATAGCGCCTTGTTCCCCTGCTGGATTTGCTTATATGTCTTCAGATAAGGAACTTTATTTTCTTAATCTACACCCAACTTATGGCTTTCAATGGGATAGATAGATCATGGGAGAAGAGGATGAAGTTAAAAGGGTTGCAGGACTCTGACCAACTAGTTAGGGAGACGAAGACAGTGATTATGTCTGAGTCTAGTGTAATGGAAAATATTTCGGCTTACATAGCCGAAAATAGGTTGAAAGCGCCTTTAGAAGTCGAAGTTAAATACATGGTTGTCTAAGCCAACGAGAATAAAGTATACCTCGAAGGGCTTGGTGTGGATTTTGAACCAGAGCCACCTGACAAGTTAAAAGTTGAAGCGACACGCCAGGGGCTCGATGCCATCTATAATGATGAGCCTTTGGGAATTGAAAATGATCCAATAGCAACAAACACAAAGATGCTAGAACATGATCCTCTAGAAGAGATTAACCTAGGAGATGGATCAAACAAGAGGCTAGTATACATTAGCGCTAGCCTCAACCCAGAACTCAAGGTCAAAGTAATCCAATTTTTGAAGGAGTACAAAGACTGTTTTGCTTGGGACTATGATGAGGTGCCTGGATTGAGCAGTGAATGGGTGGAGTTAAAGTTGCCTATAAATCCTGGAATAAAGTTAATCAAGCAAACTCCAAGGTGATTTGTACCATAAATCCTATCGAAGATCAGAGCAGAAATCAGAAGGCTTCTCAAGTGTAAGTTCATCTGTAAAACAAGGCATGTCGAATGAATTGCTAATATTGTGCATGTTATTAAAAAGAATGAGACTTTGAGGGTTTGCATTGACTTCAGAGATATGAATGATGTGAACCCAAAGGATAAATATCCAATGTCAGTGGCAAAAATGCTTGTTGATTCAGCTGCAAACTTTGAGTATCTTAGTATGTTCGATGTATATTCTGGATATAATCAGATATTTATTACTGACGTAGATGTGCCAAAAACGGCATTTCAATGCTCTAGAGCTTTGGGCACTTATGAGTGGATAGTGATACCCTTTGGTTTAAATAATGTAGGAGTAACTTACCAAAGAGAAATGAATTCTATTTTCCATGATTTCATTGAGTCATTTGTGTAGATCTATATTAACGATATAGTCGTTAAGTCTGTATCAGGGAAAAGTCATATAGACCATCTTCGACAGTCATTCAAAAAATAAGGAAGCACGGTTTAAAGATGAATCCTCTCAAGTGTGCTTTATGTGTGTAGGCTGAGGATTTTCTAGGCTTTGTCGTCCATAAAAAGGGGATCTAAATCAACCAAAATAAGACTAAGGCCATCATGGAGGCGAAAGCGCCATCAACAAAGAAGGAATTGCAATCTTTGTTTTGAAAGATCAATTTCTTAAGGAGGTTCATCTCAAATCTAAGTGGAAATACTTAATAATTTTCACCTCTTCTTCAACTAAAAAAGGAAGGTTTTGAATCAGAGCAGAAACATCAGGAAGTGTTCGACAAGATTAAAGAGTATCTCATTTGACCTCCAAATTTGTTACCTCCTTGTAGAAGTAAGAGTATGAGATTGTATATTTTTGTATCTGATGTAACCATAGGGATCATGCTTGCTTAAGAGGATGAAAATGGTGTCGAAAGGGCCAATTATCATCTTAGTCAGGTTCTTAATGATGCAGAAACTAGATATAGAATGGTTGAAAAGTTGTGATTGTATCTGTACTTTTCTTGTACCAAATTAAAGCAACATATAAAGCCTTTTGATATGTAAGTTTCATCTCATTTCGATATTTTTAAACATATGTTATCCAAGCCAATCATGCACAATCGAATTGGAAAATGGTCACTTGCCTTGACTGGGTATTATTTAACACATATGCCTCTAAAGGATATGAAGGGGCAAGCGATTGCAGACTTTATAGTCGACCTTGCCATGGTCGAAAATCCCTAAAACTATCTCGAACTCGAGCCATGGAAATTATATTTTGATGGTTCTAGTCATAAAGATAAAACGTGTATTGGAGTATTAGTTATTTCTCCTAACAAAATTCAAATATAAAATAGATGGTCCTTGCTCAAACAATGAGACTGAGTATGAAGCATTGATAGTTGGCCTTAAAATTCTATTGGAATTAGGGGCAACTAGAGTCGAAATAAGTGAAGTTTCTGAATTGATTGTAAAACAGATGACTAGTGAATATAAATGTGTCAAAGAGAATTTAATAATGTATTTCGTAATAGAAAATCGACTATTACAAAAATTTGAATGGGTTAACATTAGACACATCCCTCGGCTCAAGAATCAAGTAGCTAAGGACTTGGCTCAAATTGCTTCTGGATACAAGGTGTCAAAAGAGAAGTTGGAGGATTTTATTGAAATTCGAGGAAGATTAATGGAAACCAAACTATCTCCATCAGATTTGGAAATAACGAAGTTGGGTTATGCAGACAAAGAAAATTTTTAAGATATTGGTTATTGACAACTTAACGGACACAGACTGGAGAAAACCAATAGTTGATTATTTGGAGAATCCAACAAATTCTGCAGAGCGAAAAATTAGGTATCACTATTTAAGCTATGCTCTTATGGGAAATGAATTATTTAAGAAGATGCCTGAATGAGTTTTGCTCAAATGCCTTAGTGAGACTGGGGCATATTTAGCCTTGTCAAATGTCCATTGTAACACCCCACTTCTAACCGACAATTATATATATAAATCAGCTTTAAAAACACATTGTATTCAACGTGGATATATAACACTTTAAAACTTTGGATGAACCATCAGCATAATAATTTAATCTCTTAATTTAACAACTTGAACATCTACGCAGCGGAATCATAATAACATATTTGTCCAACAATTACAACAACTTCAAAATAATGCATACTTAGCAACAAACAAATTAAAGTTCAACAACTGAAATAATCAATAACTAAAAGCAACAAGCGTCCATCCCCCTGAGTGTTACGTATCAGAGCAATGACACCAACTCGAACTACCGAAGGTATACTGCCTTCACTCTGGATTACCTGCACGTTACCAACGTAAGGATAACATTCAAATAGAAGGGGTGAGATATATAACAATATAATAAAACGTATGATAAATAATATATTAAATTAGATCACTTAACATCACCACTTCTCATCATATAAACAACAATAATCGCAACAGAATACCAACAATATACACATTTACTGCATCAATACACAACTTCTTTATGCAATCATATAATGCGACTCAATACTATGCAAATGCATGTGGTACCATTAGAGCAGAACTCCCATCTCAAATAATTTCCAATAAATAGAGGCATCAACAAGGCATAAGCCTTCATCTTAATATTCGCCAATACAGGCCATCTTAACGAGCATCAGCTCCATCTTGAAATGCAATGTATGCGACACAATCATGAATGTAATAATAACAACCATAATTAACAACATCTCAACACAACATCATCGTTGGCCAGAAGCCTACATCTTAATAGCTGCCAATTATTAGAGGCATCTCAACATCATTCATAAACATCATTCATCAACATAATCCATCAACATAATTCATCGCATAATTCATCAACATAATTTCATCAACGTAATTCATCAACATAATTTTTTTACAGCAACTCAGCCACAACAATAATACAACGATAGATCCACAATCCCACAACGTTGGCCATAGGTCTACAACATGATAATGCCTATAATTAATTAATCATCTAAGGATTATCTCTAAATTACCAAACCTCTACCTATTACTATTATGTAATACTATATCACTATCATCATTAATATTACTATTATGAACCAAACAATAATCTATAATCGTCTTATCCTCATCATACTTCACAAAATCATCATAGAGATTAACGTGGTAAGCTAACTCTAGTCCTAAACTGGGTTACTAGGATTATTCTTCTTATCCTTCATTTTAATCTTTAATAATGAATTCCATCGCGTTAGCTATCCAACGCTTCGAACGACACCTCAAACGGAGTCTGGAAACTCAAGTTACAGCCTTCGAAAACAAATCTGCCAAAAATCAGACTACATGAGTCGAAGCATAACGTTTTGAGTCGCCGCGTACTGGGCTAACATGCTGCATGAGTCGACGTGTAATCCCTTTGTATCGACTCATACTGAGTCTGCAACACTGCATGTATCGACGCATGCTCCTTCGTATCGACTCATCCTGAGTCCAAAAACCTGCATGTATCGACCCATGGCTTTTGCGGTCGACGCATACTGTTCTGTCATGAATATGTTCTACGATTTCACTGTGTTTTCACTATGGTTTCCATGCCTTAGGCCCTAAAAACATCCTCTAATCATAGGTAATCATCAATTATAATAATCCTATGTTTCTACATCAAATATACAGCATTAGGGCATCATTACTCATCTCTAAATCATTGATCTTCATCATACAACAATATATACATTCCAATCATAAACAAGACAACTTTTTACATCTAATCCAACATACTACTCATCATAAACCCTATTATAGAGTCAGAACCCCACCCTTACCTTGGATTGAAGGTTGCTCCACGACTTTTCTGGTTGAATTCCGTTCTGCCTCTTTTCCTTCTTTTCTGCAACTTTCACGTTCTCTTTCTCTTCTTCCAACCCTTATTTCCTTCTCTTCTTACTGCTTCTTCTTTTTCCTTATTATTTCTAAAAATTAATATAATAACCCTATAATTCTTATTATGCCTTAATGGGCTTAAAACTCCTACACCCCGTTTCTACTACTTCTAGTCCTTAAAATAAGCCCACATCAAATAATATTATTATTCTAATATTATTCCACAACTTAATAGAATAAATAAATCCAATAACAACAACACATCAACTATCATCATTACACAACTTCACAAATAATCCAAAAATAATTTAATTAAATGATTAATTAAATTACGATCGTTACAACTCTCCCCCACTTAGAATATTTTCGTCCTCGAAAATTTACCTTAATCAAACAACTCAGGATAGGAGTCTCGCATCTTGCTCTTCAACTCCAAAGTCATGCTTTCTATGGCAGCTCCTAGCCAAACCACTTTAACCAAATAAATCTCTTTGCCCCTCAGGGTCTTTATTTCACTATCCGCGATCCATACAGACATCGTCTCTACTGTAAGGTTATCCCGTACTTGCACATCATCCATATGAAACACATGAGATGGATCTGAAATATACTTCCATAGTTGTGACACATGAAACACATCATACAAATTCGAAATATTAGGTGGTAAAGCCACTCTATAAGCAACGTTCCCCACTCTCTCTGAAATCTGATATGGTCCAATAAAATGAGAAGTGAGCTCTTAGACTTCAATGCTCTCCCAACACCAGTCACAGGTGTAACTCTTAAAAACACATGGTCACCCGCTTGAAATTCTAAATCTTTCCTTCGCTTGTCATGATAACTCTTCTATCTACTTTGGGAAGCTTTCATCTTATCTCGAATCAACTTCACCTTCTCAGTAGTCTCACAAACAAGTTCAGATCCAAGTACTACACTTTCACCAGATTCATGCCAACATAAAGGAGTTCTACATCTTCGACCATACAACGCTTCAAAAGGTGCCATCCCAATACTAGAATGGTAACTATTATTATAAGTGAACTCTATCAACGGAAGATAAGTATCCCACGAACCTCCCTGCTCAAGAACACATGCCCTCAGCAAGTCTTCCAACGATTGGATAGTCCGTTCAGTCTGACCATCTGTCTAAGGGTGATACGCCGAACTCAACCTCAACTTAGAACCCAACGCTTCATGCAAACTCTTCCAAAAATTAGAAGTAAATCTTGGATCTCTATCTGACACGATGCATAAAAGGAACACCATGCAGCTTCATAATCACACTAGTGTAAATCTCAGCCAACTTCGACACTGGAAAACTGATGTTAATAGGAATAAAATAAGTCGACTTCGTAAGCCTATCAACAATCACCCAAATTGAATCATGTCCTCTTATATTATTAGGTAACCCTGTCACAAAGTCCATCGAAATGCTATCCCCTTTCCATTCTAGAACTTCTAACGGTTGCATCAACCCTGCAGGCTTATGATGTTCAACTTTCAACTTCTGACAAGTCAAACATGCATACACAAACCGAGCCACAACACTCTTCATTCCAGGCCACCAAAACAAACCTTTCAAATCTTGATACATCTTTGTAGCTCCTGGATGAATACTCAACTTACTTCTATGACTCTCTTCAAGTATCACTTTCTTTATCTCAGCATCATTAGGAATACAAATCCGGTTGCGAAATCAACACACCTTGCGCGTCTAACTTAAAATCGTTATTCTCATACTGATCGATCCCAACCATCAAATCTACCAGTTTCACATCCAACTTAAGAGCTTCTCTGATACTATCTAGAAATTCATTATTAATCTTCAACATACCCAACATAACACTCTGCGGCGTCACCTTGCAAACTAAGCTCATATCTCTGAACTGTTCAATTAATTCCAACTCTTTAACCATTATTGTCGACATATGTAAAGTTTTTCGACTCAACGCATCGGCTACCATATTCGCTTTTCCCGGATGATAATTCAAACCGAAATCATAATCCTTTAACAATTCCAACCATCTCCGTAGCCTCATATTCAGCTCCTTCTGATCGAATAAATACTTTAAGCTCTTATGGTCACTAAACACTTCAAATCTAGAACCATAAAGATAATGCCTCCAAATCTTCAATACAAAGACAACTGCAGCAAGATCCAAATAATGAGTAGGATAGTTCTTCTCATGAGTCCTCAACTGCCTTGACGCATAAGCAACTACCTTATCATTCTGCATAAGCACACCTCCTAAACCCATCTTATAAGCATCACAATATACCACAAAAGGCTCTCCTGGATTAGGCAACGTCAAAATCGGAGCCGACGTCAATCTCTTCTTTAATTCTGTAAAACTTTCTTCGCACTGAACACCCCATACAAAAGCTATACCTTTACAAGTCAATTTAGTCAACGGAAGTTCCAACTTAGAAAAACCTTCGATAAACCTTCTATAGTAACCAGCTAATCCCGAAAAGCTTCTAATCTCAGTAGTTAACTTCATAGTTTCCCATTGCAACAATGCATCAACTTTCGATGGACTACCTGAGATTACATAACCAAGAAAACTAACCTCCTTTAACGAAAACTCACACTTGGACAACTTTGCATACAACTTCTTCTCTTTCAAAACTTGCAATACTACTCTTAAGTGTTCTGCATGCTCTTCTTCTGACTTAGAGTAAATAAAAATGTCTTCAATGAGAACCACTACAAACCGATCCAAATAAGTATGAAATATGCGATTCATGTATTCCATGAATACTCTCGGCGCGTTGGTAACACCGAAAGGAATCACCGAATACTCATAATATCCATAACGCATTCTGAATGCCGTCTTCTGAATATCTTCATCCTTCACTTTAATCTGATGGTAACCCAACCTCAAATCAATCTTACTAAACACACGAGCATCCACCAATTGGTCAATCAAGTCATATATTCTTGGAAGCGGATACTTGTTCTTAATTGTCACTTTATTCAGTTGTCTATAATCAACACAAAGCCTCATACTTCTATCTTTCTTCTTTACTAACAACACTAGAGCTCCCCACGGCGATACACTTGGTATTACAAACTTCTTTTCAAGTAAATCTTCCAATTGCTTCTTTAACTCTGACAATTCAAATGCAGACATCATGTATGGTGCCAAAGACACAAGTCTGGTACCAGGTACAAGATCAATTGCAAATTCAACTTCCCTCACCGACCATACATCAGGAATTTCATCAAGGAAAACTTCAGGAAATTCACACACCACCTGCAATTCCTCAATTATAGCTTGAGTCTCTACAGATAGTGACGCCATCAACGAGAACATTTGTGCTTCTTCTTGCATCAACTTCCTCAACTGTCTAGCAGACAACAGACTATCTTACTCTTCTTTAAGAGTAGAAAACCTCACAGACTTGTCATAACAGTTAATATGAACATAGTTATGCTCTAACCAGTTCATACCCAAAGTCACATCCAACCCTCTTATCGGTAAATAAACCAAATCAACAGCAAAGTCTATGTCGAAGATCGACAAGGGACACTTTAAACACATAAAAGAAGTAGTCACCGACCCCTTGGCTGGAGTATCGACGACCATTTCTCCATTCATACAAACTAACATAAGACCCAATCTTTCAACACAATCAGCAGCAATAAAAAAATGAGTAGCATCGGTATCAATAATAGTAATTAAAGGAGTATTATTGATGAAACATGTACCTCTGATAAGGTTGTCCTCAACAGCTGTCTAATCCTCAACCAAAGTGAACACCTTGCCACTTGTCAGCGCCCTCTTTGGTTTCTAACACTGACTACCAATGTGCCCTTCTTCACTACAATTGAAACAAATCACATCCTTATGCTTGCACTCAGATACAACATGTTTTTTCTTACCATAACGGAAACACCTCTTTACTTCAGCAGTACACACATTACTCTTATGCCCAGGTTTTCCACATTTAAAACAAACAACACCAGCAGGAGCATCTCCCCCACTAGTCCTCTGACCCTGAGCATCTTTCTGTTTACCTTTACCAGCTGGGGTATCATAAGGCTTACCACGACTCTGTTGGTACTTACCCCTCTTCTCACTGATAATCTTGTAATGAGCATTATTATCCTCTTCATAAATTCTGCAACTATCAACCAAATCAGTAAAGACACGAATCTTATGGTATCCAACTGCCTTCTTGATCTCTGGGCGCAACCCGCTCTCAAACTTGATGCACTTTGAAAACTCAACATCTGCCTCATAGTAGTACGGATAAAACTTAGACAACTCAACAAATTTTGCAGCATACTCAACAACCGACATATTCCCTTGCTTCATCTCAAGGAATTCAATCTCCTTCTTACCACGAACATCTTCACAAAATTACTTCCTCAGAAATTCCCTACGGAACACGGTCCAAGTGGCATTTTCACCTGCAACTTCCAATCTCTGACAAGTCTCTAGCCACCAGTCATCAGCCTCAACTGCTAGAATATGAGTACCATATCGAACCTTCTGCGCTGAAGTGCAATCCATCACACGGAAGATTCTCTCAATCTCTTTCAACCAATGCAACGCTCCGTCAGGATCATACTTTCCCTTGAAGGTAGGCGGATTCTCTCTTTGGAAAGTCGCCAAACTACAAGATCCAGCATTCCCGTCAACATTCATCTAATTCTCCATCGCATACGCCATTGCTTTTAAAGTAGCAGCAAGTACAACATCATTCCTTCCAGCCATCTCAACTTATCACTACAACATAAACAACGGTTAGAACTCAAATTAACAATACTCGATTGTTAGATAACTACGACTCGACAACTTGGTCGGACGGACCAACCTTTGCTCTAATACCAACTTTGTAACACCCCAATTCCACCCGACAATTATATATACAAATCAGAGTCATAAAATTCATGCAACTGAATCAGGATGCCATAAATTCAACTTTAAAAACACATTGCATTCAACGTGGATATATAACACTTTAAAACTTTGGATGAACCATCAACATAATAATTTAATCTCTTAATTCAACAACTTAAACATTTACACAGCGGAATTATAATAATATCTTTGTCCAACAATTACAACAACTTCAAAATAATGCATACTTAGCAACAAACAAATTAAAGTTCAACAACTGAAATAATCAATAACTAAAAGCAACAAGCATCCATTCCCCCGAGTGTTACGTATCAGAGCAATGACACCGACTCGAACTACCGAAGGTATACTGCCTTCACTTTGGATTACCTGCACGTTACCAACGTAAGGGTAACATTCAAACAGAAGGGTTGAGATATCTAACAATATAATAAAATGTATGATAAATAATATATTAAATTAGATCACTTAACATCACCACTTCTCATCGTATAAACAACAATAATCGCAACAGAATATCAACAATATACACATTTACTTCATCAATACACAACTTATTTATGCAATCATATAATGCGACTCAATAATATGCAAATGCATGTGGTACCATTGGAGAAGAACTCCCATCTCAAATAATTGCCAATAAATAGAGGCATCAACAAGGCATAAGCCTTCATCTTAATATTCGCCAATATAGGCCATCTTAATGAGCATCAAATCCATCTTGAAATTCAATGTATACGAAACAATCATGAATGTAATAACAACAACCATAATTAACAACATCTCAACACAACATCATCGTTGGCCAGAAGCCTACATCTTAATAGCTTCCAATTATTAGAGGCATCTTAACATCATTCATCAACATCATTCATCAACATAATCCATCAACATAATTCATCGCATAATTCATCAACATAATTTCATCAACATAATTCATCAACATAATTTTTTTACAGCAACTCAGCCACAACAATAATACAACGATAGATCGATAATCCCATAACGTTGGCCATAGGCCTACAACATGATAATGCCTATAATTAATTAATCCTCTAAGGCTTATCTCTAAATTACCAAACCTCTACCTATTACTATTTTGTAATACTACATCATTATCATCATTAATCTTACTATTATAAACCAAACAATAATCTATAATCGTCTTATCCTCATCATACTTCACAAAATCATCATAGTGATTAACGCGGGAAGCTAACTCTAGTCCTAAATTGGGTTACTAGGATTATTATTATTATCCTTCATTTTAATATTTAAGAATTAATCCCATCGCGTTAGCTATCCAACGCTTCAAATGGCACCTCAAACGGAGTCTGGAAACTCAAGTTACAGCCTTCGGAAACAAATCTACCAAAAATCAGACTACATGAGTCGACACATAACGTTTTGAGTCAACGCGTACTGGGATAACATGCTGCATGAGTCGACGCGTAATCCCTTTGTATCGGCTCATACTGAGTCTGCCACACCGCATGTATCGACGCATTCTCCTTCGTATCGACTCATCCTGAGTCCAAAAACCTGCATGTATCGACGCATGGCTTTTGCAGTCGACGCATATTGTTCTGTCATGAATATTTTCTGCGATTTCACTGTTTTTTCACTACGGTTTCCCTTCCTTAGGCCCTAAAAACATCCTTTAATCATAGGTAATCATCAATTATAATAATCCTATGTTTCTACATCAAATATACAGCATTAGGGCATCATTACTCATCTCTAAATCATTGATCTTCATCATACAACAATATATACATTCCAATCATAAACAAGACAACTTTTCACATCTGATCCCACATACTACTTATCATAAACCCTATTATAGAGTCAGAACCCCATCCTTACCTTGGATTTAAGTTTTCTCCATGACTTTTCTGTTGAATTTCGTTCTGCCTCTTTTCCTTCTTTTCTGCAACTTTCACGTTCTCATTCTCTTCTTCCAACCCTTATTTCCTTCTCTTCTTACTGCTTCTTCTTTTTCCTTATTATTTCTAAAAACTAATATAATAACCCTATAATTCTTATTATGCCTTAATGGGCTTAAAACTCCTACACCCCCTTTCTACTACTACTAGTCCTTAAAATAAGCCCACATCAAATAATATTATTATTCTAATATTATTCCACAACTTAATAGAATAAATAAATCCAATAACAACAACACATAAACTATCATCATAACACAACTTCACAAATAATCCAAAAATAATTTAATTAAATAATTAATTAAATTACGGGCGTTACAACTCTCCCCACTTAGAATATTTTTGTCCTCAAAAATTTACCTTAATCAAACAACTCAGGATAGGAGTCTTGCATCTTGCTCTCCAACTCCCAAGTCATGCTTTCTCCGACAGCTCCTAGCCAAACCACTTTAACCAAAGAAATATCTTTGCCCCTCAGGGTCTTTATTTCACGATCCGCGATCCGTACAGGCATCATCTGCACTGTAAGGTTATCCCGTACTTGCACATTATCCATATGAATCACGTGAGATGGATCTTAAATATACTTTCGGAGTTGTGACACATGATACACATCATGCAAATTCGAAAAATTAGGCGGTAAAGCCACTCTATAAGCAACGTTCCCCACTCTCTCTGAAATCTGATATGGTCCAATAAAATTAGAAGTGAGCTTCTTAGACTTCAATGCTCGCCCAACACCAGTCACAGGTGTAACTCTTAAAAACATGTGGCCACCCGCTTGAAATTCTAAATATTTCCTTCGCTTGTCATGATAACTCTTCTGTCTACTTTGGGAAGCTTTCATCTTTTCTCAAATCAACTTCACCTTCTCAGTAGTCTCACGAACAAGTTCAGGTCCAAGTACTACACTTTCACCAGATTCATGCCAACATAAAGGAATTCTACATCTTCGACCATACAACGCTTCAAATGGTGTCATCCCAATACTAGAATGGTAATTGTTATTATAAGTGAACTTTATCAACGGAAGATAAGTATCCCACGAACCCCATTTCTCAAGAACACATGCCCTCAGCAAGTCTTCCAACGATTGGATAGTCCTTTCAGTCTGACCATCTATCTGAGGGTGATACGCCGAACTCAACCTCAACTTAGAACCCAACGCTTCATGCAAACTTTTCCAAAAATCAGAAGTAAGCCTTAGATACCTATCTGACACAATGCACAAAGGAACACCATGCAGCTTCACAATCACGCTAGTGTAAATCTCAGCCAACTTCGACACTGGAAAACTGATGTTAATAGGAATAAAATGAGCCAACTCCGTAAGCCTATCAACAATCACTCAAATTGAATCATGTCCTCTTATAGTATTAGGTAACCCCATCACAAAGTCCATCGAAATGCTATCCCCTTTCCATTCTAGAACTTCTAACGGTTGCATCAACTCTGCAGGCTTATGATGTTCAACTTTCAACTTCTGACAAGTCAAACATGCATACACAAATCGAGCCACATCACTCTTCATTCCAGGCCACCAAAATAAACCTTTCAAATCTTGATACATCTTTGTAGCTCCTGGATGAATACTCAAATTAATTCTATGACTCTCTTCAAGTATCATTTTCTTCATCTCAGCATCATCAGGAAAACAAATCTGGTTACAAAATCTCAACACAACTTGTGCATCTAACTTAAAATCATTATTCTCATTCTGATCGATCGGAACCATCAAATCTACCAGTTTCACATCCAACTTATGAGCTTCTCTTATATTGTCTAGAAATTCATTATTAATCTTTAACATACCCAACATAACACTCTGCGGCGTCACCTCGCAAACTAAGCTCATATCTCTGAACTGTTCAATTAATTCCAACTCTTTAACCATCATTGCCGACATATGTAAAGTTTTTCGACTCAACGCATCGGCTACCATATTCGCTTTCCCCGGATGATAATTCAAACCGAAATCTTAATCCTTTAACAATTCCAACCATCTTCGTTGCCTCATATTCAGCTCCTTCTGATCGAATAAATACTTTAAGCTCTTATGGTAACTAAACACTTCAAATCTAGAACCATAAAGATAATGCCTCCAAATCTTCAACACAAAGACAACTGCAGCAAGCTCCAAATCATGTGTAGGATAGTTCTTCTCATGAGTCCTCAACTGCCTTGATGCATAAGCAACTACCTTATCATTCTACATAAGCACACCTCCTAAACCCATCTTAGAAGCATCACAATATACCACAAAAGGCTCTCCTAGTTTAGGCAACGTCAAAATCGAAGCCCACGTCAATCTCTTCTTCAATTCTGTAAAACTTTCTTCGCACTAAACATACCATACAAAATCTCTACCTTTACAAGTCAATTTAGTCAATGGAAGTGCCAACTTAGAAAAACCTTCGATAAACCTTCAATAGTAACCAGCTAATCCGAAAAAGCTTCTAACCTCAGTAGCTGACTTCAGAGTTTCCTATTGCAACACCACATCAACCTTCGATGGATCTACAGTGTTTTACTCCAAAATTTTCCCTCCCATATTTCTCAAAACATTTCAAGAAAGATCCTCAAGTTGCTCAAGGTAGTCCAAGGGTTGGCCAGACAAGCTCTCTCCTAAGGCAGTGTACCTCAAATTAGGGTTTCATGTTGCATAAAGATACTTGAGTCCAAGGGACCCCAAATTCTCAACATTGTCCCAACATGTTTTCAAGAACATCCATGTCAAGTTTCAAGCCCTACAGAGGAAATTTTCTCAGTCAATTGCTCAAAGGCCTGAAAATCAATTGTGCTAGGGCAAAAGCCAATTGTGGCCCACATACAGTCAAACTTCAAGATTTTTAGTTAACTTTCTCATTTTGAAGGATATTTCATCATTTGATCAAGGCTTGATCATGATTCATCAAAGATTGCTCATAACTCCTCAAGAATCAAAAGTTGCTAAATTAGAGTTTTGTAGGAAGAGTCAACTCAACTTTGACCAAGCCTAACTTTCTCATACTTTATGAGAAATGACCCATCCAAAGATCATTTTGAATAGTATGCAATTCCCTACAATCCATCTTGATCTCCCAAGTTCAAAATATGCACTCACAAGAAGTTATGAATTTGGACATTATAGGTCATTTTGAAAAGTCAACAAAAACACCTTTTTTGTCAAAGCTTCATACATGAGCATGGAATATCAAATTGAGATGAGACCAAAAGGGTTGATTATAGGACATGTCAAGATTTCTAAAAAGTCCAAGAAAACCTCCAAAGAGTCAAAATTGAGGAAGTTATGCATTGGTGAAGTTGACCTTTTTTGCAAAATTGCCAAAAGTCAACTATGCCTAAAACTTCAATTTTTGCCAAATGGGCCTAATCGTTTTCACTTTTTTTGAGTTGGAAACATGGTCCACGAGCCCTAGCCTTTGCCACTTGTCATTATCTTATTTTTATTATTTATTTTGATTTTTATTTGAATTAAATCATTTTAAATCAAAACAAATTATAGAAAATCCAAAATATTGAAAACAAAAGATTTTGTGCTTGTTTCAGGTTTTAAATTACAGCTAGCATCAAATCAAACTCGTGCAAAGGCTTGGTGTGCATAAAAAGATTAGATTTAGGCCATTTTTGGAAATATTTTAAGGTGAATCAAATTAAGATCAAACTCATTGATGGAGGAAGATTGAGTGCATTCCTTCAACCCTAATTCACTCCTCAATACATAAGGAGTGTGTGCAGACCAATAGAGGCTAGAGAAGGAGGCGTGTGATCAAGAACACAAACTTGAAAAATCAAGAAAAAGTGCAAACACGAATTCCCATTTAGAGGAAATTTCAAGATCCTTGAACCATCTCAATCGATTCCTGGGATCCTCAGCAAGCCAAAGCAACCCAGAACAAGCGTTTTCAGGCCTTATATCGCGTTGTAAGTCGCCCACGGCATAGCTTCTTTTTTGAAATCAAATAACATCATTCTTGCACTTGTAGCATAAAATAATTGTATATTCTTGATCACCATCATGTTTGCAAGCTTCCTGTAATATTTGATTGCATTTTCATGGCTTGTACTGGATTTCACCATAGCTAGGGTTTTAGGGTTCAAATTAGGATCTTCGTTTGCAGGAAAAATTAGGCCATGAAAGGGCCACCTTTGTGTTCAACAAGGCCAGACGAAGCCATCCATGGCCTTCATTTTTATTTATAACGCTTGTGTTGAGTTTTGGAATTTGCAGGACTTGTACTACGGACAAACGTCCGTAGGTAAAAGTTTGAAACTTTTACCAACAGATCCAAGGAAGAAGACAACCAACGTGGCAACCTCCCATAGGCGTGTTTGAATTTCGCGCGTTTCTGACTCAATATTTTCACTTTTCATATATTATCATTGTTATATGTTTTATGTACAAACAAAAGCAAGTGGCGCAGTGGTAGTGGAGTGGTTGGATAGTGCTTCAGGACCTGGGTTCGAATCCCAGGTCCCTCACTTTCTTCATGTATTTTTCTTTTAGGTAATCACATGCATACATAAATTCAAGGCCTATCATACTCCCTCAAGATCCAACCATTCAGGAATCCAAGAAGCCAGATCTGATGGCTATGATGTGATGACCATGGTGTGCCTTAGTCAAGGCAATACGCTGGATCTCAGAAGTCAACGTGGACTTCCATCTTTGGGCCCAGAATTCTGATTCTTGCACCCCCCCTAATTGCAGGCCCAATATCTCTTCTTTATCTTTTTTATATTTGTTTTATTTTATTTTATTTATTTATTTTATTTACTAACAAATTAATTATTTATTCTTATCAAAAATCACAAAAAATATTACTTTTCATAAATTAGGTCTAGATTTTATTTTTATTAAAAAAATTAATTAAATTAATTAGGTTTGTTAATTTAGATAACTTTAATTTATTTTTTGTACATAATTAAAATTAATTAGAACAAATAGGTTTTATTTTCTAATTTAATTATATTTTCTTTTTCCTAAAAATAACCAAAACATAAAAAATAGGTCATGTAATTATTTTTATTAATTAATTTAATTAAACTAATTATTTATATATTTAATTTTAAAACCTAATCTTTTTTTCTTAAAAATAATTAAAAACAAAAAAAACAATTTTTCTTTTGATTAGGTTAGAAGGGTCAAAACCCTAATTTCTTCCCGATCTTAATTTTTCTCGCGCGCTTTATTTTTATTATTTATCATATTGATGTAACTGCCTACAGTTTGTAATAGTTCTAATTAGGACGTTTATTTCCATTTATCGCTTTATTTTCAAAGGGTTTGTTTTTGGCAATGCAAATACCTGAAGCCTTGTAATAGCGTAGTTTAATTTCCGCATTTTAAATTCCACAAATATTTAACTGTTAGATGTATGATATTAGGATGCATGACAAGAATGTATGTGAAAAACTTTAAAACAGTTAGATGACCCTAACATGTGCAAAGATAAATAATCTGAAATTAAATCACTCGCATTAGGGTTATTACTAAGACTTCCTAACATTGCTTTAGTGACCGTATGTCCCTTTCGAATTGACCCTCAAAACTCCAACGACGATGCTACTTACTCACTAATAGTGGGATAGCATTGTCTAAAGGAAACAAACATAGAATGATTCTTTTTTCGAGTAGGTAGATTAGCTCTTAGATACTTGCTCAATCCAAACAAACTTTTTCACACTTACACTCCTTTCAAAACAAAGTTTTCAAAAACACTTCATTACACTCTTGAAGACAGAAGCAAGAGTTAAATCGAAGTCAAAACAAAAGCTTTTCAAATCACACAAACACAAAGAAAACAACTCTGGAAATGATGAGCAAGTACCTAAGAGCCCGTAGATAACTACGGATAGAAAGGGTGCTAATACCTTCCCTTTCTATAATCTACCCCCCGTACTCAGAAATATCTCGAAGAAGGAATTTTTCTGTGCTTTTTTCCTTTTCTTGTTGGATAAAATAAAAGTCGGTGGCGACTCTTGCTTACCGCGACATTTTGCAAACACAAACGCAAAACGCAAACCAGCAAATTCCTTAAAAAGGAAAAACACGTCCCGGTTCTGGCCACCGTATCACAGAACTGGCGACTCTGCTGGGGATTAAATAAGTGGGGTGTACCTTAGGATTAGTTCATCATATTGTTTTCTATTGTTTGATTTGATTGCTTTATCTTTGTGGGCTTTGTATCAGAGTTACTATAGATCCTAACCCGGATCAGGGGGACACCTTTTAGGTAAGTAGCAATAGACTTTGTGGGAACTGTACGGCGTAGACCGATACGGTTGAAGCAGTAGCTACGTTGATGTGGCACATTAGTTGGTACCGATATCCCTTATGGAGCAACAAGGAGAATATGGGGCTGCTATATGGGTCATTAAGCATCAACTGACCTTAGAACCTATAATTGACCAACTTGGCCATAGGAAGTAGTGAGATGCTACACTCATTGAGACCATACTCTCGAGATGGTTTTGGCCGCAAGAAAAGATTGCGTGACTGGAATTATGACCGATGGAGGATGGTCAGTGATATTGAGAACCTCTAGAACCCGGTTACTATTATTAGGACAGGTTGAACCAACTGAACTTCAAGAGGGTAATACCCAGACCCCATGCAAGCCTAAACCTAAGGCTATTTGTGTGACTCGTGTGCTTTCAACTTGAACTACTTGCACATTTTTGTTATCTAACAACTTGAGTTCCTTGCAGGTTTTGTTTACAGTCCTTATCCAATAACTTAGATTTCTTTCCGGATTTACTTGTTTACATCACCTCGTATTTTTGCTTAAACGCATAACATACACGTCATAACATCATACCATAACATTTCCTTAACCATTTCAAGGATCTCAAGGGTTTGTGATGCAGGTTATGGTAAATCATACGTCTAACAAGGGGCAAGGGGATTTATTTTCCTCTAGCCAATTCCGTCTAGAGATCAAAACACGATAACTTGAGTCAGTGGCTATGACCCACTCGATATGGTGAGCTTGACTCTTGAAGAAGGACTCTTAACGACACGAAGTTTCTTCAATCAAGCTGCAACCAAATTCTAACAGTTTCTTGTTTACCCCGTGAGATCCTTGAAAACATTGCATACATATATCATACATATCATTGCATAACAGGTCTTCTAGTACAAGTCTCTCATGTTCTCACTGTTTATTTCAGCAATGGCTCTCAAACAAGACAACAGAGATCTTCATACTCAAGAAGCTCAGTTCAGGGACATATTCCTAAACCTATCCAAGGGGCAGGAAAAGTTGAAAACACTCCTCGTTGGGAACTTGGTCAAGAAAAGTCCTGAAGACAATAAGGACGAACTGTTGGAACAATTGCAAGCTGAGGTAGGTGCAATGATAACCCAGATGATGGGGCAGATGGCTCTTATCCAGGCTTAGCCCGGGAACAAGAAGAGTTGAGAACCATTATCAACCAGCTTCATCAAGACAGATACAACAGTATGAAGCAAACAGTCGAGGCTGGGGACTAAGTTATTGATCAACCTCTAAGAAGACAAGGGTTTGGTGTGGTGAGGAATGGACCTCTCCAAGTTTCTACTACCTCACGCGTCCAACAACAACCTCGCCCAAAACAACGGGTTAATCAGAGTAAGCCAGATACGCCCAAGAGGCAGTTTACCAAGCTCAACATGCCGTTGTCTCAAGCTTTACAACACCTGTTGAGAATGAACCTGGTGACGTTGATAGGACCTCATCTGAATCCCAAGACTTCTTCACCTAACTACAATCCTGATGCAAGGTGTGTATATCACTCCAACAGTCCGGGGCATGATATTGACGACTGTTGGAAGTTGAAGTACAAAATTCAAAACCTGATTGATAAAGGAGCATTGGAATTCACACAAGATGGTCAATTGGAATGTTTATGTCAATCCTCCAAGGCCCACCATTTAAAGTGACAAGTTCTGACAAGAGAGGCTTTTGTTCATTAGAATTTTCAATTTGTAATTTTCTTTTGAATGTTCGAGTAGTTGTTCATGTCAAACTTTGTTACTTTATCAATGCATTACATATGTCTGTTTTGAATCAATCCATTCGTATTCACTATATTTAAATTGCTTTCCCTTTTGTGATGTTCAACTCTCGATTAAAAAACTCTAAGCCTTTAGAGGGAGGATGACGAAAATGATACCATAATCTCTACAGTATGTTTTTGAATAGACCCCGCTGACGATGTACAGGCGTTGTTTCAAATCCTAAACAGTGGAGTTATAAGGAAGATAATCCCTAGTCAACCCCTTCGAGCCAAAGAAGTATGAGTTTTTCTTTTTACACAAATTAAAACCCTTAATCACAACCTGGGGCAGGGTAGTTTTCTCAGTTAATTCAGGTGCACAATGAATGGCTTCAAAGACGTCCTTCCAAAACAAAAGACGGTGATGGTTCCTTATAATCGTCAAGACAGGCAGTCATTATCTCTCAAAAATAAAAGCCCACTGAGTCAAAACCTATGAAGGAGACTTAAGAAAAAAAACTGGGGCATCCAGCTGACTGTAATCACAAAAAGAAATAGTTCAGGCAAAAGACAGGGATAATAAAATCAAAAAAAGAATAAGGGAGGTCCTACAAACTCTCAACAAAAATGACTGCCTGTTCAAGATAAATTGTCAGTATCTGAACCATCACTGGAATATCAGAGCAAAGACTCAAACAGGATCTAAATACACAATTAGCTGAGTTTAGGATCGAAGAACATCACGAAGAATGGGTGGGTACAAATAAAATTTGAGTCTTTATCCTTTGTTTCTTGAACCGTGAACCAGGCCACGTTATAACCCTTAAAATTCCTAGCTGAAGCATGGGTTAGTTCGAAAGCATACTGTTACAAAAGGTATCCTGACTCATGTAGGACTTGCTATAAATCCTGAGTTGACATCACATTTTACAAAATTTTCCTGTCTTACTGAAAAATGCATTTTCAAAAATTTCAAGACAGACATAAGCTTTGCATTCTTAAAAATAACATTGTTTGCATATGACTATTTGCTCAACAGCAGAGAAATTCGCACGACGAATATCTAGTGAACAAAAATCTTCTCAATAAAAAGGATCACCTCAAGTGGAAAAACACTTCCAACCAAGGGGCACGGCATGATCATTGTCCATCATCTGGGGCATTTAAGTCAAGATTCAAGGAATCTCTCAAAGATGCCAAATAGCCAGGGGAAATCTCCATCTGAGTCACTTGGGGCATTGGACATGAATTCCAGCAACGGATCTTGTATGATCAGACGAACATCTTCTGGTAGTGTGGCAACACTACCGACAGTGACAACTCCCTACACACTGAGAGCGTGGACATAGTCAGAAAATACTGCGCATGAATAAAGACCCGCTAGGTTGACTGGCCTAGGAAAAAATGAGGGCATCCCGGCGAACCAAAAGGGTTCGGGCAAAAATTAGGGATAAAAACAAAAAAAAAATTGTACACCCGGCAAGTCGAAAACCTGAAAAGGCGGCTTGGGCAAGAAAGGGTATCCCGGTGGACTGAAAATCTGAAAAGACAGTCCAAGCAAAAATTAGGGATCAAAGCGTACGACTATGTCCCATCATCTTGTCACTTGCCTACCAGAAGAAGACTGATCATTTCGATCGAAAGTTACCAAACACCTCATAAGTTGGGATAACACTCGATCCACAAGGCCCCCGCAGGCACTTTCTCCCGCAGAAACAGTGGCAGAAAAGTCTCGATGCAAAGTCATCGTCATATCCTCGGCATGCGTCCCAGTAACATTCACTCCCCACAGAGTAAGACAAAGACAGTGATGTTAGTTGTCCCAAATAGGACACAATTCTCCCAGCTGAGGATCGCAACCGCGAATGAGTCGGTAAGATTCTCCCCAAGCAGAGTTTATCTATCACCAGCACTGGAAGATTATCCCCAGAGAAGTTTGGAGAATTATCCCCAGTAGAGTCTGGAAAATTGTCCCCAGTAGAGTCTAAAAGGTTATTCCCAGTGAAGTCGCAACTGGAAAATCATCCCCAGTGGAGTTCATTCCTTTTACAAACAGAAACTCAATCCCTAACAGAGTTTATCATCACCGGCAACGGTAATCCATCCCCAACTGAGGTTATCCTTCCAAATCAACAGATCCTCCGACAGAGTATGTCTTCCCCAGAGTCATTTCCTCGTCAGTTTATTCCCCAGCGGATTTATCCTCTCCTGCAGATTTATTCTCACAATCATCTTCATTCACTATCCCCAGCAGAAATGAAGAATTCAACTCTTTTCTCCAGCAGCAATCCGGGATTTATTTTCCAGCTAAAAACATCACATTTCCATACATCATGACACATGCATATACGCATCATACAAACATAATCTCATTTATTTTGATAACATTATTGCTTGATACATATCACGCATTACATACAACTAACCTTTACCTTTTAGGAAAGATACAATCAAATTCTCACAAAATTCAAGCTGTGAAGCTCGGGTACGACTGGATAATAGTTTAATCCCCAGTAAGTCGCTGTAAAGCCTGGACCACGACCAGATAGTAGTTCATTCTCAACTTTCCTCTTCAATAGAGATGGTTTCTCAGTAGAATACGGACGACCGAAGTTCCTAAAATTCAACAGAGATGATTCCTCAGTAGAATACGGACGACCGAAGTTCCTAAAATTCAACAGAGATGGTTCCTCAGTAGAATACGGATGACCGAAGTTCCTAAAATTCAACAGAGATGTTTCCTCAGTAGAATACGGACGACCGAAGTTCCTAAAATTCAACAGAGATGGTTCCTCAGTAGAATACGGACGACCGAAGTTCCTAAAATTCAACAGAGATGTTTCCTCAGTAGAATACGGACGACCAAAGTTCCTAAAATTCAAAAAAGATGGTTCCTCAATAGAATACGGGCGACCGAAGTTCCTAAAATTCAACAGAGATGATTCCTCAGTAGAATACGGACGACCGAAGTTCCTAAAATTCAACAGAGATGATTCCTCAGTAGAATACGGACGACCGAAGTTCCTAAAATTCAACAGAGATGTTTCCTTAGTAGAATACGGATGACCGAAGTTCCTAAAATTCAACAGATATGTTTCCTCAGTAGAATACGGACGACCGAAGTTCCTAAAATTCTACTTCTCTCAACAAAGATCAGCCTTCCCCAGCGGAATCTTCCTCAACGACAGGTATACAAGCTCTCGCTAAGGAATCTCTTATGCGATCGACACTCCTTCAAATGGCATCTTTAAACCCATCCCCTCATCAGTAATTTCCAAATGGCATCTGTAAGCCCATTCCCGACATCACAAGGCAATTACCGCTTCATGCGAGTGCAAATTTCTGGGCACTCTAGTGTTCAATCATCTTCCACCTTCAGATCACGAAAGGCAGACAAGCCAATCTAAATCTCCAGGTTTAAGAAAATTGAACAGGGGCAGCTGTTGTACCCCAAAATTTTCCCTCCCATATTTCTCAAAACATTTCAAGAAATATCCTCAATTTGCTCAAGGTAGTCCAAGGGTTGACCAGACAAGCTCTCTCCTAAGGCAGTCTACCTCAAATTAGGGTTTCATGTTGCATCAAGATACTTGAGTCCAAGGGACCCCAAATGCTCGACATTGTCCCAACATGTTTTCAAGAACATCCATGTCAAGTTTCAAGCCCTACAGAGGAAATTTGCTCGGTCAATTGCTCAAAGGCCTGAAAATCGACTGTGCTAGGGCAAAAGCCAACTGTGGCCCACATACAGTCAAACTTTAAGATTTTTAGTCAACATTCCTCAAGAATCAAAAGTTGCTAAATTAGGGTTTTGCAGGAAAAGTCAACTCAACTTTGACCAAGCCTAACTTTCTCATACTTTATGAGAAATGACCCATCCAAAGCTCATTTTGAAGAGGATGCAATTCCCTATAATCCATCTTCAGCTGCCAAGTTCAAAATATGCACTCATAAGAAGTTATGAATTTGGACATTATAGATCATTTTGAAAAGTCAACAAAAACACCTTTTTTGTCAAAGCTTCATACATGAGCATGGAATATCAAATTGAGATGAGACCAAAAGGGTTGATTAGAGGACATACTTCCATCTTTCTTCTTTACTAACAACACTGGAGCTCCCACGGCGATATACTTGGTCTTACAAACTTCTTTTCAAGTAACTCTTCCAATTGCTTTTTTAACTCTGACAATTTAGATGCAGACATCATGTATGGTGGCATAGACACATGTCTGGTACCAGGTACAAGATCAATTGCAAATTCAACTTCCCTCTCCGGCGGTACATCAGGAATTTCATAAGGGAAAACTTCAAGAAATTCACACACCACCTGTAATTCCTCAATTATAGCTTGAGTCTCTACAGATAGTGACGCCATCAACGAGAACATTTGTGCTTCTTCTTGCATCAACTTCCTCAACTGTCTAGTAGACAACAAACTATCTTCCTCTTCTTCAGGAGTAGAAAACCTCACAGACTTGTCATAACAGTTAATATGAACACAGTTATGCTCTAACCAGTTCATACCCAAAATCACATCCAACCCTCTTAACGGTAAACAAACCAAATCAACAGTAAAGTCTGTGTCGAAGATCGACATGGGACACTTTAAACACATAAAATAAGTAGTCATCGAACCCTTGGATGGAGTATCGACGACCATTTCTCCATTCATAGAAGACAACATAAGACCCAATCTGTCAACACAATCAACAGCAATAAAACAATGAGTAGCACCGGTATCAATAATAGTAATTAAAGGAGTACTATTAATGAAACATGTACCTCTGATAAGTCTGTCCTCAACCGCTGTTTGATCCTCAACCAAAGTGAACACCTTGCCACTTGTCTACGCCCTCTTTGGTTTCTGACACTGACTACCAATGTGCCCTTCTTCACTACAATTGAAACAAATCACATCCTTATGCTTGCACTCAGATACAACATGTCTATTCTTACCACAACGAAAACACCTCTTTACTTCAGCAGTACACATATTACTCTTATGCCCATGTTTTCCACATTTAAAACAAACACACCATCAGGAGCATCTCCCCCACTAGTCTTCTAACCCTGAGAAGCTTTCTGTTTACCTTTACCAACTGGGGTATCATAAGGCTTACCACGATTCTGTTGGTACTTACCCCTCTTCTCACTGATAATCTTGTAATGAGCATTATTATCGTCTTCATAGATTCTGCAACTATCAACCAAATCAGCAAAGACACGGATCTTCTGGTATCCAACTGCCTTATTGATCTCTAGGCGCAATTCGCTCTCAAACTTGATGCACTTCGAAAACTCAACATCTGCCTCATCGTAGTGCGGATAAAACTTAGACAACTCAACAAATTTTGCAGCATACTCAATAACCAATATATTCCCTTGCTTCAGCTCAAGGAATTCAATCACCTTCTTACCACGAACATCTTCAGGAAAGTACTTCCTCAAAAATTCCCTGCGGAACACGGCCCAAGTGGCATTTTCACCCGCAACTTCCAATCTCTGACAAGTCTCTAGCCACCAGTCATCAACCTCAACTGCTAGCATACGAGTACCATATCGAACCTTCTATGCTGGAGTGCAGTTCATCACACGGAAGATTCTCTCAATCTCTTTCAACCAATCCAACGCTCCGTCAGGATCATACTTTCCCTTGAAGGCAGGCGGATTCTCTCTTTGGAAAGTCGCCAAACTACGAGATCCAGCACTCTCGTCAATATTCGACTGATTCTTCATCGCATGCACCATTGCTTCTAAAGCAGCAGCAAGTGCAGCATCATTCCTTCCAGCCATCTCAACTTATCACTACAACATAAACAATGGTTAGAACTCAAATTAACAATACTCGATTGTTAGACAACTATGACTCGACAACTTGGTCGGACGGACCAACCTTTGCTCTGATACCAAATTTGTAACACCCCAATTATACCCGGTAATTATATATACAAATCAGAGTCATAAAATTCATGCAACTGAATCCGGATGCCATAAATTCAACTTTAAAAACACATTGCATTCAACGTGGATACATAACACTTTAAAACTTCAGATGAACCATCAGCATAATAATTTAATCTCTTAATTCAACAACTTGAACATCTACACAGAGGAATTATAATAACATCTTTGTCTAACAATTACAACAACTTCAAAATAATGTATACTTAGCAACAAATAAATTAAATTTCAACAACTGAAATAATCAATAACTAAAAGAAACAAGCGTTCATCCCCCCGAGTGTTACGTATCAGAGCAATGACACCGACTCGAACTACCGAAGGTATACTGCCTTCACTCTGGATTACCTACACGTTACCAACGTAAGGGTAACATTCAAACAGAAGGCGTGAGATATCTAACAATATAACAAAATGTATGATAAATAATATATTAAATTAGATCACTTAACATCACCACTTCTCATCATATAAACAACAATAATTGCAATAGAATACCAACAATATGCACATTTACTGCATCAATACACAACTTCTTTATGCAATAATATAATTTGACTTAATACTATGCAAATTCATGTGGTACCATTGGAGAAGAACTCCCATCTCAAATAATTGCCAATAAATAGAGGCATCAACAAGGCATAAGCCTTCAACTTAATATTCGCCAATACAGGCCATCTTAACGAGCATCATCTCCATCTTGAAATGCAATGTATGCGACACAATCATGAATGTAACAAAAACAACCATAATTAACAACATCTCAATAAAACATCATCGTTGGCCAGAAGCCTACATCTTAATAGCTTCCAATTATTAGAGGCATCTCAACATCATTCATCAACATCATTCATCAACATAATCCATCAACATAATTCATCGTATAATTCATCAACATAATTTCATCAACATAATTCATCAACATAATTTTTTTTACAGCAACTCAGCCACAACAATAATACAATGATAGATCGATAATCCCGCAATGTTGGCCATAGGCCTACAACATGATAATGCTTATAATTAATTAATCATCTAAGTCTTATCTCTAAATTACCAAAGCTATACCTATTACTATTTTGTAATAATACATCATTATAATCATTAATCTTACTGTTATGAACCAAACAATAATCTATAATCGTCATATCCTCATCATACTTCAAAAAATCATCATAGCGATTAACGCGGGAAGCTAACTCTAGTCCTAAATTAGGTTACTAGGATTATTCTTCTTATCCTTCGTTTTAATCTTTAAGAATAAGCCCATCGCGTTAGCTATCCAACGCTTTGAGCGGCACCTCAATCGGAGTCTGAAAACTCAAGTTACAGTCTTCAGAAACAAATCTGCCAAAAATCAGACTACGTGAGTCGACGCATAACGTTTTGAGTCGACGCGTACTGGGCTAACATGCTGCATGAATTGACGTGTAACCCCTTTGTATCGACTCATACTGAGTCTGCAACACCGCATGTATCGATGCATGCTCCTTCGTATCGACTCATCTTGAGTCCAAAAACATGCATGTATCGATGCATAGCTTTTACGGTCGATGCATATTGTTCTGTCATGAATATTTTCTACGATTTCACTGTGTTTTTACTACGGTTTCCCTTCCTTAGGCCCTAAAAACATCCTCTAATCATAGGTAATCATCAATTATAATAATCCTATGTTTCTACATCAAATATACAGCATTAGGGCATCATTACTCATCTCTAAATCATTGATCTTCATCATACAATAATATATACATTCCAATCATAAACAAGACAACTTTTCACATCTAATCCCACATACTACTCATCATAAACCCTATTATAGAGTCAGAACCCCACCCTTACCTTGGATTGAAGGTTGCTCCACGACTTTTCCGGTTGAATTTCGTTCTGCCTCTTTTCCTTCTTTTCTGCAACTTTCACGTTCTCTTTCTATTCTTCCAACCCTTACTTTCTTCTCTTCTTACTGCTTCTTCTTTTTCCTTATTATTTCTAAAAACTAATATAATAACCCTATAGTTCTTATTATTCCTTAATGGGCTTAAAACTCCTACACCCCATTTCTACTACTTCTAGTCCTTAAAATAAGCCCATATCAAATAATATTATTATTCTAATATTATTCCACAACTTAATAGGATAAATAAATCCAATAACAGCAACACATCAACTATCATCATAACACAACTTCACAAATAATTTAAAAATAACTTAATTAAATAATTAATTAAATTATAGGCGTTACATCCATAGCGGGGCATGTGAGGCTCATCAAGTTGGTCATAAATGAAATGGTTATTGTTTAGACAAGGAATGTATTAGCCTACTATGTTGAAGGATTGCATTAAGTTTTATAAAGGATGCCAATAATGCCAGATATATGTTGATATTCAACATGTCCCTTCAAGCAAATTGCACCCCTATAGTAAATCCTTGGCCCTTTAGAGGGTGGGCATTAGATCTGGGTGGTGAGATTCGACCAACATCATCTAAAGGTCAGAGATACATCTTAGTGGGTATTGATTACTTTACTAAATGGATTGGGTGATACCTTTGGTAAACATTGATCAAGAAGCAGTCAATTGAGTTTATCCAGAGGCTTTTAATTTATAGATTTGGAATCCCATAGACTATTACAACTAATCAAGGATTAGTATTAACTGGTCTAAATATCCACGAATTTGCTAAGTAAGTAGGGATTAAACTACTGATTTCTACACCTTATTATGCCCAGGCGAATGGTCAAGTCGAAGCAGCAAACAAGGTAGTAATTGGATTGGTAAAAAACATGTAGGGAAAAGCCAAATAAATTGGCATAAGACATTGGACTAAATTTTATGGTTCTGTCAAACTTCTCCTAAGGAAGCTAAAAATACTACACCTTTTTGATTGAATTATGGGTATGATGCAGTATTACTAGTAGAAATTTACCTTCAATCAACTAAAGTTCAGAGAAAAAGTGAAATCCCATATGAGTCTTATTGGATTATGATGTTGGATGGACTAGTTAATTTAGATGATGAAAGAATGAATTGCCTTAGAGTTGTTGAGAAGGCAGAAAAAAAGAGTGAAGAAAGCTTATAACAAAAATGTCAAGATTAAAATGTTTTCGACTGGAGATATGGTGTGGAAAGTAATTTTACCCATGGATCAAGAAAATAGAACATTGGGTAAATGGTCCCGAAATTGGGAGGGTCCATTTCATATCATCCAAGTCTTTTCGAATAATGCTTATAAAATAGAAGAATTAACAGAGGTTTGAAAACTCCTAAGGGTAAATGGGAAATATTTGAAAAAATATAAACCTATACTTCAGAAGGTTAAGATTTTAACAGAATAACACATGTGCAAATAAGAAGCCAAAATGGCAACTGAAATTAGGGGCCAAAATGGCTAAATTCATTACAAAATCATCCAAGGTTAAAACCACAAGTTAAACAGTTACAACAAATAAACAAGTACAGAAATCAAAAGGGGAGAGAGGCCTTTATTTGTTTTATATGTAATTTCAAATTATTTATGTAATACTTGGATTTCCTTTATGTGAGTTGTCGTACCTTTCTTGAACCTTTCCTGTATGGAAGCAAAAGTAGTTGTTAGATGTTGAGTAAAGGTAGGAACATTGAAGGTTTCTGAGGTATAATATTTTCTCCACCATGTATCAAACTCTGGAGTGAAATAAAAGGATGGTCGAAAGGATATGGGGTGAGTTTAGCAGCTTCAACATATTGAGACATTTGTTTGTCACATTCAGCCTCATAGAAATACATGTTGTAGAGGCAGAGAGCACTTTTTTGTTACAAAGTAGATTGGGCATTGATTGATTGAGGCTAAATTGTCGAGAGACAAGGTTAGGCTGGTAGCTGAGCAAGATGATATGGTTCTTCGAAGGTCTAAGTTTGGTTGAAATCAGCCTAGGAATGAGGAATGCCTCCCATATGGCCAAAGGTTTTTCCTCTTGATCCATCGAAGAAGTAGGGAATTCTCTGGTGAACCATTCGGGGCCATGGATTCTGTTTGAAAAAGGAGCCATTGAGGAAGTGAAGTTGTAACGCTTGGTGAAGATCATCACGTACCCAGTAAAGGATTCTTTGAAGTTCAATTCTTTGTCAGTAGGAGTTAGTTGAGTAAGTCGTGTTCCTTCTACTCTCTTATTCTTAATCTTCTCATCCTCTTCGTCAAGTGTATTGTGGGTTGGGAGCGAAGGCTCAAAAGTGGAATTAAACCATAAATGAAGTAACCAATATGGACCATCCAACAATAGGTTCGTCCCTAATTTTTAGTTCTTCGGAAATTCGATAGCTTCTCCCAAAGACTCGTAGAGCAAACCAAGTATCAATTGGCTAAGGCAAATGTTGTGTCTAGCATGCAATTGATTCGCCAGAGTTAAAAATATTTCTGCCACTTATAAGGATTTAGAGAAAAAGATACAATGTGATAAATAAAGTGCTAGAAAAGCAATATGTTCTTTGTCAGAGACTTCATCAGTCTTTTTTTTATGGTGATCACATATAATGTGTAAAGCTAGCTCGATTGACATCGAAACTAATGGTGTCCTTGTTCATTTCTAAGGATCAAAAGTTTCCCCAATTGGTCGAAGACCAATGATAGCGGCATTGTCGAATAAAGTGGAGGCTAGCATTCTGTAAGGGAGATCGAAAGTATTGTGAGTACTATCCCAGAATAAAAGAGAAGCTACCAACATGATTTGACTATAACCTAGCCCAACCTTCGATAGTTGAATCATGTCATAGATTTCCATCTTTTTCTAGGTTTGGGCTTTCTTCTTCTCAACTTTGGCAAGCTAAGCGTAGTAAGGCTCAGGGTCCTTAAACAAAGGGCAAGAGCAAAATTCTCTAAGAGTGTTGCTCATGTAATCTAAATTGATAGGTTTTTTCTTGAGTATTATCTATGGTTTGTGCCTTAGGATTTGGCTTAACACTAGTATCTTCACTAGTAGCTAGTATTTTATTTCTACTGGCTATAGGGTTGGTACGATGATAAGTTGGGAAAACTCTTTGAGTTTTTTAGCATTAATATTAACATCAGATAAAGGACCCATGTATGCATGTGTATCACCAACAATATTAAAAGGAATGAGTACTTGAGATTGATAAATCTTGCGTTTTTCTTCAAGTAAAGGTGGTTCAGGAACATATTCTTGGCTCCCTATTAGCAATGGCTTTGTAATTTGGGTCTCTGATGACAAAACTTCCTTTTGATTCTTGCTAGCTTTGTTGTTCTTGGATTTTGAATGCGCCAGTGTAGCAGAGTTTGAAGTTTGAAGATGAAATGAGTTTGTTTGAATGTTTTTCTGAGAAAATCGCAAAAAGAAATAAAAAGTTGAGAGTTGGAAATGAAAAAGTTTCAAGTGATGAAGATGAAAGGTATTTATAGAGGAAGCAAAAAGTTGTTAATCTTTTTTTGAATGACAAATAGCGTAAGTTAGTAGGACGCGTGTACGCTTTCAAAAGGCCGATCAGATGGTTGTCCTTTCAGTTCCCACAATACTCCTACAAAATAGGGATATTGATAATTCCATGCAGTTTTTGCACGTCTCGATAGGGAAAGGTGATCATGTTGATTATGGCGTCACAACAATGAAATTATTGTTGCGTCGAAGCATTCAAAAAATATCCTTTTCTCCATGTGTTCAAAAAAGATATTTTTGGGGTGCAATTTGTTAGCTGGAATTTCGATGCTCAAAAGAATTTGAGATATCAAGTGAAGCTGAAAAAAGTACTTTTGAGGAAAATCTAGTCGATTTCGACTAGGAAGACTTTGACTTGATTTCGACCAGAATTTGGTTGAAAAAGTCCCACACGTATGGGGTGATAATATTCTAGGACTTAGAATATTTTGAACTTGGTTCAAAAGTGAGTTTGACAAGATAATTTGAAATAAGGTTGATAACTATTTTTTGACCTTATTTGTTTTCTTAAAGAGATGCATGGAAGTCTGTGAAGAGAAGCTCATGCAAACGGGAACGTGTCATTGGTGTGCGATCGACCTAATGTGTCTAACGGTATCTTAACTGCAAGTGCACAGCTTATCGTGGTAGTAATAAAAAGATGTCAAACCCACAGGGACTTTGTAATCACTCTAGTGCTATAAAGGTTTGCTAGTTTAGCTAAGGCGGATGTTGTCACGTTTGATTTTTAGAAGTTAAAGTAGAGGAAAACTAAATCGAACTAAGGAAATAATAATAATAAAGCGGTCGGTATGTAATATAGTGAACCTAAGTGGATTTAATCGAACCTAAGCATATAAAGATGTTTAACTTAAATGGTTCTGTAGAAATTATCAGTTTAAAAACCCTCAACTCACACTCTCGTGGTCTTATCTCGGATTATACCCCTAAAGCCCTATGCCTGCTCTCGCTAGCCCATAAGTGTTTAGAAAATACTCTTTGAAAACTTAATAAAGTCTAATTCGTTTTAAAGCGCTCTCGTTGTATTTAAATCAAATGCCTAACTTTAGCTATCCGGTTAAAACCTCACACTCTCGTGGTCTTGATCCTAACCTATTCTACTTTTCTTACTCTCGTAACAAAAAGATTGATTTTAATTATAAAAAGTCACAGCCAGAAATTAAGTTAATTTGGATTTTAGCTTAGGAACAATTTAATCCATTCAGTTACTATTATCATATCCCGACTCTAGAAATTTAGCTAGCCATGGTACTTGAAACAGATAGATAGGAAATATAATTGGAAAGCAGTGAAACATTCATGATAAATAAATAACAGTAATTGAACGTAAACAAATTGTACTTAAAATTAAATTAAATGCGATTAAAACCTGAATAATAATATTATTCCTCAAGCTCCCTCTTCCACAAGTCGGCAAGATTGGAACCTTCGGAATCAAAACTCGAAACGAAGTTTGAGGCTAAAAACAAATTCTAACTAAGATAGCAATTTCCTAATGTTGGAAATGGCTATTAAATGGTAAAAGAGAAATAAAAACAAGAACAGCAGGAAAAATGCAAATTGGGAAATGGTTCGTAAATTCGGCAGAGCTTCTGCAAGAAATTTTTGAAAATAAAACTCTGTACGTTCTTCATCGAAATCTCTCGTATTTATAGAGGAGAAATTGACAGTTAAAAAAAACAAGAACGTGGGCTTTGCACTTCAGTTGTGGAGAAAAACCAGGAAGACTAGGCGTTGGTGAGGTTGAGAGATTGTAGGAGTATCTGAAGACTCCTTTCTTTTTGTTGCCCACGTCTCCACGTCTTCACCTCACGTTCTTCATAAAGTTGGATTAAGCGTGTAACGGTCGCCACAAGTGTGTTACGGGCATTCTTCATGTAATAAGCGTGTCACGGTCGTAACACCAAGGTGACGGGCGTAAGACACTTAGCAGTGTGTTACGTTCGTAAGTGATGTGTGACGACCGTCACAGCATCAAAAACTGCAGAACTTTGCAGAATTGTTCCTTTTCTTCTGGTTTTCATGTTAACTTTCTTCATATGATCTTTTTCCACTAAATTGACTTGAGACATATTGTACCTGTGAAAAGACATAAAAACTCGGAACAATCGGGAGTTAAATGGATTAATGCAGTATGAAAACGGACTAAAAACGTAGCAATTATACGATACGATTTCTCGTTATCAAATTCCCCCATACTTAAACCTTTGCTTGTCCTCAAGCAAATAATAATTTAGAAAGATCGGACAAGTTTTATCAGACGCACATGCATAACATACCTTTGGTTTTCAAAACAATTACGGGAAATCAATCGTTAGTTCGACCGATACTTAAATAAAACACTAACGATGCACTAATGACACAAGCAACAAGCTAAGTCATGGACTTCCATTTTAAACAAACTGTCCAATAATTCTGTTATAATTCTACCCAGAGTCTCTTGTACCTATTTCACCCGGTTTGTTCTAGCGCAATCACATTAAGCCATTTGTCTTAGCACGCACGTAGTGGAGTAACCGGTTAGTGACTTTGATCCTTCTTAGCACGGGGTCTGGTACACGAATGTGGCAACCCTACACATATTATCCAAATTGGAGGTTGTGGGGGATCGAGCCGTAGCACACCCTACCAATTTCAGAACCAGATACCTCTTAACCAACCAACAATGGACTCCTTCATTATTTGCTCATCTCTTATATGCGACCTTGTACTTTGGTGCAAATTTTCCTTTTTAGCAGCGAGATAAGAAGGATATTTCATTGATTAGGCATCAAACACTTATATCCATCGGCTCCCCACGTGGTTTGTGTCTAGACGGTGCTAACTGCTAGTATAAACTACTAGGGGTTACTTTAGAACTAAAAGTCAAGATATAGGTATAACGGTTATTGAAACGGATCGCGTAAGTAGGAAGTCTAAGGTGTCATAATCGTATCGATCTTGTTGAATCGTTCTCGGCTTCCTAACTAGGATTTCGTTAAGGTAGGTATGTCAGGCTATGCGAAGATAAAGCAAAAAATTTCGGTATGGCTAAATAAAGCGGGGAAGAATTGAAACTGAGAAATATCGTAAAAATTACTTGTTTAATGGAAAATGCGGAAAGGGAAAGGTACCTCTCCCACACTATATCAGACATTATCCTCAATGTTGTGGTATAATAGCGGGGAAATACAAATACAAAAAGAAACAACAAAAGCAAACTAATTAAGAATAAAGACTACTGATGTCCACGTCCTCTGCTCCTGGTGCATGATCGCCTGGTAGGCGTGGCTTCGGAATCAGTGTCATGGGAGCCAAGAGTGCTGACGTCCATCCTTAAAGCGTTTAGTTCAGACAAGGCCTCGTCTAACTTCTCGTTCATGCTCCGCTGGCCACTCAAAATTTGAGCGTTCTATGCACATAAACTATCATACTGCTCCTGTTGTTTTCTTGCAAGTAATAAATAGAAACAAATGGAAACAATAACAAAAACAAATAGGTGGGTTGCCTCCCACTAAGCGTTGTTTTTAACGTCATAATCCTGACATAGTGTTTAGCAGTAGATCATTCAGGGGAAATAGTGGGTAATTCTAAAAGTCTTAGACTATTCGGATAGTCTCTATTCTCAATGTGATGATATTGTTTTAATCGTTGTCCATTCACTGTGAACGGGTCACTATTCCTATCCTTAATTTATATTGCTCCGCTAGGGAATACTTTTGTAACTTCAAAAGGACCGGACCATCTGGATTTCAGTTTTCCAGGAAAGAGCCTAAGTCTAGAGTTGAATAGTAGCACAACGTCTCCCACACTGAATTCTTTCCGGGATAAGCGCTTATCGTGCCATCTTTTGGTTCTTTCCTTGTATATCTTAGCGTTCTCATAAGCGTCTAATCTCAATTCTTCCAGTTCATTTAAGTTGAGTATTTGCTTCTCTCCAGCAGCAGTGTAGTTTATATTGAGTGTTTTGATTGCCCAATATGCCTTGTGCTCTAATTCTACCAGGAGATGACAGGACTTTTCGTACACAAGCTTGAAGGGTGTAGTTCCTATAGGAGTCTTGTAGGCTGTCCTATAAGCCCATAAAGCCTCGTTAAGCTTAGATGAGCAATCTTTCCTAGATATGGCGACAGTTTTCTCTAGGATTTGTTTAATTTCTCTGTTCGAGACTTCAACCTGTCCACTGGTTTGTGGATGATACGGTGTTGCTACGCGGTTTTTGACTCCATACTTAGATAATAATTTGGCGAATATCTTCGAAATGAAATGAGAGCCACCGTCACTAATGACAAGTCTAGGCACACCAAATCTTGGAAAGATTATGTTTTTAAAGAGCTTAATTACTACTCGTGTGTCATTTGTAGGAGAGGCTATAGCCTCAATCCATTTTGAAACATAATCGACAGCTACGAGTATATACTTGTTTCCGAAAGAAGATGGGAAAGGTCCCATGAAATCGATTCCCCAAACATTAAAGACTTCTACTTCTAGTATTCCTCTTTGAGGCATTTCATCGCGTCTTGAAATATTACCGGTGCATTGACACTGATCACAGTTTTTAACAGCGATGTGGACATCCTTCCATAGATTAGGCCAGAATAGGCCGGCTTGTAGGATCTTTGCACAGGTTTTAGAAGTGCTAGCATGTCCTCCATAGGGAGATGAATGACAGTGAGAAATAACATCTTTTATTTCTTCTTCAGGTATGCATCGGCGGAAAATTCCGTCCGGTCCTCTTTTAAATAATAAAGGTTCATCCCAATAATAATACTTGAGATCGTGGAAGAATTTCTTTTTCTGTTGATAAGTTAAGTCCGGTGGGAGCGCGCCTGCAGCTAAGTAGTTGACTATGTCAGCATAGCATGGCAGTCCCATGGTTGTATCAATCGCTTCCACGGTTTCCTTAGCTTTTGGTTTGTTTAGATCCAGTTGAGCTAGATCGCTTCTTATTTGCGCTATCAGCTATTCATACGGAAAATCATCGTTAATCGGTACTTGTTCGGGTTTTATACCTTCTAATCTTGACAAGTGGTCTGCTACGACATTTTCGATTCCTTTCTTATCCTTAATCTCTAGATCAAACTCTTGAAAAAGTAGGATCCATCTGAGGAGTCTTGGTTTTGCATCCTTCTTGGTTAGTAGATATCTGATAGCAGCGTGGTCTGTGTAAATGATTATCTTCGCTCCTACTAGGTAAGAACGGAATTTGTCAAGCGCAAAGACAACTGCTAACAGCTCTTTCTCAGTTATGGTGTAGTTCATTTGAGCTGAGTCTAGCGTTCTACTGGTATAGTAGATTACGTGAAGTTTCTTGTCCTTCCTTTGTCCAAGAACTACACCTACGGCGTAGTCACTTGCATCGCACATGATTTCAAAAGGTAATCTCCAATCGGGTGGTTGCATGATCGGTGTGATGATAAGGGCTGATTTTAGAGTTTCAAACGCTTTAAGACAATCTTCATCGAATATGAACTCAGCGTCTTTCATTAATAGACCAGTAAGTGGTTTAGTGATCTTCAATAAATCTTTGATAAATCGTCGGGTAAAAACCGGCGTGTCCTAAAAAACTTCGTATTTCTCGAACGGTCTTAGGTGGTTGAAGTTCTTTTATGACTTCTATCTTAGCTTTATCAACTTAAATTCCCTTATTAGATATAACATGTCCTAGTACGATTCCTTCTTTGACCATGAAATGGCATTTTTCCCAGTTAAGCACGAGGTTTACTTTCACACATCTTTCTAAAACCTTTTCTAGGTTTGATAGGCATCCTTCAAAACTTTGCCTGCACACAGAGAACCATGATGTTATCGATAAAATCTGCAAAGATTGACATCATACATCGTTGAAAGGTTGCTGGGGCATTACACAATCCGAAGGGAATTCGTCTGTAAGCGAACGTTCCATAGGGACACGTGAATATAGTCTTCTCTTGATCATCAGGGTGAATAGGAATTTGGAAAAATCCGGAATAACCATCTAGATAGCAGAAATAGGAATGTTTGGCTAATCGCTCTAACATTTGATCTATGAAGGGTAGAGGAAAATGGTCTTTTCGAGTAGCTTTGTTTAGTTTTCTATAATCAATGCACACTCTATGCCCATTAACCACTCTTTGTGTTATCGGTTCTCCTTTTGCGTTCTTCACAACAGTGATACCTCCTTTCTTCGGTACGACATGTACTGGGCTAACCCATTTACTGTCAAAGATTGGATATATGATTCCTGCTTCCAATAGCTTCTTAATTTCATCTCTGACTACAGTGCTAAGGATTGGGTTAATCCTTCTTTGAGGTTCTCTAGAGGTTTTGCAATCTTCTTCTAGCATAATACGATGCATACAAATTGAAGGACATATTCCTTTCAAATTGGATATGTTATAACCTAATGCAGTCGGGTACTTCCTTAGGATGTCTAAAGGTTTCTTAGTTTCGAGCGTTCCTAAACTGGAATTGACTATTACTGGTCGCGTACATTCGGTGTCTAGGAATTTGTATCTTAGGTTCCTGGGTAAGGTTTTTAATTTTAAACCCAGTTTCTTTGGACATGGCATATGATCAGGTGTAAGTGCTAGACTTTCGCTTAGACTATCATCTTGATATGGTTCACGCCAATTGTCCTCTTTGAATATCAGAGGGGTTTGGATTTTCATTATTTTAGAGTATGTGGTCTGTTATGCTTCCATCTCTCTTACGCACTCGTCTATAACGTCGATTAGATAACATGTGTCATTCATGGCTGGTGCTTGTAAGAATTGAGTGAGGATGAATTCCACTTTTTCCTCTCCAACTTCGAATGTTAGTCTGCCCTTCTTTACGTCAATTATAGCTCCAGCTGTGGATAGGAAGGGTCTTCCTAATATGATAGGAGTAACTGAGTCCTCGGTAATATCCATGATTATGAAATCGGTCGGGATATAAAATTGACCTATTCTAACTGGAATGTTTTCCAGTATACCTACAGGGTATTTAACTGGTCGGTCAGCTAATTGAACGGACATTTTTGTGGGTCTAAGTTCTCCCATCTCCAGCTTTTTGCAAATAGATAGGGGCATGACACTGATACTTGCTCCCAAGTTGCATAGAGCTTTGTCTATGACAAACTTTCCAATGTTACAAGGTATAGAGAAACTACCTGGATCTTTTAACTTAGGGGGTATATCGTTTTGAATAATAGCGCTACACTCAGCAGTAAGTGTAACTGTTTCGTTGTCTTCTATCTTTTTCTTGTTAGATAGGATTTCCTTGAGAAATTTAGCATACAAGGGCATCTGAGTGATAGCTTCTGTAAAACGGTATTGTGATATTCAGTTGTTTCAAAAGTTCAACGAATTTCTTGAATTGTCCCATCATTTTGGAATTGGTAAGTCTCTGAGGGTACGGAGTCGGCTGTTTATAGGGTGGTGGAGGCACATAAGGCTTCTCTTTCTCCACTGCCTCTTGGTTTTCGTTTTCCTTTTCCTTTGGTTCATTCTCATTTTTAGTTGGCTTGTTCTACTTTTGGTACATGGCTGGATTTTCGAGTCTTGGATCAACAGGTCCGTCAAGTTCTTTTCCACTTCTCAGTATCACAGCGTTAGCATGTCCTTTTGGGTTAGGTTGTGGTTGACCAGGGAAAATTCCAGTTGGGGAAGTAGTAGGTGCTTGTTGTTGAGCTACCTGTGAAATTTGAGTTTCAAGCATCTTATTATGGGTAGCTAAAGCATCAACTTTACTAGATAATTGTTTAATCTGCTCATTAGTATGTAAATTCTGATTTAGAACATCTTTATTAGTCTGAGATTGAGAAGCAATGAAGTGTTCTATCATGATTTCAAGATTAGATTTCCTAGGGACATTGGATGTATTAGGTCCATTATTAGGGTGATTTGGGATAGCTTTTGGATAGCCAGGTGGCGTGGCAGGAGCTTGTCCAGGTGCGTACAACGCATTGTTTCTTTTATACAAAAAATTCGGATGATTCTTCCAACTAGGGTTATAGGTATTACTATAAGGGTTTCCCTGTACGTAATTCGCTTGTTCAGCTGGAACTCCTGTTAGAAGTGGGCATTCTGGAGCAGGATGTGATTGAAGACCATATAGATCGCAAGTTTGAGCTACTGCAGCTACGGTAGCTGCGAGAGCGGTGGTAAGATTTTCTAGCTTTTGTGTAAGGGCTTCCACTTTAGCGTTGACTTGATCCATACTATTCACTTCAACCATGCCACCTTTTGTTTGAGTTTTTTCCATATTAGCTCTTTCTCTTCCCCATTGATAATGGTTCTGAGCCATGCTTTCGATAAGTTGATTTGCTTCGGTATACGGTTTATCCATCAATGCGCCACCAGCAGCAGTGTCTATAGTCAATCTTGTGTTGTACAAGAGACCGTTATAGAACGTATGAATGATCAGCCATTCTTCTAAACCATGATGAGGACAGAGTCTAATCATGTCCTTATAGCGTTCCCACACTTCGAAAAGTGATTCGTTATCTTTCTGTCTGAAACCATTGATGTTGGCTCTGAGCATAGCAGTTTTGCTTGGTGGGAAATATCTAGCCAAAAAGACCTTCTTCAACTCATCCCATGTGGTGATTGAGTTTGAAGGAAGAGATTGGAGCCATGCTCGAGCTCTGTCTCTTAAAGAAAAAGGAAATAGGCGCAATCGTATCGCCTCGGGGTTTACACCGTTCGCTTTTACAGTGTCTGCGTACTGCACAAACACTGACAGATGCAGGTTTGGGTCGTCAGTAGGAGATCCATAAAATTGGTTCTGCTGAACGGCGGATAGAAGCGAAGGTTTCAGCTCGAAATTATTTCGAGCGATAGCAGGAGCGGCAATGTTGTTGTAAGGTTCCGCATGAGAAGGAACTGCGCAATCCATAAGAGGACGAGGTGGAGTTGATGCGTCAGCCATCTTCAATTCTTTAATTAACTCAGGGATTGAGATATCAGGAAGCTTAGTCAGAGGAAGATTATTGAGATCACGGTATTCTTAAATTTGACGTCTTACTCTGAGATAGCACTCGATATCGTTGATTTGTAGATGCAAAGGCTCGCTTCGGGAGCGAGTATTTGGCATACAACATAGGGAAAAAAAATAGTTGCCTAGGCTATACAGTGCTACTTTATGAGTGCACTAGTGACTAAATCAAAGTCCCCGGCAACGGCGCTAAAAACTTGATGTGCGATCGACCTAATGTGTCTAACAGTATCTTAACTGCAAGTGCACAGCCTATCACGGTAGTAATAAAAAGATGTTGAACCCACAGGGACTTTGTAATCACTCTAGTGCTATAAAGGTTTGCTAGTTTAGCTAAGGCGGATGTTGTCACGTTTGATTTTTAGAAGTTAAAGTAGAGGAAAACTAAATCGAACTAAGGAAATAATAATAATAAAGCGGTCGGTATGTAATATAGTGAACCTAAGTGGATTTAATCAAACCTAAGTATATAAAGATGTTTAACTTAAATGGTTCTATAGAAATTATCAGTTTAAAAACCCTCAACTCACACTCTCATGGTCTTATCTCGGATTATACCCCTAAAGCCCTATGCCTGCTCTCGCTAGCCCATAAGTGTTTAGAAAATACTCTTTGAAAACTTAATAAAGTCTAATTCGTTTTAAAGCGCTCTCGCTGTATTTAAATCAAATGCCTAACTTTAGCTATCCGGTTAAAACCTCACACTCTCGTGGTCTTGATCCTAACCTATTCTACTTTTCTTACTCTCGTAACAAAAAGATTGATTTTAATTATAAAAAGTCACAGCCAGAAATTAAGTTAATTTGGATTTTAGCTTAGGAACAATTTAATCCATTTAGTTACTATTATCACATCCCGACTCTAGAAATTTAGCTAGCCATGGTACTTGAAATAGACAAACAGGAAATATAATTGGAAAGCAGTGAAACATTCATGATAAATAAATAACAGTAATTTAACATAAACAAATTGTACTTAAAATTAAATTAAATGCGATTAAAACCTGAATAATAATACTATTCCTCAAGCTCCCTCTTCCACAAGTCGGCAAGATTGGAACCTTTGGAATCGAAACTCGAAACGAAGTCTGAGGCTAAAAACAAATTCTAACTAATATAGCAATTTCCTAATGTTGGAAATGGCTATTAAATGGTAAAAGGGAAATAAAAACAAGAACAGCAGGAAAAATGCAAACTGGGAAATGGTTCGTAAATTCGGCAGAGCTTCCGCAAGAAGTTTGTGAAAATAAAACTCTGTACGTTCTTCATTGAAATCTCTCGTATTTATAGAGGAGAAATTGACAGTTAAAAAAAACAAGAACGTGGGCTTTGCACTTCAGTTGTGGAGAAAAACCAGGAAGATTGGGCGTTGGTGAGGTAGAGAGATTGTAGGAGCATCTGAAGACTCCTTTCTTTTTGTTGCCCACGTCTCCACGTCTTCACCTCACGTTCTTCATAAAGTTGGATTAAGCGTATAACGGTCGCCACAAGTGTGTTACGGGCATTCTTCATGTAATAAGCGTGTTACGGTCGTAACACCAAGGTGACGGGCGTAAGACGCTTAGCAGCGTGTTACGTTCGTAAGTGATGTGTGACGACCGTCACAGCATCAAAAACTGCAGAACTTTGCAGAATTGTTCCTTTTCTTCTGGTTTTCATGTTAACTTTCTTCATATGATCTTTTTCCACTAAATTGACTTGAGACATGTTGTACCTGTGAAAAGACATAAAAACTCGGAATAAACTGGAGTTAAATGGATTAATGCAGTATGAAAACGAACTAAAAACGTAGCAATTATACGATACGATTTCTCGTTATCAGTCATTTTCTTAAAAAAAAGGTCGTTCATTACGTTACTCTCGAAGTAGTATAAATAGGAGCCTTAGCATTATGGTTCGGTGTGTTCAATTTATACCAAACTCAAAATCACTCAAAGTATCTAAGTGTGTTGAGAAATAAGTTTCTGAGTAATGTGTATGTATGAATCATCATATTTATATTCAATGTCAAACCTTTTACATTAATATCCTTTAAGTTTCAGTCAAAATTACTTTAGATTTCTACACTTTTTATAAATCGTCTTTGCATTACTTTTAAAGTTTCTAGTAGTGTCGAAATGTTCATTATCAAGAAAAAAATTAACAAAATTAGTGTTATGTTCTAGGATCAATCTAGTTGATCTTGTAAATAACCAAAGTATCAATTTTGAAAGACTATCGGTTGTTTACCTAGATCCAAGATAAACACCTATATATATATATATATATATATATATATATATATATATATATATATATATATATATATATATATATATATATATATATATATATATATATATATATATATATATATATATATATAATGACAATGGGTAAGATAAAAGATAATACGAGAATAAATAAAAACCACCAGATTTAAAATTAAAGATTGAGATTAAATCATATCTTTCACTAAATCATGTGTCGTAAATATAAAAAATTAGAAGCTTTTAATAGAAAGTAGAAATTAATAATCAATTTTAAAAATATATTTTAATTCATTGGTCCAGATCCATTCTCATATTCTCGTACATAGATATAGATCGGTCTATAAGATTTCATAAGTTTTTTAATAGGTTAAGTCTGATCTATTTAATTAAATAGACTTTTAAAAAAATTTAAATTTTTTTTTTATTAAATAGATTTGATCTGATCTTAATAAATTAGACTATAAATCTTTGTTAATCGAATTGACTTATTTTCATCCTTAATGATAAATTAATCAACATCAATCATTTATAGATTATCAATTATCATTATCATTATTATTATAATATTACTATTAATCGTATCTGATCAGAATTGGACCGTCACAGCTGGTTTTGAATTGGATTTGAAGGAAATGAGGAGGGGGTACCTGCAAGACACTCTGATGACAAAGTCAGAGACGGAATGAGCAGGCAAGTAAGTATATAGGTTTGAATGAATGAATACCTTATCCTCTTGAAATAGAGGGTATTTGTAGCCCCCAGCGTTGGGCCAAGGTCCCTTTATTGGGCTGACTAAACAGGCCCAACAAAGGGACTACCAGGTTCTACGTGAGTAGTGGGGACCTGCAAGTGGTTCCCTACCTGGATGATGCTCTCCGCAGAATAGGGAGGGTAAAGACGCGATCTTCCCGAGACCCTGAGGACTCCGAGACATCCGGAGAGGTTGAAAGTCTTCCCTACGAGGAGGGTACTCGAGCAGGGCTTGGATTGGGATGTTCCTCGTCTAGGATGTTCCTGGTCGGGGACATTCTTCGCGGGCACCGGAGGGCACAGTCGTATTCGACCAGTCACCCATGATCGGGTGTGCTCGGAGGATACACTGCTCAACACGATATGTTGGAAAGCTTGGATTGGGCCTCACTGGTGATTGGGCCAAGGGAAGGCCCAGTCCAGAACAGGAGCCCCCCAAGTCGTTGCTCTTGATACGGGAGTTATGACTTGATTCAAGTTTGCTCTTTCGCGAGACTCGCTTGCGTGACGCAGGGGCTTTCAATCGGGGAGAAGAGACATCATCCGGTTTGTGATTTTCCCCGTGCAGCGATCGAGGAGTGTTCGAGGAACTTTTTGTGGGGAGGTGGTGACACTTCATTGAGACACGTGGTGCGGCTCTTGGAAACCACAATGCCGCCCTAGGGAATAGGGCCATCGTTGTCTATGGGAGTAGACGTCGAGGATGGGGGCGGTTTGTGGTTCCCCAGCACGACGTTTCATATTCCACGTCATCTCTATAAATAGGGTTCCAGGGCCCATAGTTTGTTTTCACCTCTTCCTACTTCTCATATTTTCTCTGTTTTCAATCTCGTGAATTTTCCTAGCATCGCTGAGACCGCCGCGCCGTTAGCCGTCTGATCATCTTCACTGTCGTCGTTCTTCATTCTTCTCTCAAGTAAGTGTTTTCTCCTTTTGATATCTCGTGTTATAGATAGATTTGATGGAATTTTAGTGGTAGAATCTCGTGTCTGGGGATAGTGCCCAATAAATTTAAGTGCGCTAGGATCCTGATTCATGGTTGTGCCCGAGATATTCATAAGTTTAGGCATACGGTTTATGATAGTGCCCGCGATACTCATGTGTTTGGCTAGTAGATTTATGAACCTAGTCGGGAGATTCATCCTTTATTAGTATGTAGGCTAGTTTTCCCCGTAGTATTCTTGTATCGGGCCAGCAACATTATGAACTTGGTCGCGGGATTCATCCTTCACTTGTGATATTCATGTTATGCTCGCGTCGTTCATGATTGATACACGTCCGCTGCTGAGGTCGGTGTTTGGTCGAGGTCCACTTGTTTCCCATTTTTTGTGCGAATGGCTATAGACTCGGTCTGAGTGTTGCTTACTTCTCCCCATCTTTGTGGCGGACAAGCAGATTTGCTGTCGAATTCACCGGTTTCCTGTACTTTGCAAGTAAATGGCCGACATTTCTGAGTCCTCGGGGCGTAACGATGTCGAGGAAACAAGCACAGCGGAGGAAACTATCACCCTGGTCGACACCATCGATGACCCCACTCTGGATTGGGTCGGTGCTGAGCCCCAGGGAATAGCTTCGATCTACAGCCTTTCCAGTAGACAAGCTTACACTGTCGTCGAGTATGGCGGCGGTCAAGAGGGATTTCGAAGGAACTTCAAGATCATGAGGCCGACGAGGGATGCCCGTATCTGTTCGGAGTTCACACATGATGCATTTCCCATGTACGAGATCATATTTAGAGATATCGGGCTCCGGTTGCCCTTCAATGACTTCCAGGTCGGAGTGTTCAACCATCTGAACCTGGCCCCCTCCCAAATTCATCCTAATGTGATTGCCTTTCTTCGGGAATTTGAACTCACCTGTCGCTTCCTGAGGATTGGGGCGACGATCCCCCTGTTCTTCAGGGTTTTTCACTTACAACGGCAGTCCCGGGGAGGGAAGCACAGCTGGGTGTCCCTTAAGCAGTCAAAGAGACTGTTTAGGATGTATATGGATTATGTGCGAGATTTTAAGGATAAGTGGTATATTTTGCAACCGTCTACCCAGACAGCCATAGATTCGCTGTTCGAACCGGCCGCTGTGGTGGACGAGGATGGGGAGCCATGTTTGGATGCTGAGGGTAACCTCGATATTGGGAGAGTCTCTAGGTTTCCCATTCACTGGTGTTCGGGCCATTACGACCATGGTCCTGGATACTACCACACTCCTGTTGGGGGTATGAGTGTTGATGATGAGGAAGCTTATGGCGTCTTAAACAAGTTTGTCGACGGCTTCTTTCCTACTCGGTGGGTTACGAGGGAAGGGGATGACGTTCTCGATGAGGATGGCTATCCAACATTCGAGGTGCGTCCGATCAATACTAAGACGCTCGTCGAGTGCCAATCTTACGGGCAATCCGTAGACCTCTTAGGTTTCTTGCTTTGGTCTATTGACATTGCTCTTTATTTGTTTTCTTTAATGTATATAGCTAACCCAAGTACGCTTCCTTTGTAGGTCACATGGCTGAGCATCGCGAGAGGTTGCTGAAGCTAACTCAAGACAAGAAAATCAGCAAGAGATTGGTGAGGCTGCAATAAGCCACGCGAATGGGCCCGCCTCCTGACTTGGGCAGGGAAGGATCTAGTGGGTCCTCGGGTTCCCCAGATGCCGAGCGCCAATCTGCTCTGATCAGCAAGAAGCGGAGTCGATCAGATGATGGGGTCGAAGTGACCGACAGAGGTGCGGGTGCCCGGGCCTTCGGCCTGCCCCCTACTTCATGGAGAAGGATTTCTTCTAGGGGTTTCCCTTGTCCGTATCCGACAATGAGGCCGACATCATCAGGCGTCTTGACAAGGAAGGTCGGAGGAAGCACCTTGCTGCCAGCATGGTCGGGGTGGTAAAAATGGCTGAGATGGCAGTTGTCCTTGCGGGGGAAGGATCGGACTCTATGGATCGGGTCAGAGAGTTGGAGTCAAAGAAGGAGGCTCTTGTGGCCAAATCCCACAAACTGAAGGCTGCCCTCGAACGCTCCGAGGAAATGTTTCGCGAGTTGTCCGACGTGTTGTCGGGGGAGAAGGAAAGGGCCGACAGGGCTCTTGAGGAAAGAGATTGCCTCCAGCTTGATAAGGAACGATTGGAGAGCGACAACCAACGGTTGTCGAGAGAGGTCGAGGACCTGAAGGCTGTTATGCTGCTCGCTGAGGACGAGCCAGAAAGGATGGCTGACTTGCGTACACGCTCAGATTTTATTGCTCGCATTCAACTCCTAGAGTCGGACTACGTTGGCGCTTTGGCCGATGGGTTTGAGGCTGCGGTGAGTCAGCTATCCATGCTAAATCCGGGTTTGAGCACTGAAGGGGCTGGAGTTCTGGCCCAGATCGTCGATGGTCGGGTTGTGCCTCCCCCCGATTCTCCTGACGTTGATGTCGGCACTCCAAGGACTGATTGATGCTTTGTTGGTGTTTGGGTTTGTGCACCCGTTTATTGTTTTTTTTAGCCTACGTGCCCATATTTGCTTTTGGGGCCTGCGTGCCCGCTATTATTCTTAGTTTTTTGGCCGTCGTGCCTGGACTTAATTTCGGATATTGTCGGCCCTCGTGGTCGGTACATTATTAATCCTTGTTTGTGATTTCCTGTTCGACGGATGCTTTGTTTTCAATTATCTGATAGTATTTTAGGTATATGCTCGACTGTTATTTCGATAATGAATTCTTGGCGAAGTTTGTATTCTAGTGGAGATATTCGTTCAACCCCTGTGACGGTTCAACGCACTTAGAAATGTATCGAATGCGCGGAGTGGAATCCGCGTGTCGGGCGTATGACCGTAATTGGGGTCCTACGCCCGTGGCGTGAACTACCCATCGCGAGTTGGGTGTTCTGCCATGTGGGGTACTTAGACAGTGGAGCTCGATCGAGGTGTCCCTTCCAGGCATGTACGTATGGTTCATCGAAGTGAACGACAGTATGCCCTCGTTGGTTAGTAGGTCAGGTCCGTACCTCGACTCGCCTACGTGGTCGTGATTTTTCCCTTTGTCGTCTAAAGGTGGATATTCGACAACGAAAGTCCACAGTTGGTGAGGGCTTTAGCTATAGTACTGTTTCAGCTTCGCAGCATTCCAGGGTCGTGGTAACAGTTCTCCGTTTAATTGCTCGAGATAATATGCTCTGGTTCCCGTAGCGCCCTGGACGCGATAAGGTCCCTCCCAGTTTGCGGCCAATTTTCCTTCGCGGGAATCTTTCTGGTTCCTTCGTAAGACTAGGCTGCCGACCTGGAATTCGCGTTTGATGACCTTGTTGTCGTGGCGTAGGGCTACTCGCTGTTTCAGAGTGGCCTCGCGCAGGGCGGCTCCCGACCGGATTTCCTTGACCAGGTCGAGCTCCTCCCTCAGGGCTTCGTCGTTCATTTCCTCGTCAAGAGACATCTCCGTTCGCCTATATGGATCCATGATCTCTACTGGGATGACTACCTCGGTGCCATAGGTTAGTCGGAATGGAGTATCACCTGTCATCGAATGGGGCGTGGTGCGGTAAGCCCACAGGACGCTGTGTAGTTCTTCGACCCACCCCCTTTTTGCTTCTCCCAACCTACGCTTGAGTCCTCGTAGGATGACCCTATTGGCGGCCTCGGGTTGCCCGTTGGTTTGGGGATGCTCGACTGAGGTAAAATGTTGTTTGGTGCCGAGTTTGGCGACGAAGTTTCGGAAGCCTTGGTCGGTGAATTGGGTACCGTTATCTGTGATCAGTGCCTGCGGGATTCCAAACCGGGCGAGAACGTTTCGTTTGTAAAAGCGAAGGATGTTATGTGAGGTGATTTTTGCAAGAGCCTCGGCCTCTATCCACTTTGTAAAGTAATCCATGGCCATGATGAGGAATTTGTTTTGGTACCTTCCTTGCACGAATGGTCCGAAGATGTCCATCCTCCACCAGGCAAATGGCCACGGGGATGACAATATATTCAGCTCGTGTGGGGGGGCGAGGTGCATGTCGGCGTGCTTTTGACATTTGTCGCATCTCTTGATGTGGTCTTTGGCGTCTTGTTGCATTGTCGGCCAGTAGTACCCCGCTCGTAGAGTCTTCCTTGCTAGGGATTTTCCGCCCATGTGTTGGGTGTTAATACCTTCGTGTATTTTCCGTAATATCTCGAGGACTGCGGATTCGTCAATGCACTTCAAGAGTGGCATGGAAAATCCCCTGCGATATAGTTTGTGCTCGATCACCACGTAGGAGCATGCTCGTCGTTTGGTCGCGGATGCTTCTGTTCGGTCCGGGGGGAGTTCCCCCCTCGTCAGGAAGTTGAACATCGGGGTCATCTAGCATGAGCTGTCTCCGATGGAGTTTACCTCGAGTGGAGCCGAGGTTTTTTCGATGCTCGGGCGAGATAGAGATTCTTGTATGACGTATTTGTTTCCGCCTTTCTTTCTCGTGCTTGCGAGTTTCGAAAGTATATCGGCCCTTGTGTTTTGCTCGCGTGGTACGTGCGAAATTTCTGCCCTGTCGAACTTTTTCATGTGCTCCTTGACTAAGTTTAGATATTCGATGAGGCTGTTGTTTTTGGCCTGGTATCCTCCTTGGACTTGGGATGCGACGAGTTGAGAGTCGAAGAAGATTTGTACCTCACGGGCACCTAGATCCTCGGCTAGTCTTAGACCCGCTAACAGGGCTTCGTATTCCGCTTGGTTGTTCGAGGTCGGGAAGGAGAGGGTGAGCGAATGCTCGACCACCACACCTTCATTGTTCTCTAGGAGGATTCTGGCACCACTTCCGGACGAGCTAGACGCTCCGTCAACGAAGATGATCCACTTGTGCTCTTTTCCTGCGGGGGGGTTGTAAGCGGTCATCTCCGCAATGAAATCGGCCAAAGCTTGTGCCTTTAGGGCTTTCCTACACTCGTACTAGATGTCGAACTCATAGAGTTCCAAGGACCACTTCGGTATTCGACCCACCATGTCTGGGCGACCCAGGAGCTGTTTCACGGGCTGATCTGTTTGTACTATGATCATGTGCGCGAGGAAGTAGTGTCTGAGCCTTATCGATGCATTGACGAGGGCCAGAGCTACCTTCTCTATTTGTTGGTATCTAACCTCGGGCCCTTGAAGCGCTTTGCTCGTGAAATAGACGGGTTTTTTCCCGTCGAGCGTCTCGCAAATGAGGGTTGTGCTGACGGCTTCACCCGAGACGGCCAGGTACAGGAACAAAGGTTCCCCGTTGACTGGTCGTGATAACACGGGCGGTTGAGATAGACTTTATTTAAGATGGAGTAGCGTCTGCTCGCATTCCTCGGTCCATTCGAAGGCCGCTTCCTTGCAAAGAAGCTTGAAGAAAGGGAGGGCGTGTTGAGCGGATTTTGCAATGAAACGGGATAACGAGGTGAGCATGCCATTAAGGACTTGTATGGATTTCTTCGATGTAGGTGTGGGGAGGTCGGATAAAGCCTAGCATTTTTTGGGGTTGGCTTCGATTCCTCATTCTGTCAAGTAGAAGCTGAGGAATTTGCCCGCCTTGACCCCGAACGTGCACTTCTCGGGGTTAAATCTCATTTTGCATTGCCTCGCTTGAGAAAAGACTTCCCTGAGATGAGCGGCATGGTCGGTGTCTGCTCGGGACTTGACGATTATGTCGTCCATGTATACCTCGAGCATATCCCAAATTTGGTTGCGGAAGACTTTGTTCATCATCCGTTGATACGTTGCTCCTACATTTTTCAGACCAAAGGGCATTACATTGTAGTAATAGTTGCCCGAGCTGGTCATGAAAGCGGTGCAATGCTTGTCGCTTATTGCCATTGGGATTTGGTTATAGCCCGAATAGGCGTCCATAAACGATAGTATTTTATAACCGACCGAGTTGTCGACCAGCATATCAATATTAGGTAAAAGAAATGCATCTTTCGGGCATGCCCGGTTAAGATCGGTATAATCAATGCACATTCGCCATTTTCCATTATTTTTCTTGACAAGTACAACATTTGACAGCCAGGTTGAATACCGGGCTTCAGAAATAAAATTTGCCTCTAGGAGGTCTTTTACAGCTTTTTCAGCAGCCTCTGTTTTCTCCGGAGACTGCCTACGTCTATGTTGCACTATTGCCCTAGTGGCTGGATCAATGGCGAGTTGGTGACAGGCGACCTCGGGATCGAGTCCGGGAATCTCCGTAGCTCTCCATGCGAACAGGTCCGTGTTCTCGCACAAGCAAGCTTTGATTTGCTTCCTCGCCAAGTCGGGGAGTCCGGTGCCAATCTTCACTCCTCTGCTTGGGTCTTCGTCGAGGGGGACGAGTTCAAAGTCCCCGTCCGGAATTGGTCGAAGGGGGACTTGCTCGCCACTGGGAGGCTCATCCTAGTCGAAACAGGTGTCCAGGGATATTGAGTCGACCTCTAGAGGGGCTCTCTGCTCTTCCGCTTTGACGGGCTATGGCCTCTGAGGTTCTGGTCGTGTTGTTGCAGCTCTCTTGGTGGGCCTTGTGCCAGTGTCGACCATGTCGTGTCCCTTGGATGCCGCGTTGAAACACCTTCGGGAAGCTGCTAGGTCCCCTTGGATGGTGGCGACCCACGCCCTCTTGGTGTAAAACTTCATTTTTAGATGAACGGTGGAGGGTACTGCGGTCAGCTCCGCCAGTGTCGGCCTTCCCAGAATGCAGTTGTAGAGGGAGGGGCAATCGATGACGATGAAGCGTACCTTGACTTACCTCGTTGCCGTATCCTCGCTGAATGTAACCATGAGCTCTACGTATCCCCAAGGCTTGGAAGTTAAGTCGTTAAATCCCTGCAGGTCCGGCCCCATGTAAGGTGAGAGGTGAGAGTCGTCGAGCTGAAGGGTTCAGAACAGTTGGTTGTACATCACGTCGATGGAACTTCCTTCATCGACGAGGACACGGTGTACGTCGAAGTTGGCCATTCTCGCTCTTATCAGCAGAGGGATGACCGAATTGGGGGCCCCTCCGGGGAGTTCCTCGAGATAGAAGGTGATTGGCTCTGATCTGCCCCTCACCTTTTCGAAGGTCACCGTTTGAGGGGGAGCCATGTCGACCAACTCGTCCAGCTTCCTCTTAGCTGAATTTATGATCAGATCATTGAACCCTCTACCATTGATGACCATGGCAGAGGGGAAGTGTTCCCACCTGCTGTGCGTCGACAGAGGTTCTTGTACGTGATCGGGGACGTAGAAGTCCTCGGGTCTTGTGACGGAGAATGTGGTTTGGATGGGAACCGACTTGTTAGATGGCCAGGCATCCTCTTCCGCTTCCCTTGTCTCACGGGCGTCACGACGAGGAGCATCGTTTCTCCGGTACTGCGCGAATCTCCCCCCTTTTATGAGGGTCTCGATAGCGTCCTTGAGGTGGACGCAATCTTCCGTCAGATTCCCGTGGCTCTGGTGGTACTGACAGTATTTGGTCTGGTCCACCCCAGGTTTGGCGGGAGCTGGTCGGGGATGTTTGACGCTGCCATCTTTAAAATATGTACTAGCACACTCCGCTAAGATGCGCTCGCGGAAATCCGTGAGCAGAGTGTACTCTGTGAACCGTCCCGAGGGCCCCCTCTACTCTTGGGCGTCCTGGGGTTTATCGTCCTTTCTCTTTTCCCCGGTTCATCGAGGAGGGGCGGTATCTTGTCGCGGATTTCTGCTGGATCCGCGATTTCTGGGATCTCGGGCTCTGTTGGCCGTTTCCCTTTCCTCGTAGTCCATGTAGGCTCTGGCCTTCTCGAGGAGGGCATCGAACATTCGGGGTAGTTTGATGCCCACGACTTTCCTAAATTCGGTGTCGGGGAGGAGCCTCATCTCCAGTAGGTATCTCTTCATATGGTCCGTGCAAGGGACCTGGATGGCTTCCCGGTTGAAGTAGTTGATGAATTCCCTCAAAGTCTCGTCGTGCTTCTGGATGATGGCCTCGAGCGCCGCTTCGGTATTCGGGTGTCTTTGCGACGCAGTGAACAAGCTGATGAACTGGTTCTTCAAGTTTCGCCACGAGGTAATTGACCCCGGGGCGAGACCCTTGTACCAGTCCATAGCTTCTTTCCTCGGGGTCGTGGGGAACAACCGACATTTGATTGGTCCCCCGAAGTTATGGTAGTGCAGCATGGCCTCGAACCCGTCTATGTGGTCGACCGGGTCGGCAATGCCGTCATATTCTTTCAAGTGGGGAGGCTTCTCCATGCTCGGGGGAATGGGCGCCTCCATGATAGCTTGTGACAAGGTACCTCGGGGGTCGTCCTCGTCACTCTGTTCTGGGGAGCAGGATGGGGATCTGAAGTATTGTCGGTCACGATGACCCTGGTCGTGTGGGACGTTCCTCGAGCGATGTGACCGTTGATAGACTCCTCCGTGTCTGTCCCCGGGAGGTCTTCGTTCTTGCCGCGAAGGGCCGTGGTCGCGCCTTCCCATCTCGATGAGTGGTTCTCTCTCCAAGGGGGGCCGTCGCCCGATTGGTCGAGGCGACGGGCTTCGAGAGATGTCCCGATCTTATCTCTGCGGGGGAGATCGGGTACGTTCCTTCGTCTGTTGAGGAGGAGGGGATTGAGGTCTCTTGTGTCTTCTAGGGGGCCTTCGGTCGTCTTCAAGTGCTCTCAATCTTTTCCCCCTGGGCAAAGATGAGATAGTTGGTCTAGTTAATCGCCGCGAACAGTGCCCTGATCGTGGTGTCTGCCCCGACGGAAACAGGAACCTCGTGGAATTGGACGACTGGATAGTTCATAGGAACTAGGTGATCTTCTTCAAGCCGAGGAAGGATTGATGAAGACGAGGCCGTGACTCCGTCTCGGTAGTTAGAAGGCCCGGGGATGATGCCGCCGGGGATCGTGTTATGGCCAGTGATGCCGGCATTGTCGGGGCCGAAATTATTGTCGGCGATGTTGTTGTTAGCTTCAATGACGCGGATATTTTGGTTGTCCTGAGTCTGGTCAACCATGACAGTCAGGGATGGTTTTAGCTTTGGTCTTTTTAAGTGAATAAGACGGAGAAGCTTAGATTCCCACAGACGGCGCCACTGATCGTACCTGATCAGAATTGGACCGTCACAGCTGGCTTTGAATTGGATTTGAAGGAAATAGGGAGGTACCTGTAAGACACTCTGATGACAAAGTGAGAGACGGAATGAGCAGGCAAGTAAGTATATAGGTGTGAATGAATGAATACATGACCATCTTGAAATAGAGGGTATTTATAGCCCCCAGCGCTGGGTCAAGGTCCCTTTATTGGGCTGACTAAACAGACCCAACAAAAAGACTGCCAAGTTCTACGTGAGTAGTGGAGACCTGCACGTGATCCCCTACCTAGATGATGCTCTCCGTAGAATAGAGAGGGTAAAGACGCGATCTTCCCGGGACCCTGAGGACTCTGAGACATCCGGAGAGGTTGAAAGTCTGTCCTACGAGGAGGGTGCTCGAGCAGAATTTGGATTGGGATGTTCCTCGTCTGGGACGTTCCTGGTCGGAGACGTTCTTCGCGGGCACCGGTGGGCGCGGTCGTATTCGACCAGTCACCCATGATCGAGTGTGCTCAGAGGATACATTGCTCAGCACGATATGTTGGAAAGCTTAGATTGAATCTCACTGATGATTGGGTCACGGACAAGTTCAGTCCAGAACAACTATCATTATCATTATCATTGTCATCATTATTATCATTTTCCTCATCATTTAACTGGGTTCAATCAAATCATTATATAAGCCACTCTTGTATTAATCCTTCCTTTAATAAAACAGCGCCGAACTCTACTGAGGGAGTAAAAATGATTAACACCGTAATTGGTTGCTTTAAAACTAAAACATCACTTAAAAATGTAAAATTAGTAGAGCAAACAAAAGTTGTGTATGAGTTATCCAAAAAACAACCGACATGCAAGACAATGAAGAAAAAGGTTCGGTTTGTAGATTCATAACCAACCATTTTGAGAGAAGAAAGGGATAAAGAATTTGAGAAAAGATGTATTAATAATAATGATGAATTTGTAGAAAAAAGGGCGCTAAAGTCAACGTAATTTTAGAATCATTATTCTCTCTATTTGTTCTATCTATTTTCCCTCTTTATTATAATAATTTAAAAAATATTTATAATATATTAAAAATAAGTTGACTCATTAAATATCATATAATTATATTTATATTTAAAAAATCTTAGAAATCAATAAAATAGAGAAGATCTTAATTTGTAACTTTGAATGGGTTTCTCATTAGATAACATTCTCTCTTATTCTATTTTCTTCTATTTTTTCACTTTCTCTCATCAATAATAACTAAAGTTACACAAAGTTACTAAAATAAAAGTGAGTGAATATACTTAAAGTTACACCCTTCAATAATAACTAAAGTTACACAAAGTTACTAAAATAAAAGTGAGTGAATATACTTAAAGTTACACCCTTCAAGTTGATATGATATTCTATTTTTCGTTATTCCATAAATATCCCTGAACAAATTTGGGATGGACAAGAACAAAAATTTCTATAATTTTGCAAATTTCCGATAACATACCAAATTTTCTATAGTTCATTTTTAAATTTCTAATATAATTTTTTGAAAATAAAATAAAACAAAATTTTATACGACCGAAAATTTCGAAATATATTTCTAATATTATACTAAAATTTTTGAAATTTTCAGTAGTATAAAAAATTATTTTATTTTTAAAAATGAACTACCGAATTTTTCGAATAATCCGATAATTTTTCAAATTTTCAGATATATTTTTAAAATTTCTGGTAAGAATTCATGGAAATTTCAAAAATTCCAAATTGTTTAAGGCTGTGCAATGATTATTTAGTTGATTACAATTTGTTTTGTATGAGGATTAAAATAGTTGATTCAACAAAGTTTGATATCATATTCTAAATTGTTAGACAGGTGTAAATTCGAGATTGTGATCCATGAAAGAGCAAAAGAGTGTTGGATAAAAAGAGCCTTTGGTCATATTAGAGTCATTTGTTTGTTTCTTTGTAATTTAATAAAATCAATCATTTTTTTAAACAAAAATAGCTCATGTCAGACTTGACATGATCAAAAAATCAAACTCCAAACTTTGCTTATTATAAATCATTTAAGGTTTGGTATGACAGATTATCCTACTTAAATATCAAGAATAACATCTCTATGATGAAAGATACGTCTCAGAGGGTTTTATAGTTTCAAATCAATTCAATTGTTTTGATGACAGTATGTGTTGTTTTGAATTGATAGTAGTGTTTTCTTGAAAAATGAATTGAGAAGTTGTTTTGATAACTGCTGCACAGATTTGGAAGCAGATTTGGAGGTGGTTTAGAGAATGATGGTTAGCTCAATTGGTCTTGTCAAAAAAGGGTACAATAGCAATCATATTCCTATAAGATCGTGTATATGTTCTGTTCTCTCCAACAACAAAATAGGTTCACAATGTAGTAAGCTAGTCGTTACACTGTAATTAAGAGACATCATATTCCTATCTATAATACACTATGACAATGTAGTAAGCTAGTCGTTACACTGTAATTAGATATAACTTATCCATGCCTTCGAATACACATGACTTTGCCATGCCAAAGAGTTGATTTGACATTTTTAATTAACAATCAACTAATAGATAGCAACCTATACATAAACTATTCAACAGAAAAACTTCAAAACAAATAGAGGAACTAAACTGAACTCATTGGACACCTAACTAAATAATTCACTTACCTCACAAAGTAGGGATATACCCAGCAAGATTATAAACACTCAGTGACAAAGATCAAATGGAATTAAACACTCAGTCACAAGATTATAAACACTCAGAACCTATAACCTTGTTAACACAGACCTGTCATTCAGGTTTACTGCTCAAGTTTGAATTCCAACTCAAGTCATTTCTCTGCTCCCATAATCAATCTATGCAAAACTAGTTATCAGAACACTACACACTGCCTGCATATAGCATGCGGCTAGAGCTAAGAAAAAAAGAACTGTTCGAGAGACAACTAAAAGGTGTGTTCATTCTTTTATATTAAAGGATGATAATAGCTATATATGTAGACTTTTTAAAATGAAAAAAAATATAAAGCAAGAAAAATACCAAAGCAACATTTCTGATTCAGACAGCTATGAGATAATACAAATTTAAAGAAGCAAAGTTCCTTTTCAAACCAAAAATGGTACATATATCTGGAACTACGATAGAACATTGGTTTTAATAATGGTCAAATATGCCTAGCTAGGAGAGGGAGTGGCAGCTCATATTCGGTTTGGTCTCGTAATCAATACAAATAAATAAGTAAATGAATTCCAAGTTCAAACTTTGGTATGAAGAAGTAGAAAATAATTGACCTCTAAGAATGGATAATTAGACTTGTATAATCTAAAATGCAGGAAGAAAAAATACCACAGATATGGGCTATGAATGATTAAATCAAACAGCCGCTTTCTTGTTCCTGAAATTTTCTTTCATCAAGGCAAATTTTTTCTTGCACTGAATCACTGTCTTTCCAGGTACAGCTTCAGCTACTCGTTCCCATCTTTGGTTAGCTTCCTTTGGAAAGGTTTTTAAAGCTTGAACCAGTGCTCTTTCCTGCACTGCAGACCAAGCCTCTTGTTCTGAAACTCCTTGAGAATCTTCTGAGTTGCTGTTGTTTGTTGTTGCAGGCGTTGCTACCGGTTTTGGTGTTGGTGTTGAGGAGGCAGCAGTATTTTCAGATGTAACCGTTGATATTGGTACCCCTTCCAATTCTTCTCTGGTTGACAGTGGAGATGCAATTGTGGCAGCAGGTTTCCTTTTCTCAAGAAATGTGTCAAAAGCTTTGGATGTTTCAGGCTTCTGGAGGAGAACAGTTTTAGTGGCTTTCATTATTTCTTCAACAGATCTTCCAGTACCAATGTATTCTGAAACAACTTCCCATCTCCTTGAAGTTCCTTTGGGAAACTTTTGAATTCCTTTCCTCAATAGCTCGATCTCCTCTTTGCTCCAAGGTTTCTCTTTTTTCTCTACATTGACTGCTAGAATACTAATGCTGCCATTAGCTTTGACGGAGCCATTTTGTTGATTACTTTTCTCATCAACTGCATCTTTTTTGCAACTCAGTGCATCTTTTAGAGCTTTTGCTTGCTCTAACACCTCTTTGCCTTCCATTTTCTCGCACAAACCCCTCATTTGTTCGATATCAAATGACATGCAAATCTTTTCGACATCATCTTCAGAAATATCAAGCACGTGTTGTGACAAAATAGGTCCTGAGAGAGTACGAAGGCGTGTTCTCTCTTTCCGCAAGAGCTTTTTCTCTTTCTCCTTTACCTTCTTCTGTTGAGAGGCAGCTTCAGCAGCTTTTTTATCTTCCTCTGCTTTTCGTCGCTTCTCCTCTTCTGCAACTCTGGCTGCTTCTTCCTCCTCCAACCTTTTTGCCATGAACCTGGCCTCCTTTTTCCTTTTCTTCTCAGCTTTCTCCTCTTCTTTCCTTCTCAATATTCTAGGGTCCCTCTTGTAAGCATTATCAACAAGAGTACGGACCCGCGCATACTCTTCCTTCCTAGCTTTTTCCGACAGTTTCGCATTCTGCCTTTCCATCCACCTCTTATGATCACGAGTTTCAGCTTGCTCGAGATCAAACTCATCAGATTGTGGAAACTCCCTCCAGCTTTTAAAGGAGTACCAAAAATTATAGAAATTATCAACTTCTTTTATCGAAGTCTTGTCATCACCAAACGACGGAATCGGTTGAGTAACAGACCACCGCCCATTCCTCATAAAAGCAGGGCCAAACACCTTATAGAAGTCTTGCGGAGCACAATCAGTAGGAATCTCATCATCAAACTCATCCGTCGAATCATAAATTCTCCTCTTTACAGGATCAACCAACACCTCATACGCCTTTTGAATCGCCTTAAAATGAGCTTCTATTTCATCCTTCTTCGCCTGCTTCGCAGCTTCAGTCTTCTCATTAAGAAGAAGCACAGCCTGTTTATCCGGATGAAACCTCAAAGCCGTCTCCCGGTAGCTTTTCCGAATTTGATCCTCCGTAGCAAGATACCTAAGATGACTCATACCCAACAACGCATAATGATCCTGCTCCTGCTCTTCACCGGATTTCTTCTTCTTACTCTTACTACTATAAGAATCCGACGGCAAATAAGCCTGATCCTTATCATCAACCACTTTCTTACTATCACCATCCTTATTCTCTTCTTTCTTAACACCGAGAAGTTTAAGTGCAGCAGAATGAAAAGAATGACCCGCCGGCTCGTATTTCAACGCCTTCGCCGGACTACAATTCGAGGAAACAAAAATAGGCTGCCCATCAACAATCTCCGGCGAGTACGTAATTAGACGATATCTTGTATGTACAGCCATATCAGTGGCTGGCATACAGAATATCCCTCAACTTAAATTGAAGAACTCCCCCAAATTTTAACCCTGGGACAAATCCAACCTGCATCAATGAAAACTATAAATAAGAAAAATTCATGCCAACAAATCATTCAGATAATAAACAATTATTTTTGTGGAAAACGAAGTAAAGGAATAAGCTTAGAAATCAACGAGGAAGGTTCCTGATATCACAGCATAATATGGATAGTAATTTCATTGAAATTGCGATGAACATATCAAGATAACAACAAAGAGAAAGAATTGTAGCCACACGTACACAAACGCAAACACATAGAAAAAGCATAGAAAGTAGATCGGAAAACCTTGAGGAAGTGATTGTGAAAGAGATGAAGTTGAGATCGTCACGTGGCGGAATCGGAGTGAAATTGCGCTTGTTTTTGTTTTAGGGTTCAGTGTGGGAGTCGGGGGAAATGGTCGTAGAGAAGCGCGTGTGAAATGGATAAAGGTTTGTTAAATGGGCCTTTTGGCCCAAGTATTTAGTTTTTTTTTTTTTGGAATTTATTTTTTCACCCATGTGTTTTCTAGGAGGCCATTGGTGAAAAACCAAAAATACCTCTGGATTTCAATATGCACATTCAAACTCATCTTAGTTATGAAGATAAGGTGGTTTCGCATATGTATCTCCGAAATCACAATGATTAATTTTTTTATCAAATTGATTTGGATATTGTTGTACCCTAAAATTTATCCTCCCTTTTTTTTACTCAAGATGTTATCCCAGGGTTTCTTAAATACTCAATTTGGCTCAAAAGTTGATCAAACAGATTCTCTTCCTAGGCAACCAGTCAGCAATTAGGGTTTTGCACTTCTCAAAGGTTTGCCCAATCCATGACCCAGATAACTGCAAAGGCATTTGTGTGATTTCTATTTGTTTTCTTAATTATAATCTTCTGAAGATTGATGTTACTTTTGAGAGCATATTCTGTTTGAATAAGGTGTAAAGTTTAAAGCTATCATCTTTAAGCAAATCATGATTGAGGGTTCAATTAATCATTTGGGTTTGATCTTCTAAACATTTATTTTGTTTAAAAGTGCAAAATACATGATTTATCCTATCATATTATGTTTACTTGAAGTGCAAGTTATCAAGCTAGGATGCTTATTCAAAACATTCAAACCAAGAATTGCAAAATTAAAATAAAACTCAGAAGTTTTGTACAACAAATTTTCATTATTACTCAAGCTTTGTTCATTACAGTTTGGTGGGTCTTTCATAAATGATTACAAGTGATTACAAAAATTACAAGTAAAATACAAAGTTTAAATCTACAAAGGAAAATTTGCTTCTTCTTCAAGGCTCCTTGCTCCATCCTCAAGAAATTCCCCATTTGTTAGCTTTTGTCTTGTTTGCCATTTGTTTGTACATGTGACAGAAGAAAAGAAAATATTAGCAAAACAAATCAATATTAAAAAACCCAAGCAAATTTGATTTTTCATCCTTAGGATTTGCTTTTAGGAATCAGAATTTTGTTTGTCCATTTTTCCCTATTTTTGCAAATCTCAAAACCTAGGTTTTGGTTCACAAAAAAAGGGAAAAAAGAAATAAATATACAAATTGGACAGGCAAGGCAGCAAGTGCAAACAGCAAGCAGCAAGTAACAGCAAGTGCAAACAGCAAGGCAGCAAGTAACAACAAGGCAGCAAGTAACAGCAAGGCAGCAAGTAACAGCAAACAAAATAGGCAAACCAACAAGCAGCTAACAGCAGGCCAGAAACAAAAAAACAGCAAACAACAAAGCAGTGGCAAGACCAGTAGGCAACAACTAGAAACCATGTTGTCAGCAGAAAACCAAATAGCACAATAATATTGCAAAATAATGCAAACTAGATAGTTCACAAAAAAAAATATGTCATCATTTTCCCTGATACAAACCCTTCAGAAAAGTATATCAAAAGCAAAAAGTGTTTTATTTCACAGAAAAATGAAAGAGGAAAAATAGAGTTGAGAGGATATCACCTAGGCCATAGAACCAATCCCGAAGTTGTGCAAAGTTGTTGTGCACATACAAACAAACTGGAAGCCCTGCAAAGCAACCCAAAACAACCAGCAAACCAGACTACATTACAGTCCAAGACCTGCCCAAACTTGCACTAAAATGGCAAAAATATCAACTTGCACTCAAAAGCCACAAATCAACATATCAAATCCATTCAAACTCGCCAATACTTCCCCCCAAAATCCACTCTCATTGAATATAAAAGAAAGGCTCTACATTAACATCAGGGAGAGGTTGATACACAAAAAAAAATACCAGCAAAAAACTCAAACATCACAGAATCAGCAAATCACAAAAACTCAGAACCAAAAGTTCAACAAAACCCTTTGTCTCAAACCAACTCAAACATCACAGAATCAGTAAATCACAAAAACTCAGAACCAAAAGTTCCACAAAACCCTTTGTCTCAAACCAACTCAAACATCACAGAATCAGCAAATCACAAAAACTCAGAACCAAAAGTTCCACAAAACCCTTTGTCTCAAACCAACTCAAACATCACAGAACCAGCAAATCACAAAACCTCAAAGCCAAAAATTCAACAAATACAAATCATCTCAAACCCAAAAGAGAAAATATAAAGCAAAAACTCCCCTGATTCTATTTGGCCGGCCACCACATGCAACATCATCGATTAAACCTCCACTAAAATGCAACCGTGCATCAACCAATCTGCAAACATTGACAGCAACTCAACATATTGCAACATCTGAATCCAAAAGACAAAGTTTTTTTTTACGAAGCAAAGAAAAAGGATCGAGCTTACCTTGGGTTCGTCACCTCTGAGAATATTCAAAGCAGGTATTTTTCAATTTCTCTGCATTTATCCATTATCCTTGTAATTTGTAGTGTCTTGTTTGTTCTGAAATCGTGAATGAAGAGGCAAAGAGGATGAAACGCAATTGGGCAAACATAGTCGCGAGAGATAGAGAGATAGGCAGGGTTTATGTTTCGTTATTAGAACTAGGAGAACCAGAAGATTGTTGTCATTTTCGTTTGGTTTGAGGGAGACGAACTTAGAACAGAGAGATAATAAGTTAACTCTAGAGTTTGTTGTTCAACAGAGTGAGGTTCAATCGGTAAGAGACATTAGCCTCATCACTTTAGGTTTTTTTTTGAAGACCCATGATTTCATTTGGATAAGAGTTGGGCTCGGGACCGGGTCAACCTGGACCGGCCCAGCGACAGTTTTCTTTTTTTATTTTTTTTGAATTAATTTGTCCTTAGATTAAGTCCTTTTGTTTTATAAAAAAAAGGATATTTCATAAAAATCCAAAAAAAATTGTTAATTAGTTTTAATGTTAGTAATTAACTTAGGCTGATTAGTGTAATTAAAAAGAAATAATACAAAAAAAAATTTCTCTTTAGTTAAAATTAACTAGTTTTCGTTTTGTCTTAATAAATTTTAGAATTTTAATTTTTTTTTGGATAATCTTAAATTTTTAACTTAATTAAGAGTAACTTTTGTTTTAGTTATGTTACCATTATCAAAACACACTAAAAAAAACAATTTTCTTTCTTTTTTTTCATTTGCTCGTAGTTTACTATTTTTCGCATTCTTTCGATTATTGTATTGGCTTATGGTTTGTGATAGTTTAACTAGACTTTTACTGTCACCCCCATTCATTAATTTGTACCCCCATTCCTGAAGCTCTGTAATAGCGTAGAATTTCAATTTTCGCATTTTATTGTTTTACTCATTACTGTATAGTAATTAGGCGTGTATGGCAAGATCAAAAAATCAATCGCTAGATAACCTAATTTCAAAGATAAAATTAACTTGAAACAAACACACTTCTTCACACACGCACCTCTAGGGTAACCTCGCTTGTTGCCTCGGAAACACAGTCGTGTCCCTCGAGTATGGGACGTTTTAGCAATGACCCTTCGGTAAAAAAGATCGTGGTCCCTCAATGACCCTCGATGTTGTCTTCGATAAAACGATCTTGTCCCTTACAAAAATTGCTAAAGCGTCACATAAGTTGCTTTCGATGACTGTAAAATTGACCCGCGCCTGTCCCTTTACATCCAACGATGGGGCTTCTTACCAAATCAATGGTAAGATAGAAACATCTAAAGGAGGAAGAAAAGAAAATTTGAGACCTTTCAAGTAGGTAGATTCGCTCCCGGTTACTCGCTTGCTCACGACAAAAACATTTTACACCAACACTTTCATCTCAAAACATTTTCAAAAGACAAAACCTTTTGTATACGTTCTTATAGAGACGAGAACCATTGCAAAATGTCTTTTCAAAAACCACTTTCCAAAACACAATCCACAAACACATCTTTGAATCATCTTTCAAAACAAAACTTTGTACGCGTTCTTATAGAAACGAGAACCATTACAAAGAGATTTTTTCAAAACACTTTCAAAGCCCACACCACAAGCACACTGTCAAAACAAAAGCAAGTGATCTAAACAAGTAACTAAGAGCCCATGGAAAACCATGGATGAAAAGGGTGCTAATTGTTGGCTCCTAAATTCGACACCCTTGTTTTTATTAATATAAGCCATTAAAGCTGAAGAATGGTTTCGACCAGCTGGTTCTGTCGAAATGCTCATCAGAAGATGGCAATGTACTTAGAGAATTTCTTCCAAGGAAGAATCTTGTTGCCTTCAACGTCGAAGGTGCTTCTCGACGAAGGTGTTCGATTGCTCAGAATGGAACGGTTTGAGATTCAAACGTTTGGAGGGAAAACGGTTCCCAGCGGTTACCAAGTGCAACGTGCCAAGATCTGGAGCGTCGAACGCTGTGAACGTGCCAAGTGGAGTCATCTCGAAGCAGCATAACTGCCCGACGGTTACTAGGGATGTGTTTAGTATAAATATTAGTAGTTCACGCAGTTTTTCGCGTGTGTTCACAATTATATACAAGTTACTCATATAGATTCGAGTACCCAGCGTGAGAGAAAGAATTGTTGAGAATGTATGTGTGAAACACCACTTTAAATTAATCAAAGTCATTTATTTTCCAGAACTTTATTGCTCTTCATTTACTTTTCCAGTCAAAAGCCTTTATTTCAAGCCTTCCTTTATTCTATCAAGTTTTCTTCTTCATGCAATTTACATAAAGCTTCTTTATTTTCTTGTCATTTAACCATTACCAAACTTAGTCAAAACCCCAAAATCAACCATGTCTTAGGATCAATCTGATCGATCATGCGAGTCACCAAATAAGTAACCTTTTGGAAGATCAGCGGTTGTTTACCAATTCCCACGGTAAACAAATTGGCACACCCGGTGGGACCTTGTGTTGATTTTGAAGTTTAACCTTTTTACACAGAATATCATCTTTTTCGAGAAGTATTGCATGTTATTGAGAAGTGGTAGAATATACACTAACAATACCAATACTGCCAGAAGAAGAGAAGTGATGGCGAATCCGCCAAACAATAACGAAATCCCACAAACGAATGTGGGAACAACGGTTATCCCAACCGTAAGTGAAGCGATAACCGCTGGTTCAACACCAGCAGTAACAGTCACAACAACGGGGCCATTACCTCCGTTCACTGGCCCCAGAGTGCCTTTAGGAACTCCCCCACCAAGGGGAAATCCAGGAACAAGGCCTTATGTTCCCCCAGGATTTATGACAGGCGGTCAAAATCGAGAACCACTCTATGGCATGCCAACTTCTGAATTGGCTAGCCTGACGAACGTTGCGTCCATTTTTTCAGACCCTTTAGTGAGCGCCTCTTCGCCACTCCAAGGTTCTGGAGTAGGTATGGCGAACAGAAATAGGACCCAACTCTTAGGAGGAACGTCCTAAGTAGCACATGGCCTTACAAATACCTCGACAGCAGTCTTGAGGCAACAAATGGACGAAAGCAACCATGATATGGTTCAAATGTTGGCACAAACTTTAAGTACAGTGCTGAATCCTCTAATACAAAACACCACCCAATCGAATCAGCAGATGACAGCGCAAATGACGCGTTTGGCTGATTTCTTTGGGGTACCCCAACCTATTCGACAGCCCCAAAGGGCGCAAATAAGGGGAAACCAAGGTATACTCTTAGAGGAAGAAACCACTATCAACCAAGTCCAGCAGCCTGTCGAAGAAAACCTTAGGGCACGATTGGAACAGCCTGTCGAAGAACCTAGGGTTATAGCCCCAGAGGTAAGGTTAGTTAACAGAAACCAAAATGCTGACGAAGTAGTTCAGCATATCCAATACCAGAATATGGGTTTGGAAAATACTCTGGCAGCCATGATCGAAAGAATCATGACGCAGAATGGGATGAACATGGGCTTTCGTAGGCCCAACTTTACATCCCCACTGTCAGAATATGTGTTACAAACAGACTTGCCTCCTAGATGTAAAGTCCATAAATTCACTAAATTTTCTGGGGACACGACAGAATCTACTGTCGAACATGTGGCGAGATACTTGATCGAAGCAGGAGATATTTCAAACAACGAAAACCTGAGGATTAAGTACTTCCCAAGTTCTTTAACAAAAAACGCGTTTACTTGGTTTACAACTCTCCCCCCCAATTCAATCCATCATTGGACCCAGTTGGAGAGATTGTTCCATGAGCAATTCTACATGGGACAAACCAAGATAAGCCTGAAAGAATTGACCAGTGTAAAGAGACGTTTCACTGAACCTATAGACGAATATCTAAATAGGTTTAGGTTGCTCAAAGCAAGATGCTTTACGCAAGTGCCAGAACATGAGTTAGTCGAAATAGCCGCAGGTGGCTTAGATTATTCCATTAGGAAGAAGTTAGACACTCAATACCTGAGAGACATGGCCCAATTGGCCGATAGAGTTCAACAGGTAGAACGCCTTAAAGCTGAAAAAGCCAAGGCAACGAAAACTCATAAAAGAGAGAGGATAGCGTATGTCGAGATGGATGATGAAGATCCAGAAACCTTCGACGAAATTATAACCGTTGAAGAAGGCGAGGTCGATTTAGCGGAACTAAAACAAGGGCCACCATACTCTTGCAAACTGTTAGTCCCCTCAAGTGGAAAAAATCCCACTGGTCCAGAAAGGACCAACGATAGGTTCCCCAAAAAGACTTATAGTTTTGATATTACAAAATGTGATGAAATATTTGACTTACTTGTAAAAGATGGCCAAATGATAGTACCCCCAGGGGTAAAAGTGCCTCCTCTTGATCAAAGAAAGAAAAGAGGCTTTTGTAAATATCATAATTTTCTGGGCCATAAAACGTCTCAATGTTTTCTTTTCAGGAATCTTGTGCAAGACGCTATCGAAGAAGGGAGGTTAAAGTTTGCTGACAAGACCCCCATGACTGTGGACTCCAACCCGTTGCAGGCTGAAGCCCATTATGCTGAACCTTCATAGGTGAACGTGATCGAGGCATCCAGAAGCCAGTCGAAGAGGCCAGGAATCACAATGGTCGAAGTCACAAAGGACCATGTCAACATGCCAATCTTTGGCAGTTTTTCTGGGAATCTATCCAGAAAGACAATTGAAGCGGTCAAAAAGGCGGTCGAAAGCCCAAAGCAGGAGACAATTGGAGCCTGAAACTCTGGAACAAAACCCAGTTCTCACTTGGCTGCAGTTCAAGGCCAGACAGAGGACTTGGAGATTCAGATGAAGCAGTTGACTCTTGCCACCAAAGACACCATGAATGTCAACATGGTCGAAGTCTCTGAACCTAAAGCATCAGAGGAGGCCATGAGGCAAGAACAAGCCAACAAAACTGCTTTCCCTCGGGAAAATGAAAATCTGGCAGATTTCCTGCAAAGATGCCAGAAAAAGAAGTCAGAAGTGATGCTCTGTCCTCGATGCAGTTCAATCTTCGACAAAAAAGCTGCGGAGCATATTCAAGGTGTAAGAGCAGCGAATAGGAAAAGGGAAAGTGTTGATACTCGACATGACCCCAGAAGAGCCTCCCAAAGGGGTTCAAATCAATAAAAGAGGCCACTGACTTTCAGGCCTCCAACTAATGTGCCAGTTGATACATGGTACAAAACATCTGGTCGAAAGAGGCCAAGCGAGGAAAGATGGCACTCATTCAAAGTGCCAAGAGGTTCATCTTTAACACATAAGAAAGAGCCTCAGGTTGCTACCCCTAAAGTGACCCAGGTGTCAAGCAACTACAAAGGGAAGAATCCCATGTCTCGATCTCAATGGAGGAGATACTAGAGGCGACGAAAAGCTGAGAGGGAAGCTGCTAATGAACCAAAGGCAGAATCCAGTTCAAATGTTCCTCAGAGAAAGCAGAGGAAGCCTCTGGAAAGACAACCAGTAACCAATAGGCTAGTTTGGCCTAACCAGGGTGAAGTTGATAGCGAAGATGGTTCTGAGTCGGATGACACCTTAGATATCATGGTGAACATAGTCTCAGTTTTGCCAAGGGAGTTCAACCGCCAGGTGGAGGTCGAAACAAGTGATTGGGAAGTTGAACAAGAAATGGCCAAGCATAGGCCAGTGTGCTATTTCGTCATGGATAATGGCGCTACTGAAGAGCAGAATGGGTTCTTCGAACCTCCTACAGAGGCGATGAAAAATCACCTTAAGCCTTTATTCATAAGGGCTAAACTCGAAGAAACCACAGTAAATAAGATCTTGGTGGATTGTGGGGCAACCATCAACATCATCCCTCACTTTATGCTAAGAAAAATAGGCAAAAGTGATGAGAACATCAAGCCTCACAACATGGTCCTGTCGAATTATGAAGGCGGCATAGGGACCACTATGGGTGTGATCCAACTGGACATCAAGGTGGGATCTATCCTTCGACCAACTATGTTTATGGTCATATCGGCCAAACCTAACTATAATCTTTTGTTGGGCCGTGAATGGATTCATGGTGTTGGAGCTGTACCATCATCAATGCACCAGAGGTTGCTACTATGGCGTCCTGATGGAATGGTCGAAAACATAGAAGCGGATCAAAGCTATTACCTGGGCGAAGTAAATCACCTAGGGCTGGCAGACTTCGACAAAAACTTGGCTCACATTGGGCCATGCCCAACACCTGACTTCGATTTGGCGCCAGCGCCAAATACTTTTTGTTCCATATACCTGCACCCTGAGCATGGTTTTGAATGGGACAGAGAAGACTTGTCCCACATTGACTTTAGTGGGTTAACTGATATCCAACCAACTGGTTGGGGAAGTGAATTCAGTGACAATGACTGAGTCACAATCTTTGCAGCGAATTTCGGCTTACGTAGCCGAAACAAGGATGATAACGGCTCTCGAAGCCGAAGTAAAATATATGGCCACACAGGCCAATGATCAAGAGTTACCCTCCACAGGTCTTGGAAAGGACTTCGATCCAGAACCTCCTGATATCATGCCAGAAGGAATGCAGGAACAAAGGCTCGACGCTATCTACGACGATGAGCCTTTGGGATTCGAAAAGGACCCCTTAGCGAACAACATCAAAATGTTAGCGCAGGATCCTTTAGAAGAAATCAACTTGGGCAAAGGGTTAGAGAAAAAGCCAACTTACATTAGCGCAAAGATTGACCCAGAACTCAGGTTGGAAGTAATCCATTTGTTAAAGGAGTTCAAGGACTGTTTTGCATGGGATTACGACGAAATGCCTGGTCTCGACAGAGGATTGGTGGAACTTCAGTTGCCAATCAAACCTGGGAAGAAGCCAATCAAGCAAAGTCCAAGACGCTTCGCTCCAGAAATACTGTCGAAGATCAAAACGGAAGTCGAAAGACTGCTGAAGTGCAAATTCATACGAGCTACAAGGTATGTCGAATGGATTGCAAACATTGTGCCAGTGATTAAAAAGAATGGTACATTGAGGGTGTGCATAGATTTTAGAGATTTGAATGCTGCTACACCCAAAGATGAATATCCTATGCCTGTGGCGGAAATGCTAGTCGATTCTGCCGCTGGCTATGAATACCTGAGTATGCTCGACGGTTATTCAGGATATAATCAAATATTCATTGCTGAAGAAGATGTGTCGAAAACAGCTTTTCGATGCCCTGGGGCTTTAGGCACTTACGAATGGGTAGTGATGCCTTTTGGCCTAAAGAACGTTGGGGCAACATATCAGCGAGCGATGAATTCCATCTTTCATGATTTTATTAACACCTTTATGCAAGTATATATTGATGACATTGTTATAAATTCTGTTTCCAGGAAGAACCATATAGACCACCTTCGACAATCATTCGAAAGAATGAGAGAACATGGTCTGAAGATGAACCCTTTGAAGTGTGCATTCTGTGTAAAAGCTGGAGATTTCTTGGGCTTCGTCGTCCACAAGAAAGGAATCGAAATCAATCAAAACAAGACGAAGGCAATTCTGGAAGCGAAAGTGCCAGCGAACAAAAAGGAATTGCAATCTCTGCTGGGCAAGATAAATTTCCTGAGGAGATTCATATCTAACCTAAGTGGGAAAGCTCAAGCCTTTTCACCCTTACTTCGCCTGAATAAGGAAAGGTTCGACTAGGGGCAAGAGCAACAAGAAGCCTTCGACAAAATCAAAGGGTATCTCACAAAGCCACCTATTTTGGTGCCTCCTTGCAGCAACAGGAGTATGAGATTGTACATAGCTGCATCCGACAAAACTTTGGGAAGCATGTTAGCCCAAGAAGATGAAAATGGAGTCGAAAGACCCATTTACTATCTTAGTAGAGTTTTGAACGATGCAGAAACTAGGTATAGCGAAGTTGAAAAATTGTGTCTATGTCTGTATTTCTCTTGTACAAAGCTCAAACAATATATAAAACCAGTTGATGTGTATGTTTCGTCTCATTTTGATGTTTTCAAGTACATGTTGTCGAAACCCATCTTGCACAGTCGAATTGGCAAGTGGGCGCTAGCATTAACTGAATACTCCTTGACCTTTATGCCTCTTAAGGCAGTGAAAGGACAAGTGGTGGAAGACTTTATAGTCGACCACTCAATTCAAGTTGAGAGTATTAATTATTTGGAGATAGAGCCTTGGAAATTCTACTTCGATGGTTCCAGCCATAAAGATGGAACAGGAGTAGGAGTCTTGATTATTTCTCCAGAAAAAATTCCAACAACATTCAAGTACAAGATATCAGGTACTTGTTCGAACAATGAGGCTGAGTATGAAGCTCTAATTACTGGCCTTGAGATATTGTTGGAATTAGGGGCAACTCGAGTCAAAATAATGGGAGACTCAGAGTTAGTCATTAAGCAAGTCACAAAAGAATATAAATGCATAAGAGAAAATCTCATTATGTACTTTGTGATAGCAAATCGTTTATTGAAAAAATTCGAAATGGTCAACATTCGACACATACCCAGATTGGAAAATCAAATAGCCAACGATTTGGCACAAATTGCATCTGGGTACAAAATTTCAAAAACGAGATTGCAAAGAGCAATCGAAGTTCGGGAGAAAATAAAAGCAACTTGTCTGTCACCAACAGACTTGGAATCGACAAGACTAGGGTATGCTGATCAAAGGAACTTCGAAATTTCGTTCATAGACAATTTGTCAGAGCAAGATTGGAGGAAACCCATTGTGGATTATCTACAAAATCCAGCAGCTTCGACAAAACGAAAAACAAAATATAGGGCGTTGAGTTACGTACTCATAGGGAATGAGTTATTTAAAAAGACGTCTGAAGGGGTGTTGCTAAAGTGTTTAAGTGAAACTGAAGCATACATAGACCTTTCGACTACGCACGCTGGAGCATGTGGGGCTCACCAAGTAGGCCATAAGATGAAATGGTTGTTGTTTCGACAAGGACTATACTGGCCCACCATGTTGAAAGATTGTGTCGTGTTCGCCAAGGGTTGTCAAGAATGTCAAGTCCATACAGGCATCCAGCATGTACCAGCAAGCGAACTTCACTCGATAGTGAAACCTTGGCCCTTTAGAGGATGGGCGTTGGACCTTATTGGAGAGATTCGACCAGCATCATCAAAGAGCCAGAAGTATATATTGGTAGGCATTGATTATTTTACTAAGTGGATCGAAGCTATTCCTTTAGTCAATGTAGACCAAGAAAATGTCATTGAATTTATTCAAAAGAACATTATCTTTAGATTTGGAATCCCTGAAACTATAACTACTGATCAAGGATCAGTTTTCACCGGTCGAAAGATGCAGGAATTCGCTCAGGAAATAGGCTTTAAACTCCTAACATCAACGCCTTATTATGCACAGACAAACGGTCAAGTCGAAGCAGCGAATAAAATAGTGATTGGCTTGATAAAAAAGCATGTGGGGAAGAAGCCAAAAAATTGGCATAAGACGTTAGACCAGATCTTGTGGGCCTGTCGAACGTCCCCAAAAGAAGCCATAGGTACAACACCATATAGGCTAACTTTTGGTCATGACACAGTGTTGCCAGCGGAAATTTGTCTTCAATCTGCAAGGGTTCAGAGACACCATGATATCCCCTCTGAAGTCTATTGGGATATGATGTTAGACGAACTAGTAGATTTAGACGAAGAAAGACTGCGCGCTCTCGACCTACTAAGGATTCAGAAGAAAAGAGTAGAAGACTCTTACAATAAAAAAGTGAAACCTAAGGCATTCTCGCCTGGAGAATTAGTTTGGAAGGTGATTCTTCCCATGGATCGAAGGGATCGAAACATGGGAAAATGGTCACCCAAATGGGAAGGACCATTCAGAATTATCCAAACTTTTTCTGGTGGAGCTTATGAAGTCGAAGAGTTAGGTGAAGATAAAAGACTCTTGAGAGTAAATGGCAAATATTTGAAAAAGTATAAACCTATGCTCCAAGAGATCAAAATAAATAGCAAGTAATGACTAAATTAACCATAAATAGGCCAAAATGGAAAATTTTATAAATTAGCCAAAATGGCGACATTGTCAAATACATATTACAATACATGGTTAAAGGGCTGAGTCAATCAGAAGGGGATATAATCTCTGAGTCGAAGGTACTTGGCCTGCTGCAACTCCAGTCTTTTGTTGCACAAGGCATTCGCCTGGGCAAGCTTGGCAATTTGGTCATCAAAGGCTTGGGCTTTCTCAGCAAACTCTATGCCTCGCGTAACTTCAGCTTGACTCTCGGTGTCTGAAACAGTCGAGAGAAGCTCCTCCTTGCGCTTAGTATTGGCATTCATCTTGGCCTCCAGCTCTTCGATTTGCGCCTTTATGGAGGCATTGTCTTGATCTATGGCATCAATTTCTTCTTGCTTAGATGCCTTTTGCTTCGACAACTCTGCAATTCGAGAAGTCGTCTCTGCTACAGCAGTCCAGGAAGAAGAACTTTTGCCATGTAACACTTCGAGCTGGCTGTTGAAGCCCCTCTGTCGTTGATAGTCTACTGAGACTTGATCAACAATGGAGTATAACTCCATGATAAAGCTCGAAACCTCTGGAGTCACAGCGAGCAAGTCGACTGCATTCAAAACAGCTTCCAAACACGACGGAGCAGTAGGGTCCCCCTCCAAAGCTTTCATCAAATCTTTCTTGAAGAACTGAGCCTTGACCTTCATCAAAGCCTCATCGAGAGGAGAAGTCTCAGTGGACTTCCCCGATTGAGTAGAAGCCTCCTGACTAAGATCAGATGAACTTCCCCTGCTCTCGATAATGGCATTCAGATAGCCAATGGGATCAGTTTGCTTCAAGAGTGCTAAGTCTTCTTTGGACTTATGCTTTGTCGAGGTGGTAACCTTTGCAGCAGCGTTGTCTTGGGGTTGAAGTTGTTGAGTAGCGTTTGCTTCGACGTGACTCTCTTCGACCTGAAGTTCAGCAATGCCAGCATCAGCGTGATCCCCTTCATCATGTTGTTCCTCCGACAGATCGACCACTTGAATCTCCTTCGGTTGTTGTTCTTCTGTTTCAGCATTGGCTTCATCGTTCGCCAATTCCTTCTCTTGTGGCCTGCTGTGTTCAGCGGAATCTAGTGTTTCAGAAGTCTTTGGTGCTGAACTTTCAGTGGTCTCCTGAAAATAGAAGAGGAAGAATCTTCTAGGTTAGAAAGAGACACAATTGAACGTGATCATCGACACCTGAGTTAAAAAAGGTCAAAGAAATTACCTGCAGAGGAACTTCAGCCTCAGGGCTAGAATTATCGCTTTCGACGGGTTTATTGAGCAAAACATTTAGTTCCTCCTCCGTTGGCTCTTCAATAATTACTGGAGGTGGCCTGGGTTTTCTCCCAGCAACCTTTATTCTGATTGTGGGTCGAGTCTCAAGAGAAGGAGTATCTTTCTTCAGTTTCCTCCATTTTAGAGGAGCGGGGGGAGAGTCGTCTTCTTCGTCACTCCCAGATTCGACCGTCAGTGCAGGTCGTTTCTTGGGTGAAGGTGCCTGAAAACCAATTGGAGTTCGATTTAGAACGCTACATCAAAAATCAGGATATTAAAACCAGAAGGAAATAATAAAAGTTTGGTTACCGGTGCTGAGGGTTTTTTCGAAGGACCTTCCCCCTGATGGCTTGTTGTAGTTTTCGCTGGTGCTGTAGTTTTCACCGGTGCTGGAGGTTTTGTCAAGGGACCTCCTCCCTGATGGCCTTCTGCAGCTTTCTTGGCTGCAGGCTTTCGAACAACTGAAATAAGACAAGTTATAATTAACAGGCTACCAGTCGAAATGGTAAGACAAAATAATTTGGAGAATGAACTTACATTTCTTTATTTTGTCAAGGACTAGAACGAAAGACTTCTGAAGTTCGTCCACAAAGTCTTTCTCGTCGAAGAACTCTTCAGTATAGTAACTCTTCCACCAGTCTTCGAAGGATGGTGAGCAGAGAAAGTTAAGTTGATAATCGAACAGTGAAAGTACTGTTCGACCTGCATACTTGCCAATATGCTTGGTGGCAGCATCTTCAGTATAGTCATTGCAAAAATATAACATGGATTTATCCCTAGGAAAAATAGGAGAAGGAAGTGATTGAATGATACCAAACTGTCGAGAGACCAAGTTTGGTTGATACGCGATCAAGCTCAAGTGAGTCTTGGAGCTTTTAAAGCGCAGTGGCATTATTCTAGGTGTGAGAAATGCTTCCCACATTATTGTGTGTTCTTCGACCTGAGGGTCACCTGACGACTTGGGATGGGGCCTGGTGAACCATTCTGGACCAACCTTTCGTCGAGCGAAGGGAGCCATGGTCGAAGCAAATTCTTTTCTTCTTGCAAACATCAAGACGAAGTTTGCAAAAGTCTGTTGAAGCTCCAGCCCATCTTCAGTCGGGGTCAGTAGAGCTAATCTGGTGCCTTCGATACGCCTATTTGCTATCTCAGGAGCTTGCTCATTTATTTGAGTCTTTTGAGGTAAGAAAGACTCGAAAGTGGCATTGAGCCACAACTGAAGTAGCCAAAAAGGTCCTGCAAGCAACAGACTGGCTCTGTTTTCGATGATCTTTAACAGAGTCGCTCCACTGCTGATCGACTCGTACAGATTCGCCAAGATTAATTCTGCCAAACAAATATTTTGGCCATGGTGAAGCTGGGTGGCGAGGGTGACCATCTTCTTTGTCACCTGTAAAGACTTTGTACAGAACACAAAGCGTGATAGCCAAAGGGCTAGAAACGCAATATGCTCTACATCTGTAACAGTGGTTGTCGACCTATCATGGTAATGGTTGATATAGGTGGTATATGTGGGTTTCGTAGCTGAGAATCCAATCTGATCCTCTGACATTTCCTCTGGGTCGAAATAATCCCCAGTGGATCGAAGGCCAGTGATGGCAGCCACGTCGAAAAGCGTGGGTGTTAGCATTCCACAAGGAAGGTGGAAAGTGAAATGGGTGTAATCCCAGAAAAGCAAGGAGGCTATCAGCATCTCAGGGGAGTAGTTGAGACCCGTCTTCAACAGCATGACTAGGTCGTATATCCCCAAGTTCTTCCAGATCGAAGTCTGGCTTTTTTCCACCTTCTCCAGCCAAGCGTTGTAGTCAGGTGTGAGGCTAGGGCTAGACCTGAAAGCCCTAACACCCTAATTGAAGAAGCGAAGATCTATCTTCTCCTTAGCGGGATCTTCATTGTCCTCTGCATCTTTTTTAGAGCACCCAACAGGTTTGAGCTTTTCAAGCACTGGAAAGAAGCTCTTGATCTTCATGGCTTCATCGATGCATGGGGATAACGGGCCAGACATGGCGAAGATTTGGTTGGAGTATCCAACCGGAATCATTAGTTGGTGTGAATAAGCTTCACGCTCAGCAGTTTCTAGATGTTCAGGAACCCTTCGTTGGCCTGTAGGGGTAACTATGGGGACAGTTGAGAAGATCTTGGGTTTAGCATTTCTGGAAGGGATGTTGGAACTAGGAGCGTTGGAGGAACCTGAGGCCATTGTTGAGTTAAGGTTGAAGATGAAGTGAAGAACAAGGTGTTTGCAAGTTTGCAAAGATTTTGTGTTCAACAAGGAAGTTTGAATGCAGAATAGCGTGAAAAAGTCCCACAATGGGTACTTAGCGCTATTTATAGTGGTTGGGAAATCCCCAAATTCGAGGCCATTTAATGTTGCAGAAGATAGTGGGACACGTGGCGTCCCCCTGCTGACATAGCCGTTCTGCAGAAATGAAAAGGTGTAGCGTGCGCCCTCGTTTTTGGGAAATTGTCATGATGACAATTTGTGAAAAGACATTGGGCACGCTAAACGCCATACTGAGGTGACGTCTTAGGTACGGATGAAATGATGGTTTTTTCTTGGGATTGTCAGTGGTTGGTAGAAGACAAAAAGTGCGCAGGTTAATTTGTGGCTAAGGATGAAAGACAGGTGTCGAATGGAATCTCAAAGAATGCCTTTTTCTTTTCAGCGTCGAAATAAGGCATTCTTGGAGGGCAATTTGTTGGCTCCTAAATTCGACACCCTTGTTTTTATTAATATAAGCCATTAAAGCTGAAGAATGGTTTCGACCAGCTGGTTCTGTCGAAATGCTCATCAGAAGATGGCAATGTACTTAGAGAATTTCTTCCAAGGAAGAATCTTGTTGCCTTCGACGTTGAAGGTGCTTCTCGACGAAGGTGTTCGATTGCTCAGAATGGAACGGTTTGAGATTCAAACGTTTGGAGGGAAAACGGTTCCCAGCGGTTACCAAGTGCAACGTGCCAAGATCTGGAGCGTCGAACGCTGTGAACGTGCCAAGTGGAGTCATCTCGAAGCAGCGTAACTGCCCGACGGTTACTAGGGATGTGTTTAGTATAAATATTAGTAGTTCACGCAGTTTTTCGCGTGTGTTCACAATTATATACAAGTTACTCATATAGATTCGAGTACCCAGCGTGAGAGAAAGAATTGTTGAGAATGTATGTGTGAAACACCACTTTAAATTAATCAAAGTCATTTATTTTCCAGAACTTTATTGCTCTTCATTTACTTTTCCAGTCAAAAGCCTTTATTTCAAGCCTTCCTTTATTCTATCAAGTTTTCTTCTTCATGCAATTTACATAAAGCTTCTTTATTTTCTTGTCATTTAACCATTACCAAACTTAGTCAAAACCCCAAAATCAACCATGTCTTAGGATCAATCTGATCGATCCTGCGAGTCACCAAATAAGTAACCTTTTGGAAGATCAGCGGTTGTTTACTAATTCCCACGGTAAACACTAATACCTTCCCTTTTCATAATATACCCCCCGAACCCGAGAAATAATCTCGAAAGGTCTTTCCTGTGCTTTTTTACCTTTTCTTTTGGATAAAAGAAAAGTCGGTGGCGACTCTTGCTATCCACACAAATATGATCGAAACAGAAAACACCAAGTCAGTTCTCCCACCGTATAACAGAACTGGCGACTCTGCTGGGGACAAATTTCTAAAAAATAAAGCAGGGTTACCTTAGGGTTAGATCACTTTTTACTTATTTCTTTGCATGCTTTATATTTTGTTCTTTGTATTGGGCTTGCTTTGATCCTTCACCCGGATCTGGGACACCTCTTTAGGTAAATAGCAATAGATTATGGAAACTGTACAACGTAGACCGATATGGTTGAAACAATGGCTATGTTAGTGTGACGCATTTGTGGGTACCGGTATCCCTCGTGGTGAATCGAGGAGAATACGGGGCTGTTGAGTGGCGTCATGAAGCACTAATTGACTTTAGAACCCTAATTGAACAAACTTGGCCATTAGGATGTAGTGAGATAATCGGTTTTGGTGTAGAGCTGAAAATTGGTTGATACTCGATACTACACTCATTGAGGCTAGACTTTTGGGATATCTCGGACGCAAGAAAAGATTGTTGTGCTGAGACAATGCCTAAGAGAAAGATCGGTGATATTGGGATCCTTTAGAACCCGATCAATATTACTAGGACAGGTTGAGCCAACTAAACTTCAAGAGGGTACTTACCTATAAAACCCATGCAAGCCTAAAACATAGGGACTTGTTTGCTATATGTGTATATATTTACTTGTACATAACATCATAAACATCATAAGCATCATACGCATGCTCACTAACCATTTCAAGGATTTATAAATTTATCTTTGTTTTTGTTTTTTAGGTCATGAATTCTATCAGAAGAAACACCATCTGAATCAGCTTTGTAAAAGAACACCCTCAACTTCAAGAGTTAGCCTCAAGAGTGCCCGGGGATTCTCCTTTTACCAAGAAATACGGTTGACTCCTCAGTTTGGCTACATCCAGTTTCCAAGAAGAGATGATGTGTGTGTTGTTCCAATTCTTTGATCCCGTACATCATTGTTTCACTTTCCCGGACTATCAGTTAGTACCTACACTAGAAGAGTTCTCTCTACTCTTAGGGGTGCCCGTGCTTGATCAGATACCATTCACTGGCCTAGAAGGGATTCCAAAACCTGAAGTCATCGCCGAAGCTTTGCATCTGAAAAGAGCTGACATCATAGCCAATTAGGAGACAAGAAGCCGGGTCAAAGGTTTCCTAGCAAAGTTTCTATTGGAGAAGGCTCGTTCATTCTGGGACGACATGGATTTCCAAGCTTTTGAAGACGTCCTGGCTCTTCTCATTTATGGTTTGGTTCTGTTCCCCAACTCAGACCAATTCATAGATATTAATGCCATCAAAGTCTTTCTCTCTCACAATCCCGTACCTACCTTACTTGGAGACATCTTGCATTGCCTTCATACCTGCACCATGAAGAAAAGAGGTACTCTCTTGTGTTGTATCCCCCTACTCGCTACGTGGTTCACTTCACACCTACCTCAATTAGAATTAAAGAACGAGCAAAGACTGACATGGTCCTAAAGGATGATATCCCTCACCCATTATGACATACGTTGGTGTTCGAGATCCTTGGAAGATGTCTCTATCATTGACTGCTGTGGGGAATTCCCTAACGTCCCTCTACTTGGTATTAGGGGAGGTATCACCTACAATCCCTGCTTAGCTTTTCGACAGTTTGGGTATGCCCGAAGAGACAGCCCTCATGAGATGCTCATTCAAGGTCTGGTGTTCGACTATGACAAAGAAGACCAAGGTTACCGCCAGAGGTTTACACGAGCTTGGAGAATGGTGAACAAGGTGGACAGTAGGACTTTGGGACACAAAAACTATATCCCTCTCGAGCCTTACCTTAGGTGGGTATGGGCTCGTGCTCAGAGTCTCGTGATGCCTTACCCTTCCATCCTTCCTGTTATCATAGAGCTTGTTGTTGAAGGAGACGTCCCATACATTATCCTTCATCCTGACATGCCTACCTCTCTCGAAGACTTGCAGAAAGCTTGGGTTCAGTTGAAGGAAGAGCGAGACACCTTTGAAGTCCAGTATTACGCCAGTGAGAAGAAGGTTCTGGAGCTCACCAAATTGCTTCATGAAGAGAAAAACCTGAATGCCTACATTGCTCCAAAGATGATGCGTTCAGTCTTTCTGTCTTAGGAGTTTTGTTGTTTTTTTGTTTCTTTCATTGTAAGCCCAAGGAGGCATGATGTATTCAAACTTGGATTTTTAATATGACGTGTGTTCCTTTTTTGGTTTGAACAAATTTAAGTCTCTAATTTTTCTTGAAATCATTTGCATATTGCATCTTCATTCATCATAACATCATACAGGTTTCTCATAACAGGTCACCTTATCCTTCTACTGTTTATTTCAGTGAGATGGATGTTGAAAAGACTGTGAAAGATCTTCAGGCGCAGAACACCGAATTTCAAGAAATGCTCTTGGCTCTGACAAAAGGACAAGAGGAGTTAAAGACTCTGCTGGCCAAAGAGAAGAAGAAGAAAACAAGGAAATCAACCGGTGTTGTGATATTGGGAAGAAGGTTTAAAGGACAAGCCAAACGGACTTTGGACTTTGCGACATCATCGGGTGAAGGAGATAATCAAGGAGACGGGACCCAGGAAGTGAACAACATCCCAGCATCTGCGGAAGAGGAAGAACCTGATTACTCTAAAGAGCAATATCCTCCTGCTGATGATAAATACAAATAGCTAGAGGATCGTTTGAATGCTATGGAGATTCAAAGGGTACCCGGTCTGGATTTTGAAGAATTAGGACTCATTTCAGGGGTTGTCATCACACAAAAATTCAAGGTCCCCACTTTCGCCAAATACGACGGTGTCTCTTGCCCAAAGCTACATCTAAGGTCATACGTCAAGAAGATTCAACCCCATACGGCTGACAAGAATCTGTAGGTGAATTTCTTCCAAGAGAGCTTATCTAGGACGCAGTTGGATTGGTTCTATCAATTGGAAGGGACCAATGTTCGCAATTGGGAAGATTTGGCCGCCGCTTTCTATAAACAATATTAGTATAATGCTGATTTAGCTCCAACTAGGACGCAATTGCAAGGCATGTCTATGGGAACAGGTGAAGGTTTCAAAACCTATGCTCAAAATGGAGGGATCTCGCAGGAAGAGTCCAACCCCCTCTATATGAAAGAGAATTAGTGGATATGTTCCTTGGCACCTTGTCATGACCATTCTTCAACCACCTGATCGAGAGTTCCTCAGCTGGATTCACTGAATTAATCATGACTGGTGAGCGGGTCGAAGCCGGTATAAAAAGCGGCAAAATTCAAAGAGATGCATCATCGAGTATGGTGAAGAAGTCCTTTGTTGGAAAGAAGGAGGTTAGTTCTACATGTGACTATAGGAATCAAAACAAAACTGACCGTCTCCCGGCGGTAGAGGCTGTTATGATTTCTAATCCTGTGCCAAATAAGTAGCGAAATTATCAGCGTAAACCAGAAGCGCCCATGAGACGATTTACCCGGATTAACATGACCATGTCTCAAGTTTTACCACACCTTCTAAAGACCAATTTGGCAACGTTAAAGGAAGCTCCCAAGAACCCCAATACTGCTTCTCCTTGCTACAACCCGAACGCCCGATGTGCTTATCATTCTGAAAGCCTGGGGAATGATACAAATGACTGTTGGGCCTTAAAGAATAAGGTGCAAGACCTTATCAATGCGAAAGAGATTGAATTTGATCCCCCAGAAACGCCTAATGTAATAACGACACCAATGCCCAGACATGGCCAGGGTATCAACGCCATTGATGATGATCCTTTTGTCTCCTCCGTGAATGACTTAATTACTCCTCCGTTGAACATTAAACAGAATCTACTGCAAGCCGGTATGTTACCAGGCTACGATGAAGATTGTCACTTATGCAAGTCTCTACCGAACGGCTATTTGTTACTAAAGATAGGCGTCCAGTGCCTAATGACTAGTAAAGAAATCCTGTTTGAAAAGCTTCCTCCTACCAGAAGTTCTTATCAAGATGTTTCGATAATCACCATTTTCGACAATCCTCCAAGGGTCTCCACCAAAAGACCCATCAGGATTACATCTGTTCCAAGGTCTGCACCTTTAATCATCACTTTGCCAAGACCAATATCTTACTCTTCAGATAAAGCTGTGCCTTGGAATTATGGGGCTGACGTTTATTACTATGGCATCAAGCAAGATCAATTGGCTATCAAAGACGAAGTTGTGAGAGATATTGATCTCGATATCAGTAATATCACTGGGACCAGCAAAATAACAAGAAGTGGAAGAGTCTTCTCACCCGAGATTTCTCCAAAGACCGTTGATACTCATGTGATCATTCTTACTGCCACTCCTACCGACACTCCCAATGATACTCCTACTATTATCCCTGCTACCGATACAAGGGGCAAAGAGGCTTTGAATGAGCCTGTCCAAGCAAGAGAGTGTCCTGAGATCATCCTTGAAGCTTCTAGAGAGGAGATAGAAGAAATACTGAAGATAATCAAGAAAAGTGACTACAACATTGTAGAACAATTGGGGCAGACCCCCTCGAAGATATCATTGTTGTCCTTACTTTTGTGTTCTGAGGCCCACGCCAAAGCCTTGGTAAAGTTTCTTAAGACCGCCCACGTGCCCCAAGAGACCTCCATCGACCAATTTGAAAAATGTGTGCCCAGTCTAACTGCTGATAACAGATTGGGCTTTTTCGATGCTGATTTAACCTCTAAGGGAAGGAAGCACAATGATGCCTTGCATATTTCCATTGAATACAGGGGCACCACACTTGCCCATGTTGTGGTGGATACTGGCTCATCATTGAGTGTCTTGCCCAAAAATGCTCTCGACCGACTAGATTGCGAGGGGCTCATCTTGAAACCTAGCAACATCATAGTAAGGGCCTTTGATGGTTCCAAGAGGATAGTGCACGGAGAAGTTAGTATCCCCATAAAAATTGGGACTCATACTTTTGACTCAACTTTCTATGTGATAGACATCCGCCCTTCGTACTCTTGTCTATTGGGTCGGCCTTGGATCCATGGTGTGGGTGTCGTCAGTTCAACCTTACACCAAATGCCAAAATACCCGATTAAAGGAAAGATTGTCACAGTTCACGGAGAGGAGGAGTACATGGTTAGCCATCTGAACTCTTTAAGGTATGTTAAAATGGATGGTGAATTCATCGAGACTCCCTGTCAAAACTTTGAGGAGGTTCCAGCAATGGTCGCGGCAACCAAGTCTACTCCAAAGGTCCCGAAGATTACCAGACCTCCACTAAAGATGACCTCTTTGAAAGATGGTCGAGCATTAGTTGAAGAAGGAGGGTGTACCATCTAGGGTCAGCTTCCGGATATTCCCTACAAGTCCGACAAATTTGGGTTGGGGTTCACTTCAGAGGGCCAAAGAGCTGTTCGACGTTCTCGCGCTGGGGGACCACCTCTGCGTATCAGCAATAAAGGAGTCAATGCAGTAGAAGACAGTGGTGGCAGCTGTGACATGGACGAATGGATTTTGCCAACCACCGGCGGAGGGCTCAACAATTGGGAGGCCAAAGATTTCATTCCTATTACTTTTATTCAAGAGTAATTGTCTTTTGATATTTTCAGGCTTGTAATATTTAAACAATTCAGACTTTTAAAACCTTGTGTCTTACCCGAGGCACAACGGTCCATTTATGAGGGTTGTCACTTCATTCTCATATGTGATTAATGAATCATGGACGTTTTTGCATCAAATTTTGTGTTCTTTGTTTTTTCTTTCTTACATTTTATTTCTTTCAAAGGTAGCTATGCTCTTACACACACTCACATGCTAAAATGCATAGCTACATCTGTTCAGGATCCCATGGGTAACGGTTCTGCTATGGCCAATTGTGACTTTGAAAATCCGATCTACCAAGCCGACAGCGAAAGTGAGGAAGATTGTGAGGTGCCAGGGGAGTTGGCCAGTTTGTTGCAACAGGAAGAAAGGACCATTCAGCCGCACGAAGAGTCGGTTGAAACAGTTAACTTAGGTACCGAGGAGGACAAAAAAGAGGTCAAGGTGGGTGCCAATTTGGAACCCCATGTCAAGGAGCGCCTGATTCAGTTATTACACGACTATGTTGAAGTCTTCGCCTGGTCGTATGAAGACATGTCGGGACTTGATACAGACATTGTGGTACAACGTCTGCCTACAAGAGAAGATTGTCCCCCTGTAAAGCAAAAGTTTTGTCGCATGAGGCCTGATATGTCGAAAAAGATCAAAGCAGAAGTCATGAAACAATTCAATGCTGGATTTTTGGCTGTCACCTCTTATCCCCAATGGGTGGCCAATGTTGTTCATGTGCCCAAGAAAGACGGTAAAGTGCGAATGTGTGTGGACTACAGATATTTGAATAGGGCAAGCCCCAAAGATGATTTCCCACTCCCCCACATTGACATTCTAGTTGACAATACGGCACAACATAAAGTGTTTTCCTTCATGGACGGTTTCTCAGGCTACAATCAAATTAAAATGGCGCCTAAGGATATGGAGAAAACGACCTTCGTTACACAGTGGGGCACATTCTGCTATAAGGTCATGCCATTCGGGCTGAAGAATGTTGGGGCAACTTATCAACATGCCATGGTAGCTTTATTTCATGACATGATACATCATGAGATAGAGGTCTACATAGACGATATGATAGTCAGATCGCAAACAAAAGAAGAACACCTTGATCACTTACAAAAGCTGTTTGAGAGGCTGAAGAAATACAAGTTGAGGTTGAATCCAAACAAATGCATGTTTGGAGTACGGTATGGTAAGCTCCTAGGCTTTGTCGTCAGCAACAAAGGTATCGAGGTTGATCCTGCCAAGGTTAAAGTGATACAAGAGATGCCTTCTCCTCGTACTGATAAGAAAGTCAGAGGATTCTTGGGACGTTTGAATTACATCGCCAAGTTCATTTCTCACCTGACAGCTACTTGTGAGCCAATCTTCAAGCTCTTGAAGAAAGATCAAGTAGTCAAATGGAATGACGAATGCCAAGTTGCTTTTGACAAGATCAAAGAATACTTACAAGAGCCTCCTGCGTTGTTACCACCCGTCGAGGGAAGGCCTTTAATCCTGTATTTGACTATTTTAGAAAACTCAATGGGGTGTGAGTTAGGGCAGCATGACGAGTCTGGCCGAAAAGAGCATGCTATTTATTACCTGAGCAAAAAGTTTACCGACTGTGAAATAAGATATTCACTACTCGAGAAAACATGTTGCACTCTGGCATGGGCTCCTCGCCGGTTGAGACAATATATGCTGACCCATACTACTCTGTTGATATCTAAAATGGATCCGATAAAATACATCTTTGAGAAGCCCGCTCTTTCTGGGAGAATAGCGAGATGGAAGATGATCCTGACAAAATATGACATAAAGTATACTACCTAGAAAGCTATAAAGGGTAGTGTATTGGCTTATCACCTTGCTCACCAAGTTGTGGAAGACTATCAGTCCATGAAGTTTGAATTCCCGGATTAAGACATCATGACATTAGACGACTGTGAAGAAATCAGGCCATATGACGGACCTGAACAAGGATCCCGATGGATCCTATTCTTTGATGGAGCATCTAATGCACTTGGAAATGGTATCGGCGTTGTACTCATATCTCTGGAGGGATATCGTACTCCCTTTACTGCCAGACTTTGATTCAACTGTACAAACAACATGGCAGAATACGAAGCATGCATCTTCGGTCTCAAAGCTGCTATAGACTTGGGGATCAAATCCTTGGATGTATTTGGAGATTCAACTTTGGTCATCAGTCAAGTCAAAGGGGAATGGTACACCAAACACCCCAACCTTATCCCTTACAAAGAACATGTGTTGACATTGTTGCTGCATTTTGAGGAGATTACCTTCGAGCATTTCCCGCGAGAAGAAAATCAGCTAGCAGACGCACTAGCTACAATGTCATCTATGTTTAAACTTAATTGGGATAACGAGGCTCCTCAAATCACCATTGAGCGGATGGATGAACCAACCTACTGTCATGAGATCGGTACTGAAGAAGTAGTGGATCGACCTTGGTTCCATGAAGTTAAAAGGTATCTCGAGTCTCAGGAATATCTAGAAGGAGCTTTAGTGAATGACAAGAAGTTCCTAAGAAGATTCTCGGCTAAGTTCTTCCTTAGTAACAGCATTTTGTACAAACACAGTCATGACTCTGTATTACTTTGGTGCGTAGACAAGGTTGAAGCTGAAAGGATCATGGTTGAATTACATGAAGGCACTTTTGGTACCCATTCCAGTGGGTATACGATGGCAAAGAAAATCCTACGGGAAGGCTATTATTGGTCTACCATGGAGGCAGATTGCTATCAACACTCTCAGACTTGCCATAAGTGTCAGATTTATGCTGATAAAGGGCACGTCCCTCCGGTTCCTCTGAATGTCTTGACGGCTCCTTGGCCCTTTGTTATGCGGGGAATCGATATGATTGGGGAAATCAAGCCAACGACCTCCAATGGACACCGCTTCATCTTAGTGGCCATCGACTATTTTACAAAGTGGGTTGAGGCAGCTTCCTTTGCTTCCATTACTAAGAACGTGGTCGCCCGATTCATCAAATAGAACCTCATCTATCGGTACGGTGTCCCAGAGAGAATCCTCACTGATAATGGTATGAATCTAAACAACACTATGATCACCGCCTTGTGCGAGCAATTCAAGATCCAGCATCATAATTCTTCCCCTTACCGGCCAAAGATGAATGGTGCTGTCGAAGCTGCAAATAAAAACATTAAGAAGATCATACAGAAAATGACAGTCACATACAAAGACTGGCATGAGATGCTACCGTTCGCTCTCCACGGGTATCGTACCACAACTCGCACATCAACTGGCACAACACACTATTCTCTGGTATACGGCATGGAGGCTGTCTTATCCATTGAGGTCCAGATCCCCTCTCTGAGGATCATGAAGGATGCTGGTTTGAACGAAGAATATTGGATCCAGACTCAACTTGACCAGTTGAACTTGATTGATGAGAAGAGGCTGGCAGCTATCTATCATGGTCAGATATACCAAAAACGCATGATCAAAGCTTTTAATAAAAAGGTCAAACGTCAGGTATATCGGGTCGGTGACTTGGTAATCAAGCGTATCATTTTGCCACAAGGTGATCCCAGGGGAAAATGGACTCCTACATATGAAGGGCTGTTTGTAATCAAAAGCATATTCTCTGGTGGAGCAATGATCTTGACCACTATGGATGGCGAAGACCTCCCGCACCATGTAAATACGGACATAGTTAAAAGATACTACGCATGATCAAAGACCCGCATGGTTGACTGGCCTAGGAAAAAATAAGGGATTCCCAGTGAACCAAAAAGGTTCGGGCAAAAATAAGGGATGAAAATTAAAAAAATTTGTACACCCGGCAAGTCAAAAACCCAAAAGGGTGGCTTGGGCAAAAAAGGGTATCCCGGTGGACTGAAAACCCGAGAGGGCGGTCCAGTCAAAAGTTAGGGATTGAAGCGTATGACTATGTCCCGTTGTATCATCTCGCAGACAATCTTCAGCATCGACCAATCAACTCAAATTGTTCTAATCAATCCAATCAACTTCTCCGAAGGCGACAAGTGGACAAGACACTCAGAGGAATGAAGATTGAAATCGTCGGCCGGAAATCATCGAAACAATGAAGTCGCCACCGAACGTCTTTTATCCCACTGAGAGGGAAATGTAAACATCGAGAAAACCTGAAAAGGGAGAAATCACGTTCTTTCGACTGAGAGATCGGGTAAGGGAGTTTGTTACGTGAGGGGAAGGTATTAGCACCCCACACGCCTGTAGTACTCTACAGTATCCACTCTTGTTGTCTAATCTAAATGGGTGTGGTCAAATCCTATGTCTATGGTTTACAGCTGAAAAGGGAATGCATGCAAAAGGAAGAAGAAAATAATGTAGGGAAAATAAAAAGTTGTACTCGGTTGGGCCCTACCCCAATGCCTACGTATCCCTTTTAAGGAATCAGAGCAGCCGTAGTTCGGCTTATGTGTTTTGGTTGGTTTGTGTTTTTTAGTTAAGACGAACAAAGATAGTCAAGATGGTAAAAAATCAAGTAAAACAACAAACAAATGAGATGGCAAAACATCGGTTAAGTAATAGCAAAGTAACATGTCAACGATGGTGAAACAGCAAATGGTAAAAGAATGACAAAACATCACACCTAACAATGATATTGGGAATCAAAGTAGGATAACAAAATGTGTGATGGCGAAACATCGACTTCAACATAAATGCGCGATGGCGAAACATCGATTAAAGGATAACAAGAAATCATGGCAAAGATGGCGAAACATCAATAAAATAGATGACAAAACATCACACCTAACAATGACATTGAGAATCAAAGTAGGATGACAAACATGGGAGATGGCGAAACACCGGCTTCAACAAATATGCGATGACGAAACATCGATTAAAGGATAACAAGAAATCATGGCAAAGATGGTGAAACATCAATAAAATAGATGACAAAACACCACACCTAACAATGACATTGAGAATCAAAGTAGGATAACAAACATGTGTGATGGCGAAATATTGACTTCAAGATGACAAGATATCATGGCAAAAGATGACGAAACATCGATAAAATAGATGACAAAACATCACACCTAACAATGATATTGAGAATCAAAGTAGGATAACAAACATGTGCGATGGCGAAGCATCGGCTTCAAGATGACAAGATATCATGGCAAAAGATGACGAAACATCGATAAAATAGATGACAAAACATCATACCTAACAATGATATTGAGAATCAAAGTAGGATAACAAACATGTGCGATGGCGAAACATCGGCTTCAAGATAACAAGATATCATGGCAAAAGATGGCGAAACATCGATAAAATAGATGGCAAAACATCACACCTAACAATGATATTGGGAATCAATGTAGGATAACAAACATGTGCGATGGCGAAACATCAACTTCAAACAAATGTGCGATGGCGAAACATCGACCAAGAGATAACATGGAAAAGATGGTGAAACATCAATAAAACAGATAGCAAAATATCACACCTAACAATGATATTGGGAATTGTGATCGGTGGATCTGGAACTGACTGTTTAACGCTGGTTCGCGAAATGTCGCGGAAGCAAGAGTCGCCACCGTCTTTTATTTTCTCCAAATGGAAAGGACAAAAGCACAGAAAAATTCCTTAAAGAGATTGCTCTCGGTTCGGGAGGTAGGTTATAGAAAGGGAAGGTGTTAGCACCCTTTCTATCCATGGTTATCCATGGGCTCTTAGATACTTGCTCATTTGTGTTTTCAAAAGTGTTTTGTTTGCTTTTCAATGTGGGTTTTAAAAGTTTCTTTGAAAAATTTCAGTTCGACTCGTGCGTCAGAGTGTTTGAAAAATTTGCTTTGAAAGCTTTTGAAAATGTGTTGGTGTGAAAAGTATTTTTGTTTGAAATTAGAGCAAGTATCCTTGAGAACCTACCTACCCTAAGGAATTTGTCTGTGTAGATGTCCTTAAGGTAGTGCCATCCCACCATTGAGAGGTAGGTAGCACCACCGTTGGAGGTATTCGGGTCAATTCGAGTTTATAGGGACATGGTGATCACCAGAGCAATGGGAAGACACCTTAGAAGCTACCCTCATGCCAGGTTCCCGGATCATGAGGACTTACTAAGACATCCTCTACTCGACGATCACCTTTCGAAAGGCAACAGTGAGGCGTACCCTAGGGGTGGTGTGTGCGAATCGTGTGTCGTTTTCATTTGCATTTGTCTTGTCATGTTTATTGGTGATCTACGCTTGATTTTATTTTAGTCATACATTCTTTCATGCTTTTTGTTAACAGTTTAAAAGATGCGGAAATTAAATCTAAAGCTATTACAACGGCGCGGGTCCACATCGCCAAAATTAAACCGGACCCGATTTGACAGAAAGGTAAAGAAAGCAAAGTAAATAACGAAATTGAAAAGTGCGAGAAGTTTAAGTTACAACGCTTTGGGAGAGATACATAATCATTTAAGCAAAATAAAAATAAATATGCGAAATTAAATAATTAAGAATACGGGCGTTGGACCCTTTTGCAAAATATTAAAGTTAACGGGGAATTAAAATTAAAATTAAAAGAAAATGTTTTTGGTGTTTTTATGTTCTTTAAGATTTAATGGAGAAAATTAATTAAAACAAAATACTAAACCTAATTCTAATTACTTTTAAGTTATTAAGAAAAAATTAAATTAAAATCTAAATGAACCCTAATTAATTATGTACAATTTTAATTATGAAAAATAAATATAATAAATATTACTATTGTGAAAAAGAAATAAAATAACAATAATTAAACCTATTTCTACATATTTTTTGTATTTTTGTTATTAAAAGAAATTAAAATTGTAACCTTATTAAAACTAATAATTACATATTAATTTATTTATGAAAATATTAGAATAAAATAATTTATTACATTTTTTATCTTTTTCTGGTTTTTGGCATTTTTTATATTTTGTAAAAAAAAAATATTTAATTAAATCAAAGCAGTAAAATGAATAAAACAATAATTGAAAATAAAATATATAAAAATAATAAAAAAATGGCAAACCAGGGGGGGTGGAAGTCCCCAAAGTGGAGGTTTTATTGTGAAATTCTGGCCCAGCAAGCTTTGATCCATTGACTTTTTCCAGATGCAATATGGCACGTTGACTGGGGTTTAGGATGTCCCTTCAATCTCAGCCTTTAGATTGATCTCTAAGTGGACGTGGCAAGTTGGATTGGAGAGACGCATGGTGGTCGCTAGCGCTGAATCTGCATGGGATGACATATAGAAAAATAATGTTGAAATATGCAAGACCTGGGACTTGAACCCAGGTCATGAGGGTTAATAACGTCACACCTTGCCAGCTGAGCCATTGAACGCTTTTGATATATTAATAACAAAGAAATAATATGATACGAAACAACGCGCTAATGGGTTTGCGCGCAAAAATTCAAATCAGCCTATCACGCTTGGCCACGACTTCATCGTCTTCCTGTTCCTGAAAACATAAAAACATATGGCAACGGTTTCTTAAGCGTGGTTTTAAGGATGTTTTGAGAAAATAGCGATTAGCTCATCTCTAAACATAAATTAGGCGCGAATATATGTTCATGATCGTCTGAGTATGCTCTATCCAATGGTGGTACTGTGGTGTCCCAATTTTGCTTCGTTTCAAAAGCCCCAAATTTGCAAACCTGTAAACCCTAGAAATAGCGCATGGTACAATTGTATATACAGCATAACAATTAAATTAAACATCATGGTTAGCTTTAAAACATCACAATGAATATAAATCCACAACTAGAATGCCATGAGAGTGCCTAGAATATGATATACGATTATGAGTTTTTTGCTGTACAGGGAAGGTCCTCGTTACCAATTCTTGAGGCTTGAATGGATATTAATGATTGGAATGTGTTCAGGGCAATCTTGGCAAGCTATTGAAACAAATTTTGCACTTTGAATCGACCTCTAGAGTGGTTTTCAGAATTGCTTTTTTTGACAAAAATTCCAAGTTTGTAAATGTGTTTCCTGCGCAGCTTAGAGTCTCTTTTGATTAGGGTTCTCATCCAGCATATGTAGTGAAGGTATTAGGTTAACAAAACTAGCACAAATCCATGGCATTCATTGTTTTTGAAAATTTGATTTTTTCAAGATCTTTCCAAATCTTTTTCACATGGTTTTGTATCAATTTGCATCCAATCACCCCAAATCTTTCCTAGTTTGCATTTACACGAAATATTGACCTTAAAACATGTATAAAAAGATTGGTTTGGTTAATTTAAACATTTTTCATATATTTAATTGATTTAATTGAATTAATATAAATAAAAATCCAAATAAATAAATAAAAAATGAGAAAATTCTTCCCTTTGGGCCAAGTGGTCGTGCACATGCTTGGAATGATGAATCATGGAAGAAAAATGGGCCCATTAGCATTTTTAGGTCATTTGGATCAAAGTTGACTTTTCAAAATATCCAAAAATTTCCCAACTTCCACAAGGCATAACTTGCTCAATTTTTAAGCTTTTCTCATGTTCTTGGACATTTTGGAAAGGTATTTGAGTCCTCTAACCAATGCCTTTGGTCCCATGTCATTTTGATTTACCAATCTCAAGTTATGGCCTTTGACTTAAATTCCATTTTTGTTGACTTTTGAAAATGACCTATAATGTTGAAATTGATAACTTTTTGTGAGGGCATTTCTTGGACTTGAAGTATGAAGATGAGTTGTAGGAAATGTCTTTCTCTTCAAAATGAGATTTGGATGGAATTTTTCTGATAATCCATGTGAAAGTTATGCCCTGGTCAATTTCAGTTGACTTTTTCAGCTGTCCAAATAAGGAAACTTTTGCATCTTGATGATTTTCTGAGCCAAATTTTGAGAATCATGATCAAGCATTGATAAAATGATGTTTGTGGCTTCAAAATGATATGTTGACCAAAAATTTGAACTTTTGACTGTCAAATGACCATTTTGCCCCTACAGTTGACTGTAGTGCAATCTAGGGTTTTGACTGTGCAATTTTGAGCTGAATGCCTTGAAACTTGATATGAGGATGCTTGACCATATTTGTAGGCATATGAGACTTGATTGGGCCTTTGAAAACTTCATTTTCTTGATCAGAACCCAAACCCTAATTTTGACTGTATGGGAGACAGTTGGACTGCACAAACCTTGGGGAATTTTGTGACTTGGCTTGGCAATTTCTTGAGGAATATGGGAGGGCAAATTTTGGGGTGCAACAGTTGCCCCTGTTCAATCTTCTTAGACCTGAGGATGCAGATTGGCTGATGTGCCTTTCGTAATCCGAGGGTAGAAGATGATTGGACACTAGAGTGCCCAGAAATTTGCGCTCACATAGTAACAGTGATGATGGAATGGGCTTATAGATGCCATTTAGAGATTGCTGGATAGGATGATGGGCTTATAGATGCCATCTGGATGTTGATTGCGTAGGAGATTCCTTAGCGAGAACCTGCTGTGATCGGTGGATCTGGAACTGACTGTTTAACGCTGGTTCGCGAAATATCGCGGAAGCAAGAGTCGCCACCGTCTTTTATTTTCTCCAAATGGAAAGGACAAAAGCACAGAAAAATTCCTTATAGAGATTGCTCTCGGTTCGGGAGGTAGGTTATAGAAAGGGAAGGTGTTAGCACCCTTTCTATCCATGGTTATCCATGGGCTCTTAGATACTTGCTCAATTGTGTTTTCAAAATGGTTTGTTTGCTTTTCAACTGTGGGTTTTAAAAAAAGGTTTCTTTGAAAATTTCAGTTCGACTCGTACGTCAGAGTGTTTGAAAAATTTTGCTTTGAAAGCTTTTGAAAATGTGTTGGTGAAAAGATGTTTTGATTTGTTTGAAATTAGAGCAAGTATCTAAGAGCCCATGGATAACCATGGATAGAAAGGGTGCTAACACCTTCCCTTTCTATAACCTACCTCCCGAACCGAGAGCAATCTCTATAAGGAATTTTTCTGTGCTTTTGTCCTTTCCATTTGGGGAAAATAAAAGACGGTGGCGACTCTTGCTTCCGCGACATTTCGCGAACCAGCGTTAAACAGTCAGTTCCAGATCCACCGATCACAGAACTGGCGACTCTGCTGGGGAATTAAGATACACTTGGCCGTGTTCTTTAGCTGAACCTACCTTGGTACCTTGGAGGATAGAACAATTGGATTGTTTAGACAACTCTTTATTGCCCCTGTTTCTAATGTCACCTGCAATTAATTCCTTTGTTTCGTATGCAAATATTCATGAGTTAGCAAATTATTGTCAATGCATACATCACAAATTGAACCTTGGACGTTCTTCGTAAAACAAAACAGAAAAAGGAAAAATACTTGGCACGTTTAACTGAAAAATATATTTGTATTGATTTTGAATGGCCCATGAATAGGCGTTTTGTATACAAGAGGATGACGCCCTAGTAAGAGGTACGTCGCCGAGCAAGAGTTTATACAAGTTTTGTACAAAAGAAAGTAAAACAGCTGTGTGAGAGATAAATGATCCACCGGGTTTCAACTCTGCTATTGTCTTTATGACTCCGAGCGTCTCATCACTTGATGACCTTGGTTGAAGATGAAGCTGACTGATCGATGCCGTTTGAGCTTGATGTAGATACCGGATTCTGGATGCAAAGTGATCCAATGAGACATAGTATTACGCTTTTATCCCTAATTTTTGCCTGGACCGCCCTTTCGGGTTTTCAGTCCACCGGGATACCCATTTTTGCCCAAGCCGCCTTTTCAGGTTTTCGACTTGCCGGGTGTACAGATTTTTCATTTTCATCCCTACATTTTGCCCGAACCCTTTTGGTTCGACGGGAAGCCCTAATTTTTGCCTAGGCATGTCAGCCTAGCGGGTCTTTTTCATGCGTAGTATTTTTTAACTATGTCTGCATTGGCGGGGTGAGGAAGGTCGTCACCATCCATGTTGGTTAATATCATTGCTCCTCCTGAGAACACATGCTTAACCACAAATGGCCCTTCGTATGTAGGGGTCCATTTGCCCCTTGGATCACTCTGAGGAAGGATGATTCTCTTGATAACCAGATCCCCGACTTGATATTCTTGTGGTCTGACCTTTTTGTTAAATGCCCTGATCATCCGTTTCTGATACGTCTGACCATGACAGATAGCAGCAAGTCTCTTTTCGTCAATGAGATTGAGTTGATCAAGTCGTGTCTGGATCCAATCGTCTTCGTTCAGATTTGCATCCTTCATTATCCGGAGAGAGGGAATTTGCACTTCAATCGGCAAGACTGCCTCCATGCCATAAACCAGAGAGAAGGGAGTTGCCCCGGTTGACGTCCTAGCTGAGGTACGGTACCCATGCAGAGCGAACGGTAACATCTCGTGCCAATCTTTGTAAGTTACTGTCATTTTTTGCACGATTTTCTTGATATTTTTGTTAGCTGCTTCTACAGCCCCATTCATCTTCGGTCTGTAAAGAGAAGAATTGTGGTGCTGTATCTTGAACTGTTCGCAAAGCTCAGCAATCATCTTGTTGTTCAGATTGGTACCGTTGTCTGTAATAATCCGCTCAGGGACGCCGTACCGACAGATCAGATTGTGTCGAATAAACCGTGCCACAACAGTCTTGGTTACCGTAGCATAGGATGCTGCCTCAACCCACTTCGTGAAATAGTCGATCGCTACTAGGATGAAGCGATGTCCATTGGATGCCGTAGGTTTTATCTCGCCGATCATGTCTATGCCCCACATTGCAAACGGCCAAGGCGCAGTCAGAACATTCAGGGGAACCGGAAGAACATGCACCTTGTCTGCATAGATCTGGCACTTGTGGCATGTCCTGGAATGTTGGTAGCAGTCAGCTTCCATTGTGGACCAATAATATCCTGCCCGTAGGATTTTCTTAGCCATAGTGTGTCCACTGGAATGCGTACCAAAGGTCCCTTCATGTAGCTCTTCCATGATTCTTTCTGCTTCAATCTTGTCCACACAACGCAGTAAGGTTGAATCATGGTTTCGCTTGTACAAGATGCCGTTGCTAAGGAAGAACTTGGCTGCAAATCTCCTCAGGAATTTCTTATCGTTGATGGATGCACCTTCCGGGTATTCCTGAGCTTCCAAATATCTCTTCACTTCGTGGTACCAAGGCTTCTCAGTTACCAATTCAGTTTCGAGATCACAACAGTATGCCGGTTCGTCCAGTTTCCAGATGGTGATCCGGGGAGCTTCATTATCCCATTTAACCTTGAACATTGAAGACATTGTAGCTAACGCGTCCGCTAACTGATTCTCTTCTCTTGGAAAGTGTTTAAAGGTTATCTCTGTGAAGTGGGGGATCAGGGTCAACACACATTCTCTGTAAGGAATCAAGTTTGGATGTTTCGTATCCCACTCTCCTTTGATCTGATTGATCACAAGAGCGGAATCTCCGAAGACACTTAGAAATTTGATCCTTAGGTCGATCGCAGCTTGAAGACCCATGATACATGCCTCATACTCTGCCATGTTGTTGGTACAGTTGAAACACAGCCGGGCAGTGAGTGGAGTATGAGTACCTTGTGGAGATATGATGATGGCGCCGATACCATTTCCCAAAGCGTTGGAAGCTCCGTCAAAGTGCATAGACCATCGGGATCCCGGTTCAGGTCCTTCATCCGGTCCAGGTACTTCACAATCAGTTACAATCATGATGCTTTCATCCGGAAACTCGAAGTTCATTGATTGGTAGTCATCTACAGCTTGATGAGCTAAGTGGTCTGCCAATACACTTCCCTTGATGGCTTTCTGGGTTGTGTACTGAATGTCGTATTCCGTCAAGATCATCTGCCATCTTGCAATTCTCCCAGACAGAGCAGGCTTTTCGAATATGTATTTTATCGGATCCATCTTTGAGATCAATAAGGTAGTGTGAGTCAGCATATACTGTCTCAGCCGGCGAGCAGCCCATACCAAAGCGCAGCAAGTTTTCTCAAGCAGTGAGTATCGGGTCTCACAGTCGGTAAACTTTTTGCTAAGGTAATAAATGGCATGCTCTTTTCGGCCAGACTCGTCATGCTGCCCCAGCACACACCCCATTGAGTTGTCCAGCACTGTCAGGTATAGGATCAGAGGTCTTCCTTCAACCGGTGGCATAAGGATGGGTGGTTCTTGGAGATACTCTTTGATTCTGTCGAAGGCAGCTTGACATTCATCGTTCCAACGTACTACCTGATCTTTCTTCAGCAGCTTGAAGATTGGCTCACAGGTAGCAGTTAGATGAGAGATGAATCGAGCGATGTAATTCAGGCGCCCTAAAAAGCCTCTGACTTCCTTCTCTGTCTTAGGAACTGGCATCTCTTGAATAGCTTTGACCTTAGCAGGGTCCACTTGAATACCTTTATCACTGACCACGAAGCCTAGCAACTTCCCAGATCTTACCCCGAAGGTGCACTTGTTCGGGTTCAATCTCAGCTTGTATAGTTTCAACCGGTCAAACAACTTTTGCAGGTGATCTAGATGCTCTTCCTCAGTCTGGGACCTAGCGATCATGTCGTCCACATATACTTCGATCTCGTGATGGATCATGTCATGAAATAAGGCAACCATGGCACGTTGGTAGGTTGCCCCAGCATTCTTCAATCCGAACGGCATGACCTTGTAACAGAAGGTGCCCCACTGAGTAACGAATGTAGTCTTTTCCATGTCTTCAGGTGCCATCTTGATCTGATTGTAGCCTGAAAAGCCATCCATGAAAGAGAATACCTTGTGCTGAGCTGTATTATCAACAAGGACATCAATGTGAGGTAAGGGGAAATCATCCTTGGGGCTGGCCCTGTTCAGATCCCTATAATCAACACACATTCTGACCTTACCGTCCTTTTTAGGTACCGGCACCACATTAGCAACCCACTGAGGATAAGAAGTCACTGCAAGAAACCCGGCATCAAACTGTTTCATCACCTCGGCCTTAATCTTCTCGGACATCTCTGGACGCATCCGACGGACCTTTTGTTTAACTGGAGGGCAGTCTTCCCTAGTCGGCAAATGATGGACAACAATATCGGTATCCAACCCTGGCATGTCTTCGTAGGACCAGGCAAAGATCTCCATATAGTCGTGTAACATCTTGGTTAACCGTTGCTTCACGCTGAGCTCTAGGTTGGCACCAATCTTTACCTCTTTTCTATCTGCTTCAGTACCCAGGTTTATGGTTTCCACTGGCTCTTCATGGGGTTGAATTGCCCTCTCCTCCTGAAGCAACAGTCTAGCAAGCTCGCCAGGCACTTCGCAATCATCTTCACCTTCGTCTTCGGCTAAGTTGATCGGATTTTCGAAGTCATAATTGGCAGTAGCAGAGCTGTTATCAGTGAGATCCAGAGTGGATTGGAACCTGTATGAGTGAGTGTGTGTGTAAATACAGCTGTTTTGAAAATTATGTAAAAGAAAAGAAAGACAGAAAGGGAACACAATATTTGCAATGCGAAAAATACGTCCAAGATTTTCATTCATGATGTATAAAATGACAGTTCGTATGCCCTCACAAATAGAACCACGGTGCCCCGGGTAAGACACCGGGTCATAGAGTTTATCATTGTTTATTACAAAATAACAAAACATAGGAATTCATTACTGCGTCACAAAGGTAACAGGGGTATGGTCCTTTGCGCTCCAATTGTTCAATCCGTCTTCGGCCGTCGGATAAATCCAGCTGTTGAATTCTGCTTCGTCTACTTCCTCTGCATCCCCAATAGCATTCACTTCTGAGCTTTTAATAAATACCGGAGGCCTCCCGATCTTTGCTTTCCTCATAGCTCTCTGACCTTCTGAGGTAAAACCCAGCCCAAGTTTATCAGTCTTCTGGGTGAAGTCTGGAAGTCTGCCCCAGTCGGCACATTCACCCTTCTGCACCACAGCCCTGGCATCCTTCAGGGAAGCCATCTTCAAAGGACCACTTGCTTCTGTTGTTTCTGCTGCAATTGGAAACACCTCCTCGAAATGCTGAAAGGGGGTCTCAATGAACTCCCCATCCATCTCAATGTACCTGAAGGAGTTCAGGTGGCTCACCATGTATTCTTCCTCTCCTTGCACGGTGACAATCTTCCCTCTGACGGGGTACTTTAGCTTCTGATGCAAGGTAGAGGTCACTGCCCCAGCCTTATGTATCCAGGGTCGACCCAGCAGACAAGAGTAAGATGGACGGATATCCATCACATAAAAAGTGGAGTCGAACACCTGAGAGCCTACACGAATCGGAATGTCCACCTCCCCATGGACCATCCTCTTTGAACCATCAAAAGCCCTGACAATGATGTTGCTGGGTTTCAAATCCAGGCCTTCACAATCTAGACGATCTAGAGCCTTCTTGGGTAGCACATTCAAAGATGACCCAGTATCAACCAACACATGTGCCAAGGTGGTGCCTCTGCATTCGATTGAGACATGCAGAGCATCATTATGATCTTTCCCCTTTGCGGTCAAATCAGCATCGGAGAAACCCAAGCCATTGTCTGCCGTTAGACTTGCCACGCAATCGGTGAACTGGACTGCAGAGGTTTCATGTGGCACATGGGCCGTCTTGAGGAATGAGATGAGGGCCTTTGCATGGGCCTCAGAGCACAGCAGTAAAGAGAGCATGGAGATCTTGGAGGGCGTATGCCCCAATTGTTCCACAACGTTAAAATCGCTCTTCTTTATAATCTTCAAAATCTCCTCCATCTCTTGTGGGGAGGCCTCAGCAGCTATGGGTATGGGTGCCTCCATCTGGGCAGGCTCAGCTTCAACTCCCTTGCCCCGAGCATTGGATGACTCGGCAGCAGGAGAAACAATCGGATCAGCAATAGGAACAACAACTTGGTCAGCGACGGGATTAGGTGTACTTGCAGGAATTATCAGGAGCGGTCTTCGGGCAGCAGGTGGCGCAATGTCAGGCGAGAAGAGCCTGCCACTGCGGGTAACTTTGGCCGGGCCAGTGATGTCACAGATGCTGGCACCAGCGTTGAGCTCTTGTTTAATCCCGTTTATATATACATCTGCCCTATAGTGCCAAGGGACAACTTTATTAGATACATAGGGCAGGGGCCCAGGAACAGTGATAGTAACAGGTGCAACGGTCAGAATTTGGATGGGCTTCTTCTGGAGAGCCGGGATCGGATTATTGAAGATAGTCACCACAGAGACTTCTTCTATTGGAACCAAACGAACAGCAGACTTCTTGAATAGAATCTCCTTGCTATCCATTAAGCTTTGGATGCCTAATTTTAGCAAGGGACAACCGGATGGGGACACGGCACAGAATAGGCAACCCTCACTACAACCCGGAAATAAACCGGCCTGCAGTAGGTTCTTCTTGACGATCTTTAGAGGGGTGGCTAGATCATCCACAGAAACAGCATAGACGTCTTCATCAATAGCATTTACCCCGTGCTGAGGCATAGGGGCAGTAACTACATTCGGCTTTGCAGGTGCCTCGAATTGTATCTCCTTTGCATCGATAAGGTCTTGTACCTTATTCTTCAATGCCCAGCAGTCATCAGTAGAGTGCCCCAGGCTATCTGAGTGGTAAGCACAACGAGCATTCGGGTTGTATTTGGGAGATGCTGTATTGGGGAACTTTGGCGCCTCCCTGACAGTCACTAAATTAGTTGAGAGTAACTGTGGCAGGATCTGCGACAAAGTCATGTTTAAACGGGAGAATTCTCTCCGGGGTCTTTCCACCTTCTGAGTATTGTTTGGCCGGGGAGCGGCAGCAGGCTTAGCAATCATGACCGCACTGACAGATTGGCGGTGTTCATTTCTCTCTGATCTCCTAGCACCATACACGGCGCTAGACTCCCTTTTGAAGGGTTTCTTCTCTGAACTAGATGAGGCACCCTTTGCAATCTTCCCAGATTTCAGCCCAGCTTCAATTCTCTCTCCAGTCAAGATTAAATCAGTGAAACCAGCAGAAGAATTCCCAATGAGATGGTTGAAGAATGGCCCAGATAGGGTCCCCAAGAACATGTCAACCAACTCCCGATCAGTCAATGGTGGCTGCACCCTGCCAGCCAAGTCTCTCCACTTCTGAGCGTACTCCTTAAAACCTTCGCTTGCGCCTAACGCCATACCCTGGAGTTGGGTACGTGTGGGGGCAAGGTCGGCATTATACTGATACTGCTTGTAGAAAGCAGTAGCCAGCTCCTCCCAGTTACGAACTTTGGTCCCATCCAGCTGATAGAACCATTCGAGATGAGTCCCTGAAAGACTCTCCTGGAAGAAGTGGATCCATAGATTCTTGTCTGCAGAGTACGGCTGAATTTTCCGAACATAGGACCTCAAATGCAGCTTGGGACAAGATGCCCCGTCATACTTGGAGAAGGTGGGTGCTTTGAATTTATGCGGGATAATCACACCAGTTGACAAACCCAGATCTCCGAAATCCAGCCCAGGTGCCTGTTGCACCTCCATAGCCTTTAACCTGTCTTCCAGTTGTTTGTACCTGTCATCTGCAGGAGGGTATTGCTCCTCATCGAAATCTGTCTCGTTGTCGGAGACGACCGGACTAGGAACCTTTACTTCTGCCTGAGAAGGACTCCTGCCAACAGAAGAACCAACCTCTTCATGTTGCAGAGTGTTACCCAACCTTCGGCCCGAGTTGAACAGAACAGTTCTTCTCTTCTTCTTCTTCTCCTTCTTCAGGAGCATAGTCTTCAGTTCTTCTTGGCCTTTAGCTAGACCCATGATTAGTTCTTGAAACTGCGCATTCTGCGCCTGGAGAGCCTTGATTGATGTCTCAGTTGATTCAGATCCGGGATTCATGATGCTGAAATAAACAGCGAAGAACTGTAAGCAACCTGAAAAGGGGAAAAACCTGTTATGCACATGATGTATGAAATGCGTATGCAATGCATTCAAGGGTTCGAAAGTTCAAATTTGTTGTAGACAAAAAGAACACACGTTATCATTAAAGAAAACCATTGTTTAATACATCAAAGCCTCATGGGCAAAAAGTAAAAAAATCAAGTCAATCCCAAAATACACTGCGCATCCTTTTCGGAGCTATGTAGGTGTTGAGATTCCTCTCCTCATGCAACAGGCGAGTGAGCTCCAGGACCTTCTTTTCACTGGCATGCAGACTAGTCTCAAGAGAATTCCTTTCTTCCTTAAGCTGAATCCAGCTCTTCTGCATCTCTTCCCAGGACGTGGGCATATCAGGGTGCTGAATAACATGAGACACTTCCCCTTCCAAGACAGGCTCTATGATTACTGGAAGCATGTGAGGATAAGGCATCACTAACTTCTGGGAGCGGGCACGTACCCACTTGAGATAAGGCTCCAAAGGGATGGAGTTCCGGTGCCCCAGAGTCTTGCTGTCTATCCTACTGGGCATCCTCCAGGCTCTGATAAATCTCTGGCGAAGTCCTTGAGTATCATTGTCGAAGTCAAAAACTATGTCAGGAATTAACATGTCATGAGGTCCGTCCCTCCGAGCATAACCAAACTGTCTCCAAGCCAGGCATGGGCTATAAGTAATACCTCCTCTAATCCCAAGTAAAGGAACATTAGGGTACTCCCCACAACGATCAATGATAGTGACATCTCCTCTGGATCTAGGACACCAATGTATATCTGCATGTGTAAGAGTCATCAACTGTTGTGACCATCTCAAACCCCGCTCATTCTTCAGGACTGATTGGGGAAGGTGCGAAATAAACCACCTTCCCAGGAGAGGAGTGCAACACATAAGGACACCTCTTTTTCTCATGGTTCGAGTGTAACATGAGTGAAGGATGTCCCCCAGCAATGTAGGTATAGGATTCCTGGACATAAAGATCTGAACGGCACTGATATCAATGAGCTGATCTGGGTTAGGGAACAACACCAACCCATAAACAAGGAGGGCCACAACCTCTTCAAAAGCTTGCAAGTCAAGGGAGTTCCAACATTCATGGGCCTTCTCAAACAGAAACCTGGCTAAGAACCCTTTGACACCACTTCTAACTTCCCAATGTCCCTTGAGGTCAGATGACTGTAGGTGCAAGGCTTTAGCAATCTCTTCCAGCTTAGGTTCCCTTTCTGTACCGTTGAAGGGTAGCTGATCAAGGATAGGGATCTTCAGGAGCCGGGAGAACTCCTCCAATGTAGGTACCAACTGATAGTCCAAGAAGGTAAAGTAGTGATGCAGAGGGTCAAAGAATTGGAACAAGACCTTTATCATATCTTCCTCAATGTTGGTGTTGACCAAGCTGATGAGGCTTCCATGCCTTTCACTGAATGAAGAGTTCTCGGGAATCCTGGATATAAGCTCCTTAAGCTGAGGAGGGATCCTTACAAGACTGACTTGAATTGTCTTTCTACGAACAGTTTCCATGTCCTACAAAACAAGAACAAAGATGAAAATTCGAACCCCTGAAATGGTTAGTCAATGCATATGATGCTGGATGATGTCATGATGCTATGAGTAAACACACCACAGATATTTACAAAGACAAACATGTAAGGCACACAAGGCACACAAGTCAAGCCCTTAAGGTTTAAGGCCAGCATGGGGTCTGGGTAGTACCCTCTTGAAGTTGGTGGGTTCATACCTGTCCTAATCAAAGTAACCGGGTTCTAAGGTTCCCAATATCACGGGATTGCTTTCATTGTTCATCGTTTCGATTTAGCCACTGAACTGGCGACCGAAATATTCCAGGAAAGCAACCCTCAATTGGGTGTAGTATCGAGTATCAACCAACCTCGGACTGCACCAAAGTCAGTTATCTCACTACCCTAAAGAGGCCAAGATAGTTCCATTAAGGTTCCTAAGGTCTGTTGATGCTTCACGACACCACGCGGAGGCCCCGTACTCTCCTTGACTGAACTCAAGGGTTACCGGTACACACCAAAGTGCCACATCAACGTAGCAGACTGTTTCAACCATGTCGGTATACCCCGCACAGTTCCCTCACAGCCTTGTTGCTACTTTCTAAGAAAGGTATCCCCCAGATCCGGGTGTAGGATCTATAGAACTCCTAAGCAACCCACAATTTAAAGCACACAAGGAAAACAATTGAAAACATAGTTATAAGCTAGCCCTAAGGTACACCTCACTTTAAGTTATCCCCAGCAGAGTCGCCAGTTCTGTGATCGGTGGATCTGGAACTGACTGTTTAACGCTGGTTCGCGAAATGTCGCGGAAGCAAGAGTCGCCACCGTCTTTTATTTTCTCCAAGTGGAAAGGACAAAAGCACAGAAAAATTCCTTTAAAGAGATTGCTCTCGGTTCGGGAGGTAGGTTATAGAAAGGGAAGGTGTTAGCACCCTTTCTATCCATGGTTATCCATGGGCTCTTAGATACTTGCTCATTTGTGTTTTCAAAAATTGTTTGCTTGCTTTTCAATGTGGGTTAAAAAGTTTCTTTGAAAAATTTCAGATCGACTCGTACGTCAGAGTGTTTGAAAAATTTGCTTTGAAAGCTTTTGAAAAGTGTCGGTGTGAAAAGTCTTTTTGAGTTTGTTTTGCGATTAGAGCCAGTATCCTTGAGAACCTACCTACCCTAAGGAATTCGTCTGTGTAGATGTCCTTTAAAGTAGTGCCATCCCACCATTGAGAGGTAGGTAGCACCACCGTTGGAGGTGTTCGGGTCAATTCGATGTTCGGGACGTGGTGATCACCAGAGCAATGGGAAGACACCTTAGAAGCTACCCTCATGCCAGGTTCCCGGATCATGAGGACTTACTAAGACATCCTCTACTCGACGATCACCTTTCGAAAGGCAACAGTGAGGCGTACCCTAGGGGTGGTGTGTGCGAATGGTGTGTCATGTTTCCGTTATTTGTCTTGTCATGTTTGTTGTGTTCTACGCTCGATTTTAATTAGGGCCATTCATTCTTGCATGCATATTTAACAGTTATAAAGTTTGCGGAAAAATAAATCTAAGGTTATTACAAATGGCGCGGGTCCACATCGCCAAAATTAAACCGGACCCGATTTAGCCGAAAATAAATAAAGCAAAATAAAGTAAAAGTGCGAGAAATTTAAATTACAGTGCTTTGGGAGAGATACAAAATTATAATAAATGACATAAAATAAATGCGCAAATTAAAATAAAACAATGGGCGTTGGACCCTTTTACAAAAATATTTAAAGTTAATGAATTAATTAAGGAGGAATTAAAATTAAAGATTTAAAAGGAATGTTTTTTTGGTATTTTTGTATTTTTTAGATTAAATAAGAAAAAGGATTAATTATAATTAAAGTAAAATGTCCAAACCCTAATTCTAATGTTTTCTTTATTTATTAGGAAAGAATTAAATTAAAACCTAAATTAAACCCTAAATTATTTATGTACAATTTTTAATTTATGAAAATAAATAACTAATATTATTATTCTGAAAAAAAAAGGGAAAAATTAAAAAGAAAATAAAAGTTATTAAACCTAATTAAACTAAATAATTTACATATTAGTTTATACGAAAAATAATTGAAATAGATAAATATTATATTTTTTGCCTTTTCTGATTTTATGATATTTTAATATTTTGTAAAAAAAAGATAATTAACTAAATTAAAAAATAAAATAACAATCAAACATAAAATAATAAAAAAAGAAAGGAAGCAAACCAGGGGGGGGGGTAACCCCAATTTGTGAGGTTCAGGCCCAGCAATCTGGCCCATTTAGATCTGAATTTGTTGACTTTTCTGGATCGCGTGTCAGCGTTTTGACCTGGTGTATGATGCACCTTGAATCTTGGCCATGGATCTGATGTTTTGGGACGCGTGGAGGTTGATTTCTGATGGAATATGGTGAGTCTGAATGTTATGTCTGCACGTAATTACTAAGAGAAAAATAATATGGAAATTATCCAGACCTGGGACTCGAACCCAGGTCTTGTGCCTTGCAAGCGCTTCCACCTGCCACTGAACCACTTTGATTTCAATTAATATATAATGGTCAATAAATATTATAAAAGAAAAAGGTTAGTGCCCTTTAAAACGCGCGCGAGATTTTGAATTGGCCTGTCCCCGTGTGACACGACATCATCGTCTTCGTCCCCCTGAAACATAAAACGCATTGGCCACGGTTTTCATTGTGTTTTCTTAGGCTAGCTACAGAAAAATAGCGATTAGCCTATTTCCAAACATAAATTAGGCGCGAGTATATGGATCTTTTCGTCCAGATGCGTTGAGTGCGATGGTGTTGCTCTGAAATTCTAATTTTACCTGGGGTAGAAAACCCCAATTTTGCAGACCTGTAACCCTAAATTTTGATCATGGTGAAATCCCATACACGATGCAAAAATCAAATTGAATATAAAGGTTAGCTTTGAAACATCACATGGAACAAGAATATACGATTGAAATGCAATGAAGATGCTTAGAATTGAGAATACGATTTCAAACGTTTTGAGATACAGTATGAGTATATGATACCGATTCAGGGCGTTTTGGTGGTTGTTGTTGATTGGAACGTGTTCAAGACAACCTTGGCAAGCTGTTGAGATAGTTTTGGAGGCTTGAATCGACCTCTAAGGTTGATTTCAGAATCTCAGTTTTCAAGCAATATTTCAAGTTTTGTATATTGGCCTTCTGCGCAGCTTGGAGTCTTCAGGCATTAGGTCTTTGATTCTGATCATATAGTGAAGCTATTAGGTTAAAAATATTGCACAAAATCCATGGTATTCAATGTTTTCAATCTTTGATTTTGTAAGATCTTTTTGAAATCTTTTCCATGTGCAATTTGTGTCAATCATGCTCAAATCACACCAAAAATTTCCTAATTAAGATGTGCACGAAATCTTGAGTCTAGAATGTGCATAAAAAGATTTTTTAGGTCAAGCTTTATATTTTTCATGTATTAAAATAATTTAAATGAATTAATATTAATATAAATTCAAATAAATAATTAAAAAATGAGAAAATACTTCCCTTTGGGCCTAATGGTCGTGCATAGGCTTGGCATGAAGAAACTTGGAAGAAAAATGGGCCCATTTGCATTTTTGGATCATTTGCATCAATGTTGACTTTTCAAAATTCCCAAAAATTTCCCAACTTCCACAAGGCATAACTTGCTCAATTTTTAAGCTTTTCACATGTTCTTGGACATTTTGGAAAGGTCTTTGAGTCCTTTAACCAATGCCTTTGGTCCCATGTCATTTTGATTTACCAATCTCAAGTTATGGCCTTTGACTTAAAGTCCCTTTTTGTTGACTTTTGAAAATGACCTATAATGTTGAAATTGATAACTTTTTGTGAGAGCATTTCTTGGACTTGGAATATGAAGATGAGTTGTAGGAAATGTCTTTCTCTTCAAAATGAGCTTTGGATGGAATTTTTCTGATGATCCATGTGAAAGTTATGCCCTGGTTAATTTCAGTTGACTTTTTCAGCTGTCCAAATATAGCAACTTTTGCATCTTTGATGATTTCTGAGCCAAATTTTGAGAATCATGATCAAGCATTGATCAAATGATGTTTGTGGCTTCAAAATGGTATGTTGACCAAAAATTTGAACTTTTGACTGTCAAATGACCATTTTGCCCCTACAGTTGACTGTAGTGCAATCTAGGGTTTTGACTGTGCAATTTTGAGCTGAATGCCTTGAAACTTGATATGAGGATACTTGACCATCTTTGTAAGCATATGTGACTTGATTGGGCCTTTGAAAACTTTCAATTCTTGATCAGAACTCAAACCCTAGTTTTGACTGCATAGGAGACAGTTGAACTGCATAACCTTTGGGGAACTTTGTGACCTGGCTTAGCAATTTCTTGAAGAATATGGGAGGGAAAATTTTGGGGTACAACACCTGCATACCTGCAAAAGAACAAATGAGTACCTGACACGTTGCAGGAGCTGGTTTTCAGATGCTTGGTATAGATGTGTCCTGACTGGTTACAGGAGCTGGATCTGGAGCTTCAAAAGATGATGAATGAACCAGGTATGGTTACTGCCTTAGTATGAATGGTAAGAGAACCTTGGGTGATTTTAACTTCAACAACGCTCGTTGAGAAAATCTTGGTGGGAAATACCATCTTCGCAGGATCGGAACGAGAACCATAGGCAATTATAATCTGAAAGGAACGATCACCTCACTCACCGTCGGAGAGGGAAACATCTGAAAAGGACTTACCACCTCACACACCGTCGGAGAGGGAACCATAGGAGACTATCACCTCACACTCATCGTCGGAGAGGGAAACATCTGAAAAGGACTTACCACCTCACACACCGTCAGAGAGGGAACCATAGGAGACTATCACCTCACACTCATCGTCAGAGAGGGAAACATCTGAAAAGGATTTACCACCTCACACACCGTCGGAGAGGGAACCATAGGAGACTATCACCTCACACTCATCGTCGGAGAGGGAAACATCTGAAAAGGACTTACCACCTCACACACCGTCGGAGAGGGAAACATCTGAAAAGGACTTACCACCTCACACACCGTCGGAGAGGGAACCATAGGAGACTATCACCTCACACTCATCGTCGGAGAGGGAAACATCTGGAAAAAAAGGAATTACCACCTCACACACCGTCGGAGAGGGAACCATAGAAGACTATCACCTCACACTCATCGTCGGAGAGGGAAACATCTGGGATAACTTCTACTGAGTCTTCATCAGAAAAATCTGTTGGGAGTCGATTTAGCTGGACTAGAGAAGGCTTTGAAATATCTTCAACTGGAATAAATGTCGGAACGTCACCATATCTGGGTCATATCTGAACTATATCTGGAAGGAAATCTGGAAGCAGCATCAGAACGTCGCCATATCTGGTTTACATCTGAAACTATATCTATAAGGAAATCTGGAAGCAGTATCAGAACGTCACCATATCTGGGTCATATCTGAAACTATATCTAGAAGGAATTCTGGAAGCAGCATCAGAACGTCACCATATCTGGATCATATCTGAAACTATATCTAGAAGGATATCTGGAAGCAGCATCAGAACGTCACCATATCTGGATCATATCTGAAACTATATCTAGAAGGATATCTGGAAGCAGCATCAGAACGTCACCATCTCTGGGTCATATCTGAAACTATATCTAGAAAGAATATCTGGAAGCAGTATCAGAACGTCGCCATATCTGGGTCATATATGAAACTATATCTAGAATGAGTTGCGATAGTTGATAGTAGTCATTTTGGTATTGATCTTTTTCCTGAAAAGGTAGAACATAATTGTATGCAAAATCATGATGCATGAACTGTATGTCTTCAAAAATCAATGAGATTCGTGTAGTATGATGCATATGCATGCTATAATGTACGAAGATATGATGTTTATGAATGTATTTTTGTCTAAGAAAATAGATCCTTGACGGGTGCCGGGAAGTCACTCCTGGGCTGATGTTGAAGAATAGGTTTTGCTGCAAGAATACCGGTAGGAGAAGGTGACTCCGTTGGGGGATGAACTTGGCAAATGGAGAATTCTGCGGGGAGCAAAGATACTCTAGCGACCATGCTGGGAAGCAATACTCTGTGGGAAGAGGGATACCTTGCTGAGTGTTGATAATAGTTTGCTGGGGATCAGAAGGCTTTGTAGACGACGCTTTTTCCGTGGCTTTTGGCTGAGGATAACCCAGTTATATCCTGTTAAGGAAATAACTCTTTAAATCAAGACGGACGACGCGTTCGTGTTCTGCGAGGGTAGGCTTCCAGAATCTACTGGGGATAAGCTTACTGCTTGGGGAGATGAATTCCAACTTTCCTGGGGAAACTGGATTGGACTCTTCTGGGGAATTAAAATGTGCTGGTCATGTTCTTTAGCTGAACCTATTTTGATACCTTGGAGGATAGAACAATTAGATCGCTTAGACAACCTATCATTGCCCCTGTTTCTATGGGGGAGGCACCTGTGGGGTGCTGATAGTTATTGATGGACAAACCTTCTTCTGGTAGGCAGGTGGCAAGATGACAGGACATAGTCGTACGCTTTAATCCCTAACTTTTGCCTGGACCGCCCTTTCGGGTTTTCAGTCCACCGGGATACCCATTTTTGCTCAAGCCGCCTTTTCAGGTTTTCGACTTGCCAGGTGTACAGATTTTTTCATTTCATCCCTTTATTTTGCCCGAACCTTTTTGGTTCGCCGGGAAGCCCTTATTTTTGCCTAGGTATGTCAACCTAGCGGGTCTTTGATTTTGCGTAGTATTTTTTCGACTATGTCTGTTCTCAGGAAGTAGGGAGTTGCCCCTGTTAGCAGTGTTGCCATATTACCAGAAGGTGCCTGATCGTGCAAGATTCGTTGCTGGAATGCCCCAAGTGATTCAAGCAGAGGTTTGCCCCAAGCTATTTGGCCTTTTGAGAGATTCTCTGGATCTTTGACTTAACTGCCCCAGCTGATGGACAATAGTCATGCCGTGCCCCTTGATTGGAGATACTCTTGTTCATTAGACTTTCATTGTGCGAATTTCCCTGCTGTTCGAACAAAAAGTCATATGCGAACAAAGTTATGTTAAAAATGCAAAGCTTATGTCTGTCTCGAAGATTTCGAAAATGCATTCTTTTTTCATAAAACAAGTGAATGTTTGTAAAACGTGATGTCAACTCCGTATTTACTGTAGGCCTTAAGGAGTCAGGATACCTTTCGTAACAGTATGCTTTCGAACTAACCCATGCTTCAGCTAGGACTTTTGAGGGTTATAACGTGGCCTGGTTCACGGTTTAAGAAACAAAGGATAAAGGCTCAAATTTTATTTGTACCCACCCGCTCTTCGTGATGTTCTCCAAACCTAAACTCAGCTGATCGTGCGTTAGACCTTGTTTTGAGTCTTTGCTCTGATTTTCCAGTGATGGTTCGGATGTTGATGATTTATTCTGAATAGGCAGTCATCATTTTTGTCGAGGGTTTGTAGGACCTCTTTCTTTTTTGATTTGGTTATCCCTTTCTTTTTTTGCCTGAACTGTTTCCTTTTTTGGAATTACAGTCAGCGGGATGCCCCAGCTTCATAAGTCCCTTTTATAGGTTTTAACTTCTTGGGCTTTTCATTTATGATTGATTTTTTTTTTTTGATAACGACTGCCTGTCTTTATGATTGTTCTGAACCATCACTTGTCTTTCTTCGTTTTGTAAAGATCTCTTCGGTGCCATTCGTTATGCACTTGGATCAACTGAGAGAACTAACCCTGCCCCAGGTTATGATTAAGGGTTTTAAATTTCGAAAAGAAAACTCCTACTTCTTTGGCTCAGATGGGTTGACGAGGGATTATCTTCCTTATAACTCCAGTGTTTAGGATTTGAAACAATGCATGTACCTCATCAGCGGGGTCTGTTCAAAAGCATACTGTAAAGATAGCGGTATCGTTTTCGTCATCCTCCCTCAAGAGGCTCAGAATTATTAACCAAGAGTTGATCATCAGAAAAAATATGAAAAGAATTTTGAATATAATGAAAACAATTGTATTAATTCCCAAAACAGACATATGCGATGCATTAATAGAATAAAAGAGTTTGCTATGACATTAATTGTTTATATAAGCAAAGAAAAACACAACTCAGAAATTCAAATAAGCAAAAGGTCTTCAACGATTGGGTAACGGAGCAGTGATTATGTTCGGAGTCTCAGGCACTTCAAACTGAATCTCCCCGGCGTCGATCATGTCTTGAATTTTGTTCTTGAGAGGCCAGCAGTTGTCCGTAGTATGCCCCGGGCTATCAGAATGATATGCGCACCTATCGTTGGGATGATAGTTAGGAGCCGAAGTGTTCGGATTCCGAAGGGGAGCCCTTAAAGTGATCAGCCCTGCCTTCAACATTTGTTGTAGTGCTTGATCCAGCGACATGTTGAGTTTGGTGTACTGTCGTTTCTCCTTGCGCTGCTGCCCCTGTCCTTGTTGAGCAGGTCCAGGATTGGAGATCTGGATTGCCCCTACCTCATGACGGCTCTTTTTACCGTGCACAGCATTGGATTCTTTCTTTCCATGATGAGGCTTTTTATCAGAAGGTGCAGCCTCTTGAATTTTCCCAGACCGGATGCCAGCTTCTATTCGCTCTCCAGTCAAGATAAGATCTGTGAATCCAGCAGACGAATTCCCAATTAGGTGGTTGTAGAATGGACCAGATAGGGTCCCCAAGAACATATCGACAAGTTCCCGATCAGTCAGAGGTGGTTGTACCCTTCCAGCAAGATCCCTCCATTTCTGCGCATATTCTTTAAAACCTTCACTTGATCCTAACGACATACCCTGGAGTTGGGTACGCGTAGGAGCAAGGTCGGCATTATATTGATACTGCTTGTAGAAAGCAGTAGCCAACTCCTCCCAGTTACGAACCTTGGTCCCATCTAGCTGATAGAACCATTCGAGATGAGCCCCTGAAAGACTCTCCTGAAAGAAGTGGATCCACAAATTCTTGTCCACCGTATATGGTTGAATCTTCCGAACATAGGACCTGAGATGTAACTTGGGACAAGACGCCCCGTCATACTTGGTAAAGGATGGTGCTTTAAATTTCCGAGGAATAATCACACCAGTTGACAAACCCAGATCTCCAAGATCCAGCCCAGGTACCTGTTGGATCTCCATAGCATTCAGCCTATCCTCCAATTGTTTGTACTTGTCTTCGGCAGGAGGGTATTGTTCGTCGTTGAACTCTGTCTCGTTGTCGGAGACCACTGGACTAGGAACCCTTTCCCCCTGATGACTACCTTCCCTCACAGATGGAGTTGTCCTTTCAGTTTCAATCTGCGGTGCATTCCCAGATCTGCGTCTAGGGCTGAACAAAACAGTCCTCCTCTTCTTCTTTTCTTTCTTCAAGAGCAGAGCCTTCAGATCTTGTTGCCCCTGGGTCAAGTTCATGATCAACCCTTGGAACTGGGCGTTCTGAGCCTGGAGGGCCTTGATAGTCTGCTCGGCTGATGATTCAGGATTCATGACGATCGGCTGAAATAAACAGCGAAGAAGGGTAAGCAAACCTGTCCAAGGGGTACCTGCAATGCAATGAGATGTATGACATGCATGTAATGTTTTCAAGGACCTCGCGGGATAAACAGAGAAATTGTTAGAGTTGAGAACCGGTAGCTTGATTGAAGGAACTTCATGTTGTTGAGAGTCCTTCTTCAAGGGTCAAAGGCTCACCATATCCAGTGGGTCATAGCCCCTGACAACCTTGGCTAGAGGAAAATAAATCCTCTTTGCCCCCTGCTGGGATAATTGATTCACCATGACCTGCATCACAAGCCCTTGAGATCCTTGAAATGGGTTAGGATGTATGCAATGGTATGATGTCATGCTATGCATGGGGTGATGTAGGTAAACCCTGTTATGAGTCCCAACTAAGGACTATAAACAAACCCTGCAAGAAATTCAGTATACTTTGTTATGAGTCCCAATTAAGGACTATAAACAAAACCTGCAAGAGATCTGGTAAACCCTGTTATGAGTCCCAGTTAAGGACTATAAACAAAACCTGCAAGAAATTTGGCAAACCCTGTCATGAGTCCTAGTTAAGGACTATAAACAAAACCTGCAAGAAATTTGGTAAACCCTGTTATGAGTCCCCATTAAGGACTATAAACAAGACCTGCAAGAAAACTCAAGGGTCAAATAACAAGTAGTCAAGTTGGAAGGCACACAAGTCACACAAGAGAGAGCCCTTAGAGTTTAGGCCAGCATGAGGTCTGGGTATTACCCTCTTGAAGTTGGTGGGTTCAACCTGTCCTATCAGAAGTAACCGGGTTCTAAGAGAATCCCAATATCATTGACTACCCTCAATCGGTCATAACTCTAGCATCGCAATCTTTTCTTGCGGCCAGAACCATCACGGGAGTTTAGCCTCAATGGGCGTAGCATACTGCTACTATTCTAAAGGCCAAGTTGTGACAATTAAGGTTCTAAGGTTGTTGGTGCTTAATGACTCCTTAGAAGACCCATATTCTCCTCGTTGCGACACAAGGGATATCGGTACAGACTAAGGTGCCACACCAACGTAGCCACTGCTTCACCTGTGTCGGTCTACGCCGGACAGGTCCCTCACAGCTTATGCTACCTAAACAGGGTATCCCCAGATCCGGGTTAGGATCTATGTATCTCCGAGGCAACCCACAATATTAAAACAAGCAAATCAATACAAGTGAAAACACAGTTATAACCTAGCCCTAAGGTACACCCCACTTTATAAGATATCCCCAGCAGAGTCGCCAGTTCTGTGATCGGTGGATCTGGAACTGACTGTTTAACGCTGGTTCGCGAAATGTCGCGGAAGCAAGAGTCGCCACCGTCTTTTATTTTCTCCAAATGGAAAGGACAAAAGCACAGAAAAATTCCTTAAAGAGATTGCTCTCGGTTCGGGAGGTAGGTTATAGAAAGGGAAGGTGTTAGCACCCTTTCTATCCATGGTTATCCATGGGCTCTTAGATACTTGCTCATTTGTGTTTTCAAAAGTGTTTTGTTTGCTTTTCAATGTGGGTTTTAAAAGTTTCTTTGAAAAATTTCAGTTCGACTCGTGCGTCAGAGTGTTTGAAAAATTTGCTTTGAAAGCTTTTGAAAATGTGTTGGTGTGAAAAGTATTTTTGTTTGAAATTAGAGCAAGTATCCTTGAGAACCTACCTACCCTAAGGAATTTGTCTGTGTAGATGTCCTTAAGGTAGTGCCATCCCACCATTGAGAGGTAGGTAGCACCACCGTTGGAGGTATTCGGGTCAATTCGAGTTTATAGGGACATGGTGATCACCAGAGCAATGGGAAGACACCTTAGAAGCTACCCTCATGCCAGGTTCCCGGATCATGAGGACTTACTAAGACATCCTCTACTCGACGATCACCTTTCGAAAGGCAACAGTGAGGCGTACCCTAGGGGTGGTGTGTGCGAATCGTGTGTCGTTTTCATTTGCATTTGTCTTGTCATGTTTATTGGTGATCTACGCTTGATTTTATTTTAGTCATACATTCTTTCATGCTTTTTGTTAACAGTTTAAAAGATGCGGAAATTAAATCTAAAGCTATTACAACGGCGCGGGTCCACATCGCCAAAATTAAACCGGACCCGATTTGACAGAAAGGTAAAGAAAGCAAAGTAAATAACGAAATTGAAAAGTGCGAGAAGTTTAAGTTACAACGCTTTGGGAGAGATACATAATCATTTAAGCAAAATAAAAATAAATATGCGAAATTAAATAATTAAGAATACGGGCGTTGGACCCTTTTGCAAAATATTAAAGTTAACGGGGAATTAAAATTAAAATTAAAAGAAAATGTTTTTGGTGTTTTTATGTTCTTTAAGATTTAATGGAGAAAATTAATTAAAACAAAATACTAAACCTAATTCTAATTACTTTTAAGTTATTAAGAAAAAATTAAATTAAAATCTAAATGAACCCTAATTAATTATGTACAATTTTAATTATGAAAAATAAATATAATAAATATTACTATTGTGAAAAAGAAATAAAATAACAATAATTAAACCTATTTCTACATATTTTTTGTATTTTTGTTATTAAAAGAAATTAAAATTGTAACCTTATTAAAACTAATAATTACATATTAATTTATTTATGAAAATATTAGAATAAAATAATTTATTACATTTTTTATCTTTTTCTGGTTTTTGGCATTTTTTATATTTTGTAAAAAAAAAATATTTAATTAAATCAAAGCAGTAAAATGAATAAAACAATAATTGAAAATAAAATATATAAAAATAATAAAAAAATGGCAAACCAGGGGGGGTGGAAGTCCCCAAAGTGGAGGTTTTATTGTGAAATTCTGGCCCAGCAAGCTTTGATCCATTGACTTTTTCCAGATGCAATATGGCACGTTGACTGGGGTTTAGGATGTCCCTTCAATCTCAGCCTTTAGATTGATCTCTAAGTGGACGTGGCAAGTTGGATTGGAGAGACGCATGGTGGTCGCTAGCGCTGAATCTGCATGGGATGACATATAGAAAAATAATGTTGAAATATGCAAGACCTGGGACTTGAACCCAGGTCATGAGGGTTAATAACGTCACACCTTGCCAGCTGAGCCATTGAACGCTTTTGATATATTAATAACAAAGAAATAATATGATACGAAACAACGCGCTAATGGGTTTGCGCGCAAAAATTCAAATCAGCCTATCACGCTTGGCCACGACTTCATCGTCTTCCTGTTCCTGAAAACATAAAAACATATGGCAACGGTTTCTTAAGCGTGGTTTTAAGGATGTTTTGAGAAAATAGCGATTAGCTCATCTCTAAACATAAATTAGGCGCGAATATATGTTCATGATCGTCTGAGTATGCTCTATCCAATGGTGGTACTGTGGTGTCCCAATTTTGCTTCGTTTCAAAAGCCCCAAATTTGCAAACCTGTAAACCCTAGAAATCGCGCATGGTACAATTGTATATACAGCATAACAATTAAATTAAACATCATGGTTAGCTTTAAAACATCACAATGAATATAAATCCACAACTAGAATGCCATGAGAGTGCCTAGAATATGATATACGATTATGAGTTTTTTGCTGTACAGGGAAGGTCCTCGTTACCAATTCTTGAGGCTTGAATGGATATTAATGATTGGAATGTGTTCAGGGCAATCTTGGCAAGCTATTGAAACAAATTTTGCACTTTGAATCGACCTCTAGAGTGGTTTTCAGAATTGCTTTTTTTGACAAAAATTCCAAGTTTGTAAATGTGTTTCCTGCGCAGCTTAGAGTCTCTTTTGATTAGGGTTCTCATCCAGCATATGTAGTGAAGGTATTAGGTTAACAAAACTAGCACAAATCCATGGCATTCATTGTTTTTGAAAATTTGATTTTTTCAAGATCTTTCCAAATCTTTTTCACATGGTTTTGTATCAATTTGCATCCAATCACCCCAAATCTTTCCTAGTTTGCATTTACACGAAATATTGACCTTAAAACATGTATAAAAAGATTGGTTTGGTTAATTTAAACATTTTTCATATATTTAATTGATTTAATTGAATTAATATAAATAAAAATCCAAATAAATAAATAAAAAATGAGAAAATTCTTCCCTTTGGGCCAAGTGGTCGTGCACATGCTTGGAATGATGAATCATGGAAGAAAAATGGGCCCATTAGCATTTTTAGGTCATTTGGATCAAAGTTGACTTTTCAAAATATCCAAAAATTTCCCAACTTCCACAAGGCATAACTTGCTCAATTTTTAAGCTTTTCTCATGTTCTTGGACATTTTGGAAAGGTATTTGAGTCCTCTAACCAATGCCTTTGGTCCCATGTCATTTTGATTTACCAATCTCAAGTTATGGCCTTTGACTTAAATTCCATTTTTGTTGACTTTTGAAAATGACCTATAATGTTGAAATTGATAACTTTTTGTGAGGGCATTTCTTGGACTTGAAGTATGAAGATGAGTTGTAGGAAATGTCTTTCTCTTCAAAATGAGATTTGGATGGAATTTTTCTGATAATCCATGTGAAAGTTATGCCCTGGTCAATTTCAGTTGACTTTTTCAGCTGTCCAAATAAGGAAACTTTTGCATCTTGATGATTTTCTGAGCCAAATTTTGAGAATCATGATCAAGCATTGATAAAATGATGTTTGCGGCTTCAAAATGATATGTTGACCAAAAATTTGAACTTTTGACTGTCAAATGACCATTTTGCCCCTACAGTTGACTGTAGTGCAATCTAGGGTTTTGACTGTGCAATTTTGAGCTGAATGCCTTGAAACTTGATATGAGGATGCTTGACCATATTTGTAGGCATATGAGACTTGATTGGGCCTTTGAAAACTTCATTTTCTTGATCAGAACCCAAACCCTAGTTTTGACTGTATGGGAGACAGTTGGACTGCACAAACCTTGGGGAATTTTGTGACTTGGCTTGGCAATTTCTTGAGGAATATGGGAGGGCAAATTTTGGGGTGCAACAGGAATCAATGTAGGATAACTGTGATACGGTGGGAAGAACTGACTGTTTTTTGGAATGTTGGTTTGCGTTTTGCGTTTTGCGTTTTTTGTTTGCAAAATGTCGCGGTAAGCAAGAGTTGCCACCGACTTTTATTTTATCCAACAAGGAAAGGAAAAAAGCACAGAAAAATTCCTTTTTTCGAGATGTTTCTCGGGTTCGGGGGGTAGATTATAGAAAGGGAAGGTATTAGCACCATTTCTATCCGTAGTTATCTACGAGCTCTTAGGTACTTGCTCAATTATTTTCAAAATTGTTTTCTTTGTGCTTGTGGGTTTAAAAACGTTTTTGTTTTAAAACTTCGATTTAACTCTTGCTTCTGTCCTCAAGAGTGTAATGAAGTGTTTTTGAAAACTTTGTTCGAAAAAGAGTGTAAGTGTGAAAAAAGTTTTGTTTTGAAAGAGCAAGTATCTAAAAGCTAATCTACCTACTCGAAAAAGGAATCGTTCTATGCTATTTTCCTTTAGACAATGCTATCCCACTATTAGTGAGTAGGTAGCACCGTCGTTGGAGTTTGAGGGTCAATTCGAATGAGGGACATACGGTCACTAAAGCAATGTTAGGACACCTTAGCGGTAACCCTAATGTCTTAGATCATTTGTTTGAGGCAACAATATCCGAGGCAACCATTTCGAGGCGACTATGATCTTTTAGACAAGAGGACAACCTCTAAAATGACCTATACTTAATGATCTTGTACGAAGGCAACCAAGTGGGGTGTACCCTAGGAGTGCGCATGTGCGAGTGTGTCGTTTTCAGTTATTTTTATCTTTGCACATGTTAAGGGTGATCTAATTTGATTTTAAGATTAAACATTCAGTCTTGTCATGCAAACCCTATTATCAAACATCTAGCAGTTATAATTAGCAGAAATTAAAGGTACGGAAATTAAATTACAAGGCGTCGGATATTTACATCGCCAAAAGCAACCCTTTGAAAATAAAATAAAGCGGTAAAATAATTAAATGTCCTAATTAATTATTACATATCGGAAGTAGATACATCAATATGGATAAAAATAAATAAAGCGCGCGGGAAATTAAATCGAATGCGAATTAGGGTTTTGACCCTTTTAAAAGAAAATGTTTTTTTTTGTTTTTTATTTTAAGAAAAGAAATTAGTCCTAAAGTTAAATACTAAATTAATTAATTGGTGAAAAATAATAAATGACATATTTTTGGAGTTTTTTATATTTTAAGAAAGAAATTAAAATAATTAAATTATGTTAAAACCTAATTAATTCTAGTTGATTTTATTTATTTACAAAAATAAATTAAAGTTTCCTAGAATTAAAAACCTAATTAATTAGTTAGTGTTTATTAATAAAAATAAAATTCTGAATTAAAAAAAGTATTTTTGTGATTTTTAGATAAAAAAGAAAATATGTGATTGGTTAGTAAATTAATTAAGCAAAATAAAATAATTAAATTAAAATAAATAAATATAAGAGAAAGAAGGAATGGGCCTTTTTTTGGAGGTGCAGGAAGCAATTCTGTTGGCCCAATAATGCTGGTCCGTTTAGACTTTTGTGATTCAATGCTCGTGCATTGACTAGCTCTTTGGTGGACCTCTGATACTGACCACCAAATCTGGCCATCTGGCCATTTGGCGTGTTGAAGAGTGAGGCGCATGGTGGATGATGGGCTTGAATGCACACCAAATTACCTGAAAAATAAGAAGAAAATGCAAGTTGCTGGAGGCAGGGATCGAACCCCTGACCTCCAGCCTTTGGATCTTTAAGCGCTTATGTGGCCACCACTGGGGCGTGTTGTTGTTTTGTCAATAATAATACAAACATAATATATTATATAAAAAACAAATCAATTGCCAGAAAAAACAAAAAAAAGCGCGCTTCGTTTGAACCAGCCAATGGATAGGTGACAGCTCCTCGTCCTCTTCTTCCATCCGTTGCTAAAACCCTGTAACACCTATGGCTACGGACACAAGCCATCACTATAAGTTGTGCACATTCCAAAATCCGTTATAGGCCATGTAAACGCAATCTAAGAACATGGTTGAGTTCGTCTCAACCTGCTGATCACAACCATAGCCATTATCATGGCCAATTTTTCCTGAAACGAAAAAAACCCAAAAACTCCAAGAAAACCCTAACTATGGTGGATCATAATATAAGTCAGATAAACAAAATCAAGTAATACCAAAAGCTTGCAAATGATGAGTGGATTCAGAATATGCAATTATTTTAATCAATGGATGCAAGAATAAAGATCTTCGATTTCAAAAACATGGCGGATCCGTGAGGTACTTGCAGTGCTCTAGGAAGCTTGAAAACGCGTGGTTTGGATTGTTTTTGCTTGTGAAAGTTTCCAGGAGACGATTGAGATACTTGCCAAGTCCTGAAAATGCCTCTATGATTGATTTTGATCTCAAGCTTTTTTTCTGGTTTTTGCAACTTTGGTTCTCCCTCTATAACTGCTCTCCAACCCTTGTTTATGTCTTGCACCCTTGCTTATGTAATGCTCAGTGTATTAGGGTAATAAACTTTGTCCAAATCCTCCTACATTGATGATTGCATATTTGATTTGATCTTCCATTAAAACCTTCCAATTTTGGCTTGAATCCAATCTCCTTGTGCATAATGGCCTTGATACAAATTTGATTGCAAAGCTAGCTGTAATTGGAGCCTGAAATGATCAAGAAATCCATTGGTATCAATGCTTTAGATTTTATTTTGATTTTATTTGATTTAAAATGAATTAATTCAAATAAAAATCAAATTAAATAATACAAATAAGATATGGACACATGGATAAATCTAGAGCACGTGGGAAATAAGGCAAACTCAAAACAAGTGAAAAATAATGGGCCCATTTGGCAAAATTTGAAGTTTTGGGGATAGTTGACTTTTGGCAATTTTGCAAAAAAGTCCAACTTCAACAATGCATAACTTCTTCAATTTTGAACTTTTGGAGGTGTTCTTTGACTTTTTAGAAATCAAGAGATGTCCTCTAATCAATACTTTTGGTCTCATCTCATTTTGATATTCCATGCTCAAGTTAGAAGCTTTGACAAAAAATGTGTTTTTGTTGACTTTCAAAAATGACCTATAATGTCCAAATTCATAACTTCTTGTGAGTGCATATTTTGATCTTGTGGTATGAAGATGGATTGTAGGTAATTGAATCCTCTTCAAAATGATCTTTGTATGGGTCATTTATCATAAAGTATGAGAAAGGTATGCTTGGTCAAAGTTGAGTTGACTTTTCCTACAAAACCCTAATTTAGCAACTTTTGAATCTTGATGAATTGTGAGCAATCCTTGATGAATCATGATCAAACTTTGATCAAATGATGAAATATACTTCAAAATGATAATGTTGACAAAAAATCTTGAAGTTTGACTGTTTGTAGGTCACATTTGACTTTTGCCCTAGCACAGTCGATTTTTGGACCTTTGAGCAATTGACTGAGCAAACTTCCTCTGCAAGGCTTGAAATTTGACATGGATGATCTTCAGAACATATTAGGACCTTGGGGATAACTTGAGATCATTTGGACCCAAGGATATTGATGCAACACAAAACTCTAATTTGGGGTAGACTGCCTTAGGAGAGAGCTTGTCTGGTCAATCTTTGAGCAACCTTGAGCAACTTGGAGATTTTTCTTGCAATGTTTTGAGAAATATGGGAGGGAAAATTTTGGGGTACAACAATAACAAACATTTGCGATGGAGAAACATCGGCTTCAAGATAAACAAAGTAATATTGGTTTGTATCTTTTACTTTGAAGAAGAGTTTGGGTTCATTAGAGGTGTCTTATGATTTGCCAAGAAAATAAGTTTTGTTTTAAGATGCAGAATGCAAAAGAAGGAAAAACAACTAAGGGAAACTAGCCTAGAACTACCCCTAGTGTTATCAAACAATGGTTGACCCTAAGATTGAGGTTAAAGGAAAATCATATCCTATGTTAGCATACATGGATTCCTACCTTAATTAACATGTCGAAGGAAGCTTAACAAAACTATCCTATAGGGAACATGCAATGAGAGCGAAGTCGTGATCTCAATTTCTAAATTGAGTGACTCATCGATCAACAATAAAAGAAGAAAAGCAATAAACATCCTATAGGTAACATGCAATGAGAGCGAAGTCGTGATATCAATTTCTAAATTGAGTGACTCATCGATCAACAATTAAAGAAGAAAAGCAATAAACATCCTATAGGGAACATGCAATGAGAGCAAAGTCGTGATCTCAATTTCTAAATTGAGTGACTCATCGATCAACAATTAAAGAAGAAAAGCAATAAACATCCTATAAGGAACATGCAATGAGAGAGAAGTCGTGATTTCAATTTCTAAATTGAGTGACTCATCGATCAACACAAACACAACATAGGTATTAGGCAAAAAAAAGAGGGCCTCTTGACATATATAAGCAACAGAGGTCCCATCATGCAATCAGAGAACTATGCAAAATGAAAATGAAAGAAGGGAGATAATGCAATACCAAACGGATAACTATCAGTAGCAACCGAGCAAGAATAAAAAGAAACCCAGAGAACTTCAAGCAAGCTGGCATTAGTAGACGAATCAAGTCAAAAATTACGCCATAAGGATGTAAGTAATGAGATTATCATATATGAACAGATCCCCATGGGCAAAGTATAATATTCACAATATTATGTATATATCCTGCATGGAATATCAAACATGTCAAACACAAAAGCAGTGTCAGTGTAATAAGTTTTTTTCCACAAATAAAGTGGAACACAGTAGCCTTAGGCCAAAAGTGGGATTCTATATGTTGTCGCAAAGTCTCCAAGATATGCCAAGGTCTCTAATCCTAAGTCCAATAAAAAGTCTCATGCTCCATAATGCCAAGGATAATAACCAAATAGTCCAAGCATCATTAAAAAATTTTATGGTTCATGTTGATTATTAGGTGTCTTTAAAAGGAAAAGAAAAGCTCAAGTGAGCAAAAATAAAAACGACATAAAAATAAATGCTCAAGTGAGCAAAGATGAAAATAGCATGAAATGTAAAATGCTAAAAGTACATAAAACATAAAAAATAAAAGCATAAAGTAAAATCAATTGTTAGAAATTAGTGGTTAGTTGGATGACCATCTTGAAACTTGTCAAGTATATCATCCATTTTGGAATTCTCAAAAGGTAACATTTAATGATCAACGATGTTTAAGTGATCCGCGTTGACCAAAGGTGTTGTAGATCCATTAGAGGATCGGTAGAACCAAAGCCTACACACAATGAATCTCAAGGTTATTGGATCAAAGAGATCAAATTAACATACTTGGGCTTGCAATCATAAGTTTGGGCCACGAATGATCATTTATTCGAATTGGGACAAAATTTAGCGCTATGTTAAGCAATCGTAAGGGGACTTATGTAGAAGTTGCACCTATTTTAAGGTCGGTCAATAGCAATCTATGTACTTCATGTTTGGATAAATGATATAGAGATCACCATCCTTTAACATGTAGCACAAATTAAAAAATAAAGGGATAAGATGAAGAGGGAGGGGAATGATAAGCTAATTTGGATCACCATTTCAAAATTATTTCATCTTTAAATTCAACCACACCTCTAGATGGATTAAAGCACTAAATATATCATTAATCTAAAGCACCAAAAATGAATTAGATAATTCATTCTTATGTAGATTTGCATTGATGAACATTTATCCAACTTCATCTACATCACAAAGTCCATTGAGTTTAAAAACAAATTGAACATTTAAAATTGCAATCCAAATTATCCATCAAAGAGAATGTGCAAAAAAATATTTGAGTCAAAACAACCCCAAAACAAGGCAGAAAAAGTATTTGTGGCACTGTTGCAATCAATTGTGCCTAGACAGAAACTTATTGCATCAGTGCAGTTTTTTTTATCAAATCAATTTTCTGTGACAATCAATTTCAATGTTATAACAATTGATTGCAACCTGTTAAAAATCAGTAGAAAACAGCATTTCAAAGATCAAGTTCTTGTTCCAACTTTTCATCAAACACCTTATGATCATGGATCCAATTGAGCATGAAAATTCCAGCAAGTTTTGAGAAAATAACATTAATGGAGTCATAAAAGAAGTGCTCAATGAATCAAAACCAGAAATCCACAAGAGATCACATTATGAAAGATGATGATCCAACTTACCAAAGGTAGAATTTGAGAATTATCAAACAACTTTAGAAATTGCTTCAATTCAACCACAAGAATCAATTAATCAAGCTTGGATGTAGAGAATTGATGGAGAAAAAGTGTTTGGATGAAGGTTTAGCTCAAAAATTATTAAGCTTCAATGCAAAGCTTACTATCTTTTTGAAAATGGAGCTTTGAGTGAATTTGGTAGATGGAGAGAATTGAGAGATTTTTTAGCAAAGTGATTTTGGCTATCAAAAGCTTAGAATTTGAATGAAATGAGGGCTCTATTTATAGAGTTTTAGGATTGGTATTAGTGGTAATTTGGTAATTGATTCTTGGAGCCAAATTTGAATTAATGATATAATTTCAAATAATGCAAAAAAAAATTGGAGCCAAAATGATACAATTTTGAATTTGCTGGCTTTTTAAAAAAAACACGTGCATTTTTCTGTTATGTGTCGATACATAGGTGGTATGTGTTGATACATCCTGGCTGTATAACACAGCATGTGTCGATACATGCCTCTATGTGTCGATACATACTGTTAATCCAACTCATTACAGAACCGCACAAACTGCATGAGTCGATACATAACACGTATGTGTCGACACATGCTTGTTAAACAAACATGATGAGTTGATACATACATGCATGTGTCGACACATGCTAGTTTTTCAAGCAGGATGAGTCGATACATACATGCATGTGTCGATGCATGCTAGTTATGCACAACAAAATGAGTTGACACATACCTTTATGGGTCGATGCATGCTGGATTTTTTGTCACAAAGGATCAATCAACTTTGCATGAGCTTATTTGTTGGATACTTGGTACCTAAAATGCAATTTTGAAAAGACAAAGACCAATATTTTTTTTAATTAGAAGTTAGTCAACAACACATAAAAAAATACACAACCAAGGTGCCTGGAGATAGCTGATCAAGCTTCAAAACCCCAATTTGACTGGTGAATCAAAGGAGTGGTTCCTTCACATAAACTCCAATCCTCTGAAGATCCAAAGAGATGGATGAAACATCTTAAGATATGCAAAAACTTTGAGCTTGAAAGATCCAGAGGTTCAAATGACAAGGTTCTGCTTGAGCAACTTGTCAAAGCAACCAACCTTCAAAGCTTAAGGAAGGCTTGATAACCAAAGTACTTTGACCCCATCACAATGTGTGAATGCAATGAAATATGATATTCATGATGAAACATAAGCCTAAATCAAGAGGGTAAATTTTGGGGTGCAACAACTGCCCCTATTCAAATATCTTCAACATGATAAGTGAGAAAAGTGACAACTTTCGAGCGTATAAGGTTGAAGATGTTTGAATATGAAAGAACCTGAAAATTTACACTCTTGAAGAAAAAAGAAAAAGAAAACTCCCAAGACGTGCGTCAGAATGAAGCTGCAACGCAGGTTGAAACGAAACAAAAACAAAGAAGAGTAGGCGCAACTAAACTTCCGGACAGATGTGCCAGAGCAAAACTGGGCTTCAAAAGGGACGAGACAAAACTCAAACCACAGAGTATAGGCGAAACTAAGCTCTGGAAAAGAAAATGTATGTGGGTGAGGAGGCGAAACTCTGAGCTCGACCCAAAGTAAAAGTGGCTAGAGTGCGCGATTCTAGGAGCACTTGCTAATCTCAACTAAGATAGACAGTATGAAGGAACTGAAAGAAATCCCAGAAACGAGGAACAAAAGCGAGACGAAACTCGACTCAATAACCGGTTAGACGAAACTAAACCAGATGAGTACCAGGACGAAACTGGATTTCACGCACGGGTAACAAGGCGAAACTCGACCCATAGCAAAGTGATGAGAGTGCATGTTTCTCAGAGCACCTGCTGGTCTCAGATCGATGGATAAATAGTGATGAAAACTGATAGAAAAATCCAAGGAACAAAAGAGACTGATTTCAAACCAGAGACGCAGTACGAACACTGCACTTGGTAAACAAACACCGTCAGAGGGTCCAAGGTATGAAAGCAAAAATGAGACAAAACTCGACTCAATAACTAGTTAGGCGAAACTAGACTAGATGAGTACCAGGACGAAACTGGATTTCATGCACAGGCGACGAGGCAAAACTCGACCCAAAGCGAGAGTGTTGAGAGCGCATGTTTCTCAGAGCACCTGCTGGTCTCAGATTAATGGATAAACAGTGATGAAAACTGATAGAAGAATCCAAGGAACAAAAGAGACTGATTTCAAACCAGGGACGCAGTACGGACACTGCACTTGGTAAACGAACACCGTCAGAGGGTCCAAGGTATGAAATAAAAAACGAGACGAAACTCGACTCAATAACTAGTTAGGCGAAACTAAACTAGATGAGCACCAGGACGAAACTGGATTTCATGCGCAAGGTGAGGAGACGAAACTCTAAGCTCAGCCCAAAGCAAGGAGATTAGGGCGTACACCTAAAAACCTGCTGAAAGCGAATATCAAGACGAAACTGGTATTTGAAAGGTGCATCATTAGACATTGGAATGAACCAGAGAGGGTAGTAAAGACTAAACCCGAGAAGACCGCGTCAGGGCGAAACTGAACTACAATCAAGAGTAGACACTCAAACAAACAAAAGATTGACATCAAAAGGATATTGGTATGGGGAGGAAACTGAGATAATGAGGACAAAGACCTCGCTGGGGATTTAATCCAAAGTAATAGCTGAATCACTGGGGATGACAGAAATAAAAATGACTTATGTTCCGGTGCATGTTTGAATTCTTTTTTTTATAGCGCAATGCTCCATATAATGGAAATGCTACGCGTTTTGGTAGATGCAAATGTAATGATGCGTGTTTAAAAGTTCAACTGGGGAACGACCAATTGAGAAGCCAAATAACCAAGAAGTCAGGATCTGACATGACTTGCAAAAATAAATTGTAAAATCTAAAGGAGAGGAGAAAATATGGGGAACCACTAGAGAGGGAACCTTGAAGAGATGATGCTTCGCGGGGAATAACAACCGAGCAACCAGCAGAAATGGGCCACAAACAAAGAAAGGAGCTGCAAAAATAAATTGCAAATTCCGGGGAAAGTCAGGTCGACACTGCAACTTCTGGAAAAGGACGAAAGCCTTTTGCTGGGGGAACAAAGTTCTACTGAGGATACAGGACTTCACCGGGGATACAAAACTCTGCTGAAGAGGTGGAACTTCACCGGGGATACAGAACTCTACTGAAGAGGTGGAACTTCACCGAGGATACAAAACTCTGATGAAGAGGTGGAACTTCACCGGGGATACAGAACTCTGCTGAAGAGGTGGAACTTCACCAGAGAGATAAAACCTTGTTGAAGATTATCTTGCTGGAGAGATACTCTCCTGGAATGCAACCAAAGGACGAATCACGCAGATAGTCACATGGTATCAAGACCTTACTGGGGAATAAAAGAAGACCCTTAACAAAGGATGCCCCGGTCCACAGATCGGCTGGGAAATGAGAGGTCAAAGCGAGGGTTCCCGGCTTAACGACTCCATTAGGGATAAGCGACACATCCAAACTTGGAGTCTTGGAGCAAGGCTTTCAAAAGAAGATTCCTGGGGTAACAAAATTTTGCTGTAGAATGAAACCTCACCGGGGATAGGAAATTTCATTGGGGAAACGAAACTTCACTGGGGATAGGAAATTTCAATGGGGAAACGAAACTTCACTGGGGATAAGTAAAGTCCTAAACATACATGGGTTCTGCCTAGCAGAAGAAAATCGATTTTCCCTTCTTGACAATCATTAAGCTCTTTACAGGTGTTCAACGTGTAACCTCTCTTTTGATGTCAAACAAATGTTTTTCATGCAGGAAGATGTTTATTTTGAGAATGACAGACCTGATGCGATGATTCTTTAAGCCTTGAAGTTGAAAATTTTAACAAAAATGTCGCATCTCTATTGTGAACGAATCAATGGCTAGAGTGAAAAAAGGTTTTAAAACTTTTCTTCTTCTTTTGAAAAACAAGTCAAGATACGGGTGACAAGATACCAACACGGCCATGCAACACATATTCGAAGAGTTTAGGAAATACTATCCCGTTGCAGTATGCTTTCGAGTTAAACCTTTGTTTCAGTTAGGACTTTTAGAGGTTGTAACGTGGCCTGGTTCAAGGTTTTTTTTAGAAAAAAGTTTTTCAAGGCTCAAGTTATTTGGTGCCCACCCCCTTCTTGATATTCTCCTGTCCTAAGTTCAGCTGACTTATCACAAGAATTCATCTTTCAAAAGGTTTTGTAACGCTTGAGTGGTCACGACAAATTCTCCAACATGATTGTCGCTTAACTTTTGCTGCTTTTTTTTTTGATATTATTGTTTCTCTTATTTTGATGAAAATTTTATTGGATAATCTTTTTCGGCCTTTTAGGCTCTCTTTTCCCTAACTTTTTCCTGGACAAAAATCTCTTGAATTTCCATTTTTGGGAGTCCAGCGGGATGCCCTAACTTTTGCCTAAGCGACTTGTTTTCATGTTTCGACTTAGCGAGGCTTTTTGTTTCTTTTTTTATTCATGCTTTTCACCTTCAACAAGTCAACATGACTTTTGAACTCTCTTTTTTTCCGAAAACAAATGCCTTATTCCTTGGTCGGCGAGGGATAGCCATTATTGTATCGGTTTGATCTCGACCTCAGGACTTTGTGAACATCGTGGTTTAGACACACATCTCTCTTTTTTTTATCTCATGATGTGAAAGATAAAATGTAGTGATCCTCAGATGGTACATTCCTTTTGAAATTTGAATGCTTGGGCAAATCAACTGAACATCTACCATGCCCCTGGTTAAAAGGTTTTGTTTTGTTTTTTGAACGAAAAAGAAACTTCTACTTCGAAGGCTCAGAGGGGTTCACGAGGGTCTAACTCCCTTATATCTCCGGTGTTTGGGGATTGAAACAATGCTTGTACATCGTCAACAGGGTTCTACTCAAAAGCATACCACTACAGTCATTGTTTTTTAGCTAAACTCCTTCCTCCAAACTTTTGCCTAAGCAAAAGAATTGGCACAACTGGTATCAAAATGCCCGAAAAACAATTGAAGAGTGATTTTGTATGAAAAATTCTTTCAAGGAAAAAACATTCAACGCATCAAGGTTGTCATTTAGCTATAAACAAAATCCTATATGCAAACAATGCTAAAATAATCAATCAAGATGACACATGAAAGTGCAGTAAAGAGACGTAATAAAAGCCATTGTGGGGAAGTAGTGTCTCCAGCCTGGTTCACCGGTCCTGCCGACCTGCCGTAACCTTGATATTTATCCTGACTCATGACCTTTACCGACAACACGAAGTTGTGAAACAAAACGGCACGACACCCGCCAGTAAAGTGAAAGAGAAGTCTATCAAACAGAGAAACAAACATGCCACTTGAACAGTGGATATTGCGTTTGTTATCCGTATTTCAAGCGATAAACCAATCGTGACTTAGATTATCATATCTATGTAAGGGCCACGGAGTTTATATGCACATGCTTATCAAAATTATTGGACGTTTTTGCAAACAAAATAGTAAAAAGGGAGCAAAGAAATGCATACGTATACTTGAAAGAAGATATTTTATTGATTTTGAGAGATCAACTTGTGAAAAAGGCATTTACATTGGGAAATACGAAATTGCAAAATTAAAACAAACAAGTGTTTACAAATTGCAATGTGAATGTGAATGTCCATCGAGTCCCAAGTTTGCTATGACTCTGATGACTCTCATCTTCCTGCTTTCAGGAAAATCATTCTTGGATTAGCCTCGAGCTTATGCTAGATGAAAGAGCGAAGGAAAGAAGCAAAGGGTCCAATGCTGAGCGTAGTCATTTGCTTTAAGTCCCTAACTTTTGCCTGAATCGCCCTTTCGGGTTTTCAATTCACCAGGACACCCTCTTTTTTCCTAAACCGCCCTTTCAGGTTTTCAGTTTAGCGGGTTTTCATTATTTTTTATGCAAAGTATTTTTTAAATACGTCAGCATTCATAGGGAGAGGGAAGTACTCTCCATCCATAGTTGTGAGCATCATCGCCCCTCCAGAGAAAACTTTTCGGACCATGAAAGGACCTTCGTAAGTCAGAACCCACTTTCCCCTGGGATCTCCCTAGGGAAGAATTATCCTTTTGAGCACAAGGTCACCTGGTTTATAACACTGAGGTCGCACCCTTTTATCGAAAGCTTTTCTCATCCTTTGCTGATATACCTGACCGTGGCAAACGGCTGTCAATCTCTTTTCATCAACGAGTTCCAGCTGATCCAACCGACTCCGCACCCATTCACTTTCATCCAGCTCAACATCTCTCATGACCCTAAGAGAGGGGATCTCGACTTCTACCGACAGTATTTCTTCCATGCCGTAGACCAATGAAAACGGGGTTGCCCCAGTCAAAGTACGCATCATGGTGCGATAACCATGCAAGGCGAAAGACAGCATCTCATGCAAATCTTTATAGGTCACCACCATTTTTTGCACAATTTTCTTGATATTTTTATTGGCCTCTTCGACAACGCCATTCATCTTTGGTCTATACGGGGAAGAATTATGATGCTTGATTTTGAAGGACTCACAAAGCTCCTTCATCATCTTGTTGTTCAAGTTAGACCCATTATCAGTAATGATCTTTTTAGGCACCCCATAACGACAGATAATGTTATGCTTAATGAACAGAGTTACCACTTGCTTAGTGACATTGGCATAAGATGCTGCTTCGACCCATTTGGTAAAATAATCAATGGCAACCAGAATGAAACGGTTCCCGTTGGACGCAGTCGGTTCAATCTTGCCGATCATATAAATTCCCCGCATTGCAAATGGCCAAGGGGAGGTCAGGACATTCAAAGGCACTGGAGACACATGCACCTTATCAGCGTAAACTTGACATTTGTGACAAACTCGTGCATGATTGTAACAGTCAGTCTCCATGGTGGACCAATAATAACCTGCTCGCAAGATCTTTTTAGCCATGGTGTGCCCGTTGGAATGGGTCCTGAAATCACCTTCATGTATATCCTTAATGATTCTAGCCGCTTCTTTCTTGTCAACACATCTGAGCAGTAGGCCATCATGATGCCTTCTGTACAACACACCACTACTGAGAAAGAACTTGGCTGAAAATCTTCTCAAGAACTTCTTATCTGTGACAGATGCCCCTTTAGGGTACTCTTGCCTTTCCAGATATCGCTTAACGCCATAAAACCAAGGATTACCATCTGACTCCAAGCTGGCCTCAAAACAAAAAGCTGGCTCACTCAAACTCCTGATAGTAATGGAAGGTGCCTCATTAGCCCACTTAACCTTGAACATGGAGGACAAAGTTGCTAGTGCATCAGCTAGATTGTTTTCTTCTCTGGGAATGTGTTCAAACATGATCTCTTCGAAGTACGGAATCAGCTTCATAACATGCTCACGATATGGAATTAGGTTATGATGGCAAGTCTCCCAATCTCCATTGATCTGGATGATAACGAGATTGGAATCCCCGTAAACTTTCAAGAATTTGATGCGCAGGTCGATCGCTGCTTCAATTCCATAAATGTAAGCTTCATATTAGGCCATGTTGTTAGTGCAATTGAAATAAATACGAGCCGTGAAAGGAATATGGTATCCCTCAGGGGAAGTGATAATAGCCCCGGCGCCGTTGCCCATGGCATTAGAGGCACCATCAAAAACAAGAGTCCAACATGATCCCGGCCCTGGTCCTTCGTCTGGGTCTGGTATGTTACAATCCCGAATGTACACAATTTCCTCATTTGGAAAATCAAACTTCATTGGTTTGTAATCATTCATGGGATGATGAGCAAGATGGTCAGCCAATACACTACCCTTAATTGCTTTTTGAGTAGTGTATTGGATATCATATTCAGTGAGTATCATCTGCCAACGGGCTACCCTGCCTGTAAGAGCTGGCTTCTCAAAAATGTACTTGATAGGATCCATTTTGGATATCAAGTAGGTGGTGTGAGTTAACATGTATTGCCTCAAACGTTTAGCGGCCCAGGCAAGTGCACAACAAGTCTTTTCTAGCAATGAGTACCTTGACTCGCACTCCGTAAACTTCTTACTCAAGTAGTAAATGGCCCGCTCTTTCTTCCCTGTCTCGTTGTGCTGACCGAGGACACAACCCATTGAGGTTTCCAACACGGTTAAATACATGATTACTGGCCTTCCTTCCATTGGCGGCATGAGTATCGAAGGCTCTTGCAAATATTCCTTTATCTTGTCAAAGGCCTTCTGACAATCCCCATTCCATTTCACTGTCTGACTTTTCTTCAACAACTTGAACATAGGTTCATAGGTGGCTGTGAGATGAGAAATAAATCTGGAAATATAGTTTAACCTCCCCAAGAAACCACATACTTCCTTCTCTATCCTAGGTTCAGGCATTTCCTGTATCGCTTTGACTTTGGCCGGGTCCACTTCGATACCTTTCTCACTTACAATAAAGCCCAAAAGCTTGTCGGATCTCACCCCGAAGGTGCATTTATTCGGATTCAACCTTAGCAAGAACAACCTTAGTCTCTCGAACAATTTCTCCAGATGAACAAGATGTTCCTCTTCCGTGTCGGACTTAGCAATCATATCGTCTACATATACTTCAATCTATTTGTGAATCAAATCATGAAAGAGAGTGACCATGGCACGCTGATATGTTGCCCCGACATTTTTCAAACCAAACGGCATCACTTTATAATAAAAGGTTCCCCAAGACGTGATGAATGTTGTCTTCTCCATATCCTCCGGAGCCATCTTAATTTGGTTATAACCCGAAAAACCATCCATGAACGAGAACACTTTGGAATGAGTAGTATTATCAACCAACACATCAATATGCAGAAGAGGGAAACCGTATTTAGGGATGGCCCTATTAAAATCCCTATAATCCATGCACATCCTGACTTTACCATCTTTCTTGGGCACAGGCACAATATTTACGATCCATGGTGAATAATTGACAACTTTTAAGAAATTTGCGTCCAACTGCTTCTGGACCTCCTCCTTGATCTTCTTGGACATCTCATGATTAGTTCTTCGGAGCTTCTGCTTGACAGAAGAACAACCTTCTTTGAGCGGTAGTCGATGCACCACTATGTCTGTATCTAACCCAGGCATATCCTTATAAGACCAGGAAAAGATATCAGAATACTTACGGAGTAGCTCAATCAATCTGGCTTTTACACTGTCTTTAAGATCGGCCCCTATCTTGACTTCTCTTCTTACCTCTTCTGTACCAATATTCACCACCTCAACTGAATCCTGATTTGGCTGGATAACCTTCTCCTCTTGTTTCAACAGTCTTGCTAATTCCTCAGGAAGATCACAATCCTCATATGCTTCTTCTTCAGCTTGATAAATAGGAGTATCAAAGTTATAATGAGCCATAGCAAAGTTGTTGTCAATAGAATAGGGGGTGGAAGTGCATCTGCATGAATGACATTTTTGCGTTTTTTAGTGACTGTGTGTGGAAAGAGAAACATTTCCATTTTTTTAAAAAGAAAAAAGAAACAAGATTTTGAATGCAAAAACGTCCTTTATTTCATGATAAACTTGCAAAATAAACATGGTGGCCCTACACAAATGATTCACCATGCCTTGGTCAAAGCGTAGGAATTATGATATGATAATAAAAGAAACAAGAAAATTACTCCTCAGCACTTGAAACTTGGATAACATCCACAGAAGTCCAATTGTTGAGTGTCTGGCCTGGAATGCTCGGACGAATCCAATCTTCAACATTGTAGCCATCAGCCCTATCATCAATCATGTTAACAACACCCCCTCCATGCCTTGGCATTGGGTTTTGAGTAACATTCGGACCGGTCACTGGAGTAAACTCAATCGCCTTTGCATCCAACAAGTCTTGTACTTTACATTTCAACGCAAAACAATTGTCAGTAGAATGACCAACTCCGCCTGAATGGAATTCGCATCTCGCATTAGCATCATAATTAACAGGGAGTCTTGCAGGTGGCGGTGGCATATTTCTCAAACCGATCAACTTTAAATCAAGCAAATGGTGGAGCGCTTCAGTAAGAGTCACCAGAAAGGGGTCGAATTTTCTGGGTTGTCTCTGCTGCTGGTTATTATACTGATGGGGAGCATCTTGCTGCCTTTCTTGTTGAGGCACTGCATTTGGTCTCTGCTGCGGAGGAGCATTAACAAGAATAGAAACAACATTAATTTGTTGATGCTGACGGTCCTCTGTTCGTCCTCTATGGGAGTAAACCGCGCTTGCGTCGCCTTCCCTTTTCTTAGGGTAATTGTTGAATGGTTTCTTGCTGCCCCCGGACGAGCTGCTAGAACCTCCAACCTGAATCCTCCCCAATTTCAAACCCACTTCAATTCTTTCACCAACCGTGACTAAGTCTGTAAATCCTACCGAAGTGCTTCTTATCATGTGCTCATAAAAAGGCCCTTGCAGGGTACTCATAAACAAATCAATGAGTTCTCTCTCCATGAGTGGAGGTTGAACCCTGGCAGCCAGCTCACGCCACTTCTAAGCGTATTCCTTGAAAGATTCTTTTGGTCCTTGCGACATATTTTGTAACTGAGTGCGATTAGGTGCCATATCCATATTGTACTGATAATGTTTGACAAAAGCCCAAGCAAGATCATTCGAGCAGCGAACATGAGTTTTTTCCAGCTTCATATACCATTCCAAGGATGCCCCAGACAGGCTATCTTGGAAAAAGTGAATCAAAAGCCCTTGATCCTCAGTATGTACTGACATCTTCCAGAAATAAGCAGTTGCATGGGTAATAGGACACAATGTTCCATTGTACTTTTCAAAAGTAGGAGGCTTGAATTTCAGAGGAACCTTCACCCCAGACACCAACCCAAGATCATTAGCATCCATACCAAGGACTCCTTGCCCTTCCACAACCTTCAGACGCTCTTCCAACAAGCGATACTTCATATCCTCAATCTGAACCCCTGGCTCTGAACGCCGCACAGAAAACTGATCTTCATCCTGGTCAAAGTCGAAATCATGATCCTGATAATTCCTTACACCACCTTGATTAGCTCTTTTATTCCTCGCAAGACGGGGTCCAGGAGATGGAGGAAACTTCCCTACGTCGCACACAAAAGGATTTCCCGGCATCCCGTGAAAATTTACAGCTGGTTGATCTTGTACGTCCCCCATTCCTACAGAGATATCCTGATAAAGCCCTTGATTTCCAACATCCACTAGGTGGCGGCGTTGGTTGTTGACAATAGCAGCTAGATCTTCCTGTCGGCGATTCACGTTGGTGATAACCTCCATGAACTGAGTCATCTGAGTATCCATCTGAGCCCTCATTTCAGCGAGTTCAGCCTGAACCTGTTCCATATGTCTTGGAAAGTTGGTTCTGGTAGAATATCGATGAGTAGTCGTCTTGATTTCTGAATAAGAAAAGCAGCAGAATAAGAAATTGTCTTGAGATAACCTGTAATGTTATGAAATGCATGATGTGCATGATATGTTTGTCATTTCCAAGTACCCAAGAGTCCTTTTATTCATCAGTCACGGTGTGCAACCATACAATCAAAAATAGAAAGGATAATAAGATGAACACTTCAATTATTTACAAACAAAGAAACGATGTCTAAGTGTCTTAGGACAATTTAAGAATAAAATGACAAACAACTAAATACATGTCTTAACAATAAAGCAAAAAGAACTGAATAATAACAACAATCAATTGTCCCCTTCCAACAATTATGGGGGTGACCAAATACACAAAAAGTAAATAACGGAACTGAATCTCTGGAACTGAGCGCGCTTCAAGGTGTTGACAGTACTCTTCTAGTCTGGCTTTTTCCTTCAAGAGTGTTGAAGTTGTTCAAAACATCACTCTTCAACTCGGCCACATCAGCGGTAGGAATCTAATAAGAGAAGGTATGTCTGCTAAGCTCTTTAACCTGAACTGAAGCGGACTCAACTGGAGGGAGACTAGCCATTCTGACGGAAAGAAAACTCTTGAATGTCCCTGGAAAATGACATGCGTATGCTAGTTATTATTATTTTTACATCATTTTTTTAGAAATAAATATGCTATGATGCAGTATGACAGGATCAAAGTTCACACTGGATCATGGCTGGACCATTACAGAACAACACCCATAAAGATCAAAGGAGAATCTTGAAGCTTCAGAACTAACATGGGAACCTAAATAATCTTCACAACACAAAGTCACCAACAGTACCTGTACCTGTAATGAAAAGTTTTCCCGCTCCTCTCACGGGTGTAGTCTAGGTCAAGGTAAGGTTAAAAGCCAAATCAGAGTATGAGAGCTCGAATGTCGGTATTATCATTCGATAACACCTATCCGAACTACCTCCAAAGTCATGGATCTCATGGTCAGGTCTACAAAGCATTCGCTTCATAGCTGCCATGGCCACTCTATTCCTAGCTCCTATGGAATTCACTCATAGCCTGGGTATGAGGCCTTTTTCCTCATGGAACAACCCACCCACCAAGAAAATCCAGAAACCAAACAGTCCAGCCAAATCCAGTATGCAAAATATAAAGCGCACATAGGATGCAATGCAAACAGATAAATATGCAAAGCGGTAGATAAACACCCAAAAAGAAGACAAACAAGAGCTAGGATCGAATTCGGGATGGACCAGCAAGAGGTCAATTTGTCCCCAGTAAAGTCTCTAGTTGAAACCGCCGGCCGGAAATCATCGAAACAATGAAGTCGCCACCGAACTTCTTTTATCCCACCAAGAGGGAAAGGTAGACATCGAGAAAACCTGAAAAGGGAGAAATCACGGTCTTTCGACCGAGAGATCGGGTAAGGGAGTCTATTACGCGAGGGGAAGGTATTAGCACCCCACACGCCCGTAGTACTCTACGGTATCCACTCTTGTTGTCTAATCTAAATGGGTGTGGTCAAATCCTATGTCTATGGTTTACAACTGAAAAGGGAATGCATGCAAAATGAAGAAGAAAATAATGTAGGGAAAATAAAAAGTTGTGCTCGGTTGGGCCCTACCCTAATGCCTACGTATCCCTTTTAAGGAATCAGAGCAGCCGTAGTTCGGCTTATGTGTTTTGGTTGGTTTGTGTTTTTTAGTTAAGACGAACAAAGATAGTCAAGATGGCAAAACATCAAGTAAAACAACAAACAAATGAGATGGCAAAACATCGGTTAAGTAATAGAAAAGTAACATGTCAAAGATGGCGAAACATCAAATGGTAAAAGAATGACAAAACATCACACCTAACAATGATATTGGGAATCAAAGTAGGATAACAAAATGTGCAATGGCAAAACATCGGCTTCAACATAAATGCGCGATGGCGAAACATCGATTAAAGGATAATCAGAAATCATGGAAAAGATGGCGAAACATCAATAAAATAGATGACAAAACATCACACCTAACAATGACATTGAGAATCAAAGTAGGATGACAAACTTGGGAGATGGCGAAACATCGGCTTCAACAAATATGCGATGGCGAAACATTGATTAAAGGATAACAAGAAATCATGGCAAAGATGGCGAAACATCAATAAAATAGATGACAAAACACCACACCTAACAATGACATTGAAAATCAAAGTAGGATAACAAACATGTGCGATGGCGAAACATCGACTTCAAGATAACAAGATATCATGGCAAAAGATGACGAAACATCGATAAAATAGATGACAAAACATCACACCTAACAATGATATTGAGAATCAAAGTAGGATAACAAACATGTGCGATGGCGAAGCATCAGCTTCAAGATGACAAGATATCATGGCAAAAGATGACGAAACATCGATAAAATAGATGACAAAACATCACACCTAACAATGATATTGAGAATCAAAGTAGGATAACAAACATGTGCGATGGCGAAACATCAGCTTCAAGATAACAAGATATCATGGCAAAAGATGGCGAAACATCGATAAAATAGATGGAAAAACATCACACCTAACAATGATATTGGGAATCAATGTAGGATAACAAACATGTGTGATGGCGAAACATAGGCATCAAACAAATGTGTGATGGCGAAACATAGACCAAGAGATAACATGGCAAAGATGGCGAAACATCAATAAAATAGATAGCAAAATATCACACCTAACAATGATATTGGGAATCAATGAGGATAACAAACATGTGCGATGGCGAAACATCGGCTTCAAGATAAACAAAGTAAGATTGGTTTGTATCTTTTACTTTGGAGAAGAGTTTGGGTTCATTAGAGGTGTCTTATAATTTGCCAAGAAAACAAGTTTTGTTTTAAGATGCAGAATGCAAAAGAAGGAAAAACAACTAAGGGAAACTAGCCTAGCACTACCCCTAGTGTTATCATACAATGGTTGACCCTAAGGTTGAGGTTAAAGGAAAATCCTATCCTATGTTAGCATACATGGATTCCTACCTTAATTAACATGTCAAAGGAAGCTTAACAAAACTATCCTATAGGGAACATGCAATGAGAGCGAAGTCGTGATCTCAATTTCTAAATTGAGTGACTCATCGATCAACAATAAAAGAAGAAAAGCAATAAACATCCTATAGGGAACATGTAATGAGAGTGAAGTCGTGATCTCAATTTCTAAATTGAGTGACTCATCGATCAACAATTAAAGAACAAAAGCAATAAACATCCTATAGGGAACATGCAATGAGAGCGAAGTCGTGATCTAAATTTCTAAATTGAGTGACTCATCGATCAACAATTAAAGAAGAAAAGCAATAAACATCCTATAGGGAACATGCAATGAGAGCGGAGTCGTGATCTCAATTTCTAAATTGAGTGACTCATCGATCAACACAAACACAACATAGGTATTAGGCAAAAAAACAAAGGGCCTCTTGACATATATCAACAACAGAGGTCCCATCATGTAATCAGAGAACTATGCAAAATGAAAATGAAAGAAGGGAGATAGTGCAATACCAAACGGATAACTATCCGTAGCAACCGAGCAAGAATATAAAGAAACCCAGAGAACTTCAAGCAAGATGGCATCAGTAGACGAATCAAGTCAGAAATTATGCCATAAGGATGTAAGTAATGAGATTATCAGATATGAACAAATCCCCATGGGCAAAGTATAGTATTCACAATATCATGTATATATCCTGCATGGAATATCAAACATGACAAACACAAAAGCAGTGGAACACAATAGCCTTAGGCCAAAAGTGGGATGCTATACGTTGTCGCAAAGTCTCTAAGATATGCCAAGGTCTTTAATCCTAAGTCCAAGAAAAAGTCTCATGCTCCATAATGCCAAGGATAGTAACCAAATAGTCCAAGCATCATTAAAGTTTTTTATGGTTCATGTTGATTATTAGGTGTCTTTAAAAGGAAAAGAAAAGCTCAAGTGAGCAAAAATAAAAATGACATAAAAATAAATGCTCAAGTGAGAAAAGATGAAAATAGCATGAAATGTAAAATTCTAAAAGTACATAAAACATAAAAAATAAAAGCATAAAGTAAAGTCAATTGTTAGAAATTAGTGGTTAGTTGGATGACCATCTTGAAACTTGTCAAGTATATCATCCATTTTGGAATTCTCAAAAGGTAACATTTAATGATCAACGATGTTTAAGTGATCCGCATTGACCAAAGGTGTTATAGATCCATTAGAGGATTGGTAGAACCAAAGTCTCCACACAATGAATCTCAAGGTTATTGGATCAAAGATATCAAATTAACATACTTGGACTTGCAATCATAAGTTTGGGCCACGAATGATCATTTATTCGAATCTGGACAAAATTTAGCGCTATGTTAAGCAATCGTAAGTGGACTTATGTAGAAGTCGCACCTATTTTGAGACCGATCAATAGCAATCTATGTACTTCATGTTTGGATAAATGATATAGAGATCACCATCCTTTAACATGTAACACAATTAAAAAAGAAAGGGATAAGATGAAGAGGGAGGGGAATGATAAGCTAATTTGGATCACCATTTCAAAATTCTTTCATCTTTAAATTCAACCACTCCTCTAGATGGATTAAAGCACTAAACATATCATTAATCCAAAGCACCAAAAATGAATTAGATAAATCATTCTTATGTAGATTTGCATTGATGAACATTTATCCAACTTCATCTACATCACAAAGTCCATTGAGTTTAAAAACAAATTGAACATTTAAAATTGCAATCCGAATTATCCATCAAAGAGAATGTGCAGAAAAATATTTGAGTCAAAACAGCCCCAAAACAAGGCAGAAAAAGTATTTGTGGCACTGTTGCAATCAGTTGTGCCTAGACAGCAACCTATTGCATCAGTGCAGTTTTTTTTATCAAATCAATTTTCTGTGACAATCAATTGCAATGTTACAATAATTGATTGCAACCTGTTAAAAATCAGCAGAAAACAACATTTCAAAGATCAAGTTCTTGTTCCAACTTTTCATCAAACACCTTATGATCATGGATCCAATTGAGCATGAAAATTCCAGCAAGTTTTGAGAAAATAGCATTAATGGAGTCATAAAAGCAGTTGTGATCGGTGGGAATGAGAACTGACTGTTTTGGAATGCTGGTTCACGTTTTGTGTTTGTTTTCGCAAAATGTCGCGGTAAGCAAGAGTCGCCACCGTCTTTTATTTTATCCAACGAGGAAAGGACAAAAGCACAGAAAAATTCCTTTTCGAGATTGTTTCTCGGGTTCGGGAGGTAGATTATAGAAAGGGAAGGTGTTAGCATCCTTTCTATCCGTGGTTATCCACGGGCTCTTAGGTACTTGCTCACTATGTTTTCAAAAGTTTGCTTTTCTTTGTGTTTGTGGGTTTTGGAAAGAGTTTTGTTTTTGAAGAAAGTGTAAGTGCGAAAAGTTTTATTTTGTTTTTTAAAGGAGCAAGTACTTAAGAACCTCTACCTACTCAAAAAGGAATTAAATTGTGCTAATGTCCTTTAGACAATGCTATCCCACTATTGAGGAGTAGGTAGCATCGTCGTTGGAGTTTTCGGGTCAATTCGATTTAAGGGACGTGTGGTCACTAAAGCAATTTTAGGATGCTTTAGCGGTAACCCTAATGTCTTAGATCATTTTTATCGAGGCAACCGTTTCGAGGCAACTTTGATATTTAGACAGGAGGGCGACCTCTAAGACTTCCTATACTCAATGACCACACTTGAGGCAGCTAAGTGAGGTATACCCTAAGAGTGGCATGTGCGAGTGTATTGTTTTTTCAGTTATATTATCTTTGCATGTCATGGTGAGCTACTGTTGATTTTAAGTTAAGAGTTAATCTTGTCATGCATAGCCTAGTTAGCATACATCTAAACAGTTAATATATGTACAAGTATCTAAAGTGCGGGAATCGTAAATCCTACGCTACTACAAGGCTTCGGGGAGGGGGATTATTTACATGTCCAAAAATTAGGGGAATAAAAAGTAGTAAAGTGTAAAAGGTCTTAGTTAAGCTATTACAAACCAATAAGCAGTTACAATAAAATAAACGCGCGTGAATCTGAACATAACCTCTAAAAATCCTAAGAATAAAATCTTTTTGTTGTTTTATTTTATTTTGGGAAATGCTAAATGTTCAATTAAGTCAAATTTAATTAATTAAAAATACTGATTAAAATTAACTCTAAAACATAACTAATATTTTTTGCATTTTTTGTTTATGAAAAGGATTGAATTCAAATAAATCCTAAGTCTACTAATTTTAAAATTGAAGAAAATAAGTTAAAATAATTAACTAAATTAAATCCTTAAAAAATGAAACCTAATTCTAAGTTACTTATTTTTTTATGATTTTTTTATGTTGATTAAAAGAAAAACAAATAAAATGGTCAAAACAAAAATGAAATCAGGCAGTAAATCAAGAAAAAAATATAATTCTGGAGGCCTGGGTCGAAAGAGGTGTAGGCTGTCTTTCGACCCAGTGAAGAGGCTTGATCGAAGGTGCATGAGGGGCTGCACTCTGAGGGTGTTCGATCTGGATATGTCATCCTTCGATCTGGAAGTCCTGGGTCCAGTTCGAAGCTAAGCTGCTGAGCTTCAAAACTCTGAACATGATCCTGAGAATATATTTCCTGCAAAAACGAAACACATGTTAAAGGTCCAGGGGGGACTTTACCCCCTGATTCGAATCTCCTCCCTATTCGCACCTGCTGAATCTGGGTCTGGGTTTATTTTATCCTGGGATTCAAAGGGGAAACTCAGATTGTGCCCAAGCAATGGCACAATCTCATCTCTGCACTGTAGCTTATATGTAGCACATTAAATCATTCACAAACAACAGTAATAACGTGAATATGCAATCAGAGATCGAAATGAGTTTGAGATTATATTTCTTTTTACCAAACAGAAGTGCTTTGATATATGATTCTAAGTGTGGAATGGCTGGTGCAAGGATTGGGTATGGCTTCCTGGAAGTGCTGATGATTTTTGGCAGCGTATCTCCAAGTTCTCCCTGTTTCTTTTCTCTATTTTTTCTGTATATTTTCGTCCTTATTTGCAACACTTGTGATCTCTTTATATAGAGGGGGTGGAGGGGACAGGAAGACAAAGGTTTAAATGACCTTGATTATGTGTTTGACATCCATGAATGAGAATTTGTAACGTTGATTATGTGTTTGAAAGCCATGAATGAGAGTTCGTAACGTTGGCTAAACACATGGGATCTTGTCCCTTTTTGAATTTTGAATGACATGTAACTGGCCTTCGAATGCTCCCTTTCGAATGGGATGATGGCCTCCTTCGAATGCTTTTCGAAAGCTTCTTTGAATGGACCTTTTGAATGCTTCTTCGAATGGACCTTTTTGGAATTCCAATCGAAGGACACTGTTATAATGCCAATCGAAGTACTTGTCCATAATGCCAATCGAAAGGCTCCTTCAGAATACCAATCGAAGGGTCTTTCAGAATGCCAATCGAAAGCCTTGACATAATGCCAATCGAAATTCTTGTCTATAATGCCAATCGAAGATCTTGACAGAATGCCAATCGAAAGGCTCCTTTAGAACATCAATCGAAGGGTCTTTCAGAAGGCCAATCGACATGTACTTAAAGCAACACTAAAAAATTTTCCTTTTCCTTAGGCAAGAGTTTGTGATCAACCATGCAGGGGGAAGACTTTGGGAAACATGAGAGGGAAAATTTTGGGGTACAACAGTTGCCCCTGTTCAATCTTCTTAAACCTGAGGATGTAGATTGACTTGCGTGCCTTTCGTGATCCAAAGGTGGAAGATGATTGAACACTAGAGTGCCCAAAAATTTGCACTCGCATGGTGTAGTATCAGCATTGTGATGTCAGGAATGGGCTTACAGATGCCATTTGGAGATTGTTGGTAGGAGGATGGGCTTATAGATGCCATCTGCAGGAGTGTCGATCTCATAAGAGATTCCTTAGCGAGAACTTGCATACCTGTTGTTGTAGAAGATTCCACTGGGGAAGTCTAACTTTGTTTGAGATTTAGGAACTGACTCGTGCTCACCGGGAGTATACCGTTGAGGTTATAGAACTTGTCCTGTCTGGTTCCAAGTATTAATCGCTGACCTGAGAAAGAAAGATAGTTTTCCTGGCTTGTTACAGGTATTAACCTTCATGTAGATAATTTTCCTGGCTGGTTTCAGGTATTAACCTACAATCAGTCGTCCACAGATATTTTTCCTGGCTTGCTACAGGTATCAAACTGGGACTTGAAAAGGTTGGTCGAGGAGATATCTGTCCTGGATGGTTTCAGGTATTGATCTCTGACCTGAGAAAGAAAGTCTTCCTGGCTTGTTACAGGTATTAATCTTCAATCTCTTCATGTATATGATTTTCCTGGCTTGTTACAGGTGTTAATCTTCAATGTAGATGATTTTCCTGGCTTGTTACAGGTGTTAATCTATAATCAGTCGTCCACAGATATTTTCCTGGCTTGTTATAGGTATTAAACTGGGACTTGAGTAGGTTTTGGAATAACTTCAACTGGATCGGCATCAGAAAAATCTTTAGGAATTGATTTAACTGAACCAGAGGAGGTCTTGGAATAACTTCAACTGGATCGACATCAGAAAAATCTTTAGGAATCGATTTAACTGAACCAGAGGAGGTCTTGGAATAACTTCAACTGGATTGGCATCAGAAAAATCTTTAGGAATCGATTTAACTGAACCAGAGGAGGTCTTGGAATAACTTCAACTGGATCGACATCAGAAAAATCTTTAGGAATCGATTTAACTGAACCAGAGGAGGTCTTGGAATAACTTCAACTGGATCGGCATCAGAAAAATATTTAGGAATCGATTTAACTGAACCAAAGGAGGTCTTGAAATAACTTCAACTGGATCGGCATCAGAAAAATCTTTAGGAATCAATTTAACTGAACCAGAGGAGGTCTTGGAATAACTTCAACTGGATCGGCATCAGAAAAATCTTTAGGAATTGATTTAACTGAACCAGAGGAGGTCTTGGAATAACTTCAACTGGATTGGCATCAGAAAAATCTTTAGGAATCGATTTAACTGAACCAGAGGAGGTCTTGAAATAACTTCAACTGGATCGACATCAGAAAAATCTTTAGAAATCGATTTAACTGAACCAGAGGAGGTCTTGGAATAACTTTAACTGGATCGGCATCAGAAAAATCTTTAGGAATCGATTTAACTGAACTAGAGGAGGTCTTGAAATAACTTCAACTGGATCGGCATCAGAAAAATCTTTAGGAATCGATTTAACTGAACCAGAGGAGGTCTTTGACTGGATCGGCATCAGAAAAATCTTTAGGAATCGATTTAACTGGACCAGACAAGGTCTTGGAATATCTTCAACTGGATCGGCATCAGAAAAATCTTTAGGAATCGATTTAACTGGACCAGAGAAGGCCTTTTGATATGGCTGAGAATTTAACTGCATCCTTCCTGAAAGGTAAAGGTCAGTCATATGTAATGCATGATATGGATCAAGCAATGATGTTCTCAACATAAATGAGATTGTGTGGTATGATGCATTTATGCAAGTATCATGATGTATGGAAATGTAATGTTTTAGTTGGGGAAAATAAATCCTGGAGCTGCTGGAGAATAGAGTTGAGTCTGGATGATTGTCAGAATTGCGTCTGCATCTGGAGCGTATCTGAAATGCATTTGAATGAGTGACTGAATGACATCCGAATCTGGATCGTATCTGGACTGTAATTTGAATGAGTGACAAAATGACATCCAAATCTGGATCATATCTGGACTGTTTCTAGAAGGAGTCTGAAATAAGTATCAGAATGTCAGCCATGTCTGGATCGCATCTGAACTGTCTCTAGAAGGAATCTCATAAGATGATGATCTTTGCCTGTTGATTGATTTTTCCTGAAAAGGTAAAGAGTTAGTTGTATGCAATGTCATGATGTATGATGTTCTCAAAGTAAAATGAGATTTGTGTCATATGTATTTTGTATGCATATGTTATGAATGTTATTGAAGTGTAATTTTGTCTTGGACTTTGCTCAAAATGTTTCCACCGGGGATCCCTGCTTTGTTGTTTGAGGAGAACTCCGCTGGGGGATCCTGGTGTTGTTGGGGAAATAAACCCTGTCGTCAGTCTGCTAGAGAGGTGACATCTTCGTTGGGGGAGGTCCTCGAGGATTCTTGAGGTTGATTCAGCTGGGGAAAGGTTTTTAGAGATTAAACCCTTGCTGGGATGTCATCCTATGAGAAGGATTTTGGGGAGATTTGTCATTGCCCCTAGTAGCAAGTGTTTGTGACATTGCTAGAAAATGATTAATTGTACGTAACCCTTCACTGAGATTGATGTTCAATACCCCAAGTGACGGAGACGGAGACTTGCCCCTGGTTACTCTGCACTTCTTCAGAGGTTTCTTGAAATCTTGACTGGACTGCCCCAGGTGATGGATAATGATCATGCCATGCCCCTTGATTGGAAGGAGATTTGTCAATGGAAGTGTCATCCTTTTTGAAGTGATTTTGTTCACTGAGAGGGCTTTCGTTCATCGGATATTCGTTGTGTGAATTTCTCCGCTGTCAAACAAATAGCCAAATACAAACAGTGATATTCAAATAATGCAAAGTTTATGCTTGTCTCGAAGTTTTGAAAAATGCGTTTTTTAGCAGAAAACTTTTTATAAGACAAATTCAACACAAGATTTATGGCAAAGCCTTACAGGAGTCAGGATACCTTTTGTAATAGTATGCTTTTAAACTAACCCATGCTTCAATTAGGACTTTTGAAGGGTTGTAACGTGGCTTGGTTCACGGTTTAAGAAACAAATGATAAAGGCTCAAAGTATATTTGTACCCACCCGCTCTTCGTGATGTTCTTCAATCCTAAACTCAGTTAATTGTGCGTCGAACTCTATTCGAATTTGGAACGACGTTTTGGTGATGGTTCACACAAGTTGGATTTTTGAAGGCAGTCATCATTTTTTTTGCAACATTTTTCATGTTGTCGAGGATTTGTAATGACCTCGTTCTTTTGATTTGTTATCCCAAATTTTTGCCTGACTGTTCCTGTTTTCGAGATTACAGTCAGCGGGATGCCCCGACTTTCTTAAGCCTTCTTTATAGGTTTTGGTTCAGTGGGCTTTTCTTTTTTGAGAGATTGACTGCCTATGAAATAAGGAACCACCACTGTCTTTTGATTCTATAGGAATGCTTTTGATGTCGTTCGTTGTATTATGAATTGAGAGTTTTGCGATTTCAATGCGCATCTTTTTGAATTAACTGAGAGACTACCCTGCCCCAGGTTTAAATTAAAGGTTTCAATTTGTGTTTAAAACAGAAAACTCCTACTTCGTTGGCTCGAAGGGGTGGACTAGGGGTTATCTTCCTTATAACTCCAGTGTTTAGGATTTGAAAGAATGCCTGTACATCGTCAGCAAGGTCTGTCCAAAAGCATACTGTATGAGATTATGGCATTGTTTCGTCATCCTCCCTCTAAAGGCTTGTAACTTTTAGCAAGAGTTGAATGTCATAAAGTGAGTAAAAAGCATAGTTTAAATGTAATTAAAATGATTGGATCAAATCAAGACAAACATATGCAATGCATTAATGAAACAAAGTTTGGCATTAATAGATAATTGTTTGAATAACAAAGAGATTACAACTTGTAAATTCAAATGAACAAGAGGCCCTCTCTTGTTAGAACTTGTCACTTTAAATGGTGAGCCTTGGAGGGATGGTAGAAGAACTCAGCCTGACCATCTTGTGTGAATTCCAATGCCCCTTCATCAATCAGGTTTTGAATTTTGTACTTTAACTTCCAACAGTCGTCAGTATCATGCCCCGGGCTGTTGGAGTGATATGCACACCTTGCATCAGGATTGTAGTTGGGTGAAAAAGTCTTAGGATTCGGATGAGGTCCTACCAACGTCACCAGATTCAATCTCAACAGGTGTTGCAAAGCTTGGGACAGCGGTATGTTGAGCTCGGTAAACGGCCTCTGATTAACCTGTTGTTTATGGAAAGATTGTTGTTGGAACCATGAGGTAGTAGCAACTTGGAGAGGTCCATTCTTCACCATACCAAACTCTTGTCTTCTTGAAGGCTGATTAATGATTTGATCCCAAACCTTGACCGTTTGCTTCATGTTGTTGTATCTCTCTTGATGAAGCTGGTTGATAATAGTTCTCAGCTCTTCTTGTTCCCGAGCTAAGCCTTGGATAAGAGCCATCTGCCCCAGCATCTGGGTTTTCATGGCACTGAATTCAGCTTGTAGTTGCTCCAGTCGTTCGTCCTTATTGTCTTCAGGACTTTTCTTGACCAAATTCCCCATGAGGAGTGTCCTAAACTCTTCCTGCCCCTTGGATAGGTTTAGGAAGATTTCCCTGAACTGAGTCTCTTGAGTATGAAGATCTTGGTTGTCTGGTTGGAAAGCCATTGCTGAAATAAACAACGAGAACATGAGAAACCTGTACTGGGAGACCTGTTATGCAATGATATGTATGATATATGTATGCAATGTTTTCAAGGATCTCGTGGGAGAAACAAGAAACTGTTAGAATCTTAATCTGGTAGCTTGATTGAAGGAACTTCATGTTACTGAGAGTCCTTCTTCAAGAGTCAGGCTCACCATATCGAGTGGGTCATAGCCCCTGACTCGAGTTATCATGCTTGGATCTCTAGATGGCATTGGCTAGAGGAAAATAAATCCCCTTTTGCCCCTTACTGGACATCTGATTTACCATAACCTGCATCACAGACCCTTGAGATCCTTGAAATGGTTAAAGAAATGCGAAGGCATGATGCTATGATGTGTATGCTATGCATTTAAGCACAAGTGTGAGGTGATGTAAGTAAGCCCTGCAATAAGTACAAATTATTAGATAAGGACTGTAAACAAAACCTGCAAGGAACTCATGTTGTCAGATAACAAGTATGTGCAAGTAGTTCAAGTTTGAAGGCACACAAGTCACACATATAGCCTTAAGTTTAGGCTGGCATAGAGTTTCATAGGTAAGTACCCTCTTGAGTTTAGTTGGCTCAAAACCTGTCCTATAAATAGTAATCGGGTTCTAAGGAGCTCAATATCATTGGATTGTTTTTTATGTTCATCGTTTTGGTTTAGCCACTGAACTAGCGACCAAAATATTCCAAGAAAACAATCCTCAATGAGTGTAGTATCGAGTATCTACCAACTTCAGACTGCACCAAAGTCGGTCATCTCACCACCCCTAAAAAAGGCCAAGATGGTCAAGTAAGGTTCTAGGTCATTAATGCTTAGTGACATCACTCAGCGGCCCCGTATTCTCTTTTCTTGACTCAAAGGCTACCGGTACTCACAAATATGTCGCACTAATATAGCTATTGCTTCAACCGTGTCGGTATACCCCGCACAGTTTCCACAATGTATTGCTATCTATGAATGTTTCCCAAATCTGGGTTAGGATCTATAGAACTCCAATACAAGCCCACAAATATAAAGCATACAAAGCATACAATTGAAAACACAAGTGATCTAATCCTAAGATACACCTCACTTATAATACTCCCCAGCAGAGTTTCCAGTTCTGTGATCGGTGGGAATGAGAACTGACTGTTTTGGAATGCTGGTTCACGTTTTGCGTTTGTTTTCGCAAAATGTCACGGTAAGCAAGAGTCGCCACCGTCTTTTATTTTATCCAACAAGGAAAGGACAAAAGCACAGAAAAATTCCTTTTCGAGATTGTTTCTCGGGTTCGGGAGGTAGATTATAGAAAGGGAAGGTGTTAGCACCCTTTCTATCCGTGGTTATCCACGGGCTCTTAGGTACTTGCTCACTATGTTTTCAAAAGTTTGCTTTTCTTTGTGTTTGTGGGTTTTGGAAAGAGTTTTGTTTTTGAAGAAAGTGTAAGTGCGAAAAGTTTAGTTTTGTTTTTTAAAGGAGCAAGTACTTAAGAACCTCTACCTACTCAAAAAGGAATTAAATTGTGCTAATGTCCTTTAGATAATGCTATCCCACTATTGAGGAGTAGGTAGCATCGTCATTGGAGTTTTCGGGTCAATTCGATTTAAGGGACGTGTGGTCACTAAAGCAATGTTAGGATGCTTTAGCGGTAACCCTAATGTCTTAGATCATTTTTATCGAGGCAACCGTTTCGAGCAACTTTGATCTTTAGACAGGAACCTCTAAGACTTCCTATACTCAATGACCACACTTGAGGCAGCCAAGTGAGGTATACCCTAAGAGTGGCATGTGCGAGTGTATTCTTTTTTCAGTTATATTATCTTTGCATGTCATGGTGAGCTACTGTTGATTTTAAGTTAAGAGTTAATCTTGTCATGCATAGCCTAGTTAGCATACATCTAAACAGTTAATATATGTACATGAACCTAAAGTGCGGGAATCGTAAATCCTATGCTATTACAAGGCTTCGGGGAGGGGGATTATTTACATGTCCAAAAATTGGGGGAATAAAAAGCAGTAGAGTGTAAAAGGTCTTAGTTAAGCTATTACAAACCAATAAGCAGTTACAATAAAATAAACGCGCGTGAATCTGAACATAACCTCTAAAAATCCTAAGAATAAAATCTTTTTGTTGTTTTATTTTATTTTGGGAAATGCTAAATTTTCAATTAAGTCAAATTTAATTAATTAAAAATACTGATTAAAATTAACTCTAAAACATAACTAATATTTTTTGCATTTTTTGTTTATGAAAAGGATTGAATTCAAATAAATCCTAACTCTACTGATTTTAAAATTGAAGAAAATAAGTTAAAATAATTAACTAAATTAAATCCTTAAAAAATGAAACCTAATTCTAAGTTACTTATTTTTTTAATGATTTTTTATGTTGATTAAAAGAAAAACAAATAAAATGGTCAAAACAAAAATGAAATCAGGCAGTAAATCAAGAAAAAAATATAATTCTGGAGGCCTGGGTCGAAAGAGGTGTAGGCTGTCTTTCGACCCAGTGAAGAGGCTTGATCGAAGGTGCATGAGGGGCTGCACTCTGAGGGTGTTCGATCTGGATATGTCATCCTTCGATCTGGAAGTCCTGGGTCCAGTTCGAAGCTAAGCTGCTGAGCTTCGAAACTCTGAACAGGATCCTGAGAATATATTTTCTGCAAAAACGAAACACATGTTAAAGGTCCAGGGGGGACTTTACCCCCTGATTCGAATCTCCTCCCTATTAGCACCTGCTGAATCTGGGTCTGGGTTTATTTTATCCTGGGATTCGAAGGGGAAACTCAGATTGTGCCAAAGCAATGGCACAATCTCATCTTTGTGTTGTAGCTTATATGTAGCACATTAAATCATTCACAAACAACAATAATAACGTGAATATGCAATCAGAGATTGAAATGAGTTTGAGATTATATTTCTTTTTACCAAACAGAAGTGCTTTGATCTATGATTCTGAGTGTGGAATGGCTGGTGCAAGGATTGGGTATGGCTTCCTGGAAGTGCTGATGATTTTTGGCAGCGTATCTCCAAGTTCTCCCTGTTTCTTTTCTCTATTTTTTCTGTATATTTTCGTCCTTTTTTGCAACACTTGTGATCTCTTTATATAGAGGGGGTGGAGGGGACAGGAAGACAAAGGTTTAAATGACCTTGATTATGTGTTTGACAGCCATGAATGAGAATTTGTAACGTTGATTATGTGTTTGAAAGCCATGAATGAGAGTTCGTAACGTTGGCTAAACACATGGGATCTTGTCCCTTTTTGAATTTTGAATGACATGTAACTGGTCTTCGAATGCTCCCTTTCGAATGGGCTGATGGCCTCCTTCGAATGATTTTCAAAAGCTTCTTCGAATGGACCCTTTGAATGCTTCTTCGAATGGACCTTTTTGTAATTCCAGTCGAAGGACACTGTTATAATGCCAATCGAAGTACTTATCCATAATGCCAATCGAAAGGCTCCTTCAGAATACCAATCGAAGGGTCTTTCAGAATGCCAATCGAAAGCCTTGACATAATGCCAATCGAAATGCTTGTCCATAATGCCAATCGAAGAGCTTTACAGAATGCCAATCGAAAGGCTCCTTCAGAACACCAATCGAATGGTCTTTCAGAATGCCAATCGAAATGTACTTAAAGCAACACTCAAAAATTTTCCTTTTCCTTAGGCAAGAGTTTGTGATCAACCATGCAGGGGGAAGACTTTGGGAAACATGAGAGGGCAAATTTTGGGGTACAACAGTAGTGCTCAATGAATCAAAACTAGAAATCCACAAGAGATCATATTATGAAAGATAATGATCCAACTTACCAAAGGTAGAATTTGAGAATTATCAAACAACTTCAGAAATTGCTTCAATTCAACCACATGAATCAATTAATCAAGCTTGGATATAGAGAATTGATGGAGAAAAAGTGTTTGGGTGAAGGTTTAGCTCAAAGATTAGTAAGCTTCAATGCAAAGCTTACTGTCTTTTTGAAAATGGAGCTTTGAGTGAATTTGGTAGATGGAGAGAATTGAGAGATTTTTAGCAAAGTGATTTTGGCTATCAAAAGCTTAGAATTTGAATGAAATGAGGGCTCTATTTATAGAGTTTTAGGATTGAGATTAGTGGTAATTTGGTAATTGATTCTTGGAGCCAAATTTGAATTAATGATATAATTTCAAATTATGCAGAAAAAATTGGAGCCAAAATGATAAAATTTTGAATTTGCTGGCTTTATCAAAAAAACACGTGCATCTTTCTGTTATGTGTCGATACATAGGTGGTATGTGTCGATACATCCTAGATGTATAACATAGCATGTGTCGATACATGCCTCTATGTGTCGATACATACTGTTAATCCAACTCATTATAGAACCACACAAACTGCATGAGTCGATACATAACACGTATGTGTCGACACATGCTTGTTAAATAAACATGATGAGTCGATACATACATGCATGTGTCGACACATGCTAGTTTTTCAAGCAGGATGAGTCGATACATACATGCATGTGTCGACACATGCTAGTTATGCACAACAAAATAAGTCGACACATACCTTTATGGGTCGATGCATGCTGGATTTTTTGCCACAATAGGATCAATCAACTTTGCATGAGCTTATTTGTTGGATACTTAGTACCTAAAACACAATTTTGAAAAGACAAAGACCAATATTTTTTTTTTGATTAGAAGTTAGTCAACAACACATAAACAAAATACACAACCAAGGTGCCTGGAGATAGCTGATCAAGCTTCAAAACCCCAATTTGACTGGTGAATTAAAGGAGTGGTTCCTTCACATAAACTCTAATCCTCTGAAGATCCAAAGAGATGGATGAAACATATTGAGATATGCAAAAACTTTGAGCTTGAAAGATCCAGAGGTTCAAATGACAAGGTTCTGCTTGAGCAACTTGTCAAAGCAACCAACCTTCAAAGCTTAAGGAAGACTTGATAACCAAAGTACTGTGACCCCATCACAATGTGTGAATGCAATGCAATATGATATTCATGATGAAACATAAGCCTAAATCAAGAGGGTAAATTTTGGGGTGCAACAAAGACTATAGCAGAATGGGAATCCCATGGGATTATTTCATACAACTATCTTTTCTTTGTATCAATTTTTATTTTTTTTACGACGACATTTTCTCACTAGAATGCTCGTCTCATTGTACAAAAAATACTTATTCAAGTTAATACAAAGATATCCCCTTTGGAAGTGAAAAACCATCTGTTTTTCTTTGTTTCTATGTTTTGTTTACAAAAACGTCCAATGATTTATTTTTGAACATATGCATTTGAACGTGATTACTGTTACAAATAAACAGAAAACGGAAACACAATTACTAATGACCTTAAGAAATAGGATAATAATCTATAAGCCATTTCATAAGATCCCCACAAGTACCTTCTCCAGCAAGAGTGGAAGCAAAGACATCCTACTACAGGATCATTAACGTATCCCTAGTATGCAGCCTGTTGGTATCAAGCGCTCTCATACCCCTGACAGAGCAAAACTTCCAACTACCGCTCCAGAGGTTCCCCAATGAAAGTTGCCCAACTTCTCAGGATTCCCCAGCAGGATTTCACAAAGTCCACAAGCAATATCTGACATTTCCCTTCTACAACAGATTTTATTTCTCTAATGTTTGTAAATTTACCCATTAGTGCTTTATAAGGGATTTGTTTTCCTCGCTTCCAGTAACGCTATGACACAAACAATCTTTAATTCCATACATTTGCATTCATACGTCATAGCATTGACAACACAAGTACATACAGTGCAATCTCATTTATTTTGAGAGACAAACATCACACCATGCATCGCATACATCATAGCATTGCATACAATTAACTCTTCACCTTTTGCAGGAAAGAGTCATTCGACAGGAAATTATCATCAACAAATTTCCAACAGACAAAGATTTTCAACAAGAAAAGACTGGTCGACCATCTGCATAGCAAACATTTCCTTCAAACTTCTACTGGTTCAGATAAATCTCTCAACGGTTCATTCTGATTCATTTCCAGATTCTCACCGGTTCAGATAAATCTCTCAACGGTTTATTCTGATTCGTTTCCAGATTCTCACTGGTTCAGATAAATCTCTCAACGGTTTATTTTGATTTGTTTCTAGATTCTCACTGGTTCAGATAAATATCTCAATGGTTTATTCTGATTCATTTCCAAATTCTCATTGGTTCAGATAAATCTCTCAACGGTTTATTCTGATTCGTTTCCAGATTCTCACTGGTTCAGATAAATCTCTCAACGGTTTATTCTGATTCGTTTCTAGATTTTCATTGGTTCAGATAAATCTCTCAATGGTTTATTCTGATTCGTTTCCAGATTCTCACTGGTTTAGATAAATATCTCAACAGTTTATTCTGATTCGTTTCCAGATTTTCACCGGTTCAGATAAATCTCTCAACGGTTTATTCTGATTCATTTCCAGATTTTCATTGGTTCAGATGGTTCAGATAAATCTCTCAATGGTTTATTCTGATTCGTTTCCAGATTTTCACTGGTTCAGATAAATCTCTCAACAGTTTATTCCGATTCGTTTCTAGATTCTCACTGGTTCAGATAAATCTCTCAACAGTTTATTCTGATTTGTTTCCAGATTCTTACTGGTTCAGATAAATCTCTCAACGACTTATTCTGATTCATTTCCAGATTCTCACTGGTTTAGTTAAATCTCTCAATGGTTTATTCTGATTCATTTCCAGATTCTCACTGGTTCAGTTGAATCTCTCAACGGTTTATTCTGATTTGTTTTCTGTTAAAAATCAAGTTCAGACTTTCTGTCAATAATTATCTTTGGATGACATCTATAAGCCCATCTCTGACAACTCCCCATTATTTCTCCAAATGGCATCTTTAAGCCCATTCCTTACACAATCAATCAACGCATTATCGAGTGCAAATTTCTGGGCACTCTAGTGTTCAAATCATCTTCCACTCTCAAGCCACGAACGACAAACATGTCAATCTCACTTTTCAAGTTTAAGAAGATTGAACAGGGGCAACTGTTGTACCCCAAAATTTACCCTCCCATTTTTTTACTCAAGATGTTATCCCAGGGTTTGTTAAATACTCAATTTGGCTCAAAAGTTGATCAAACAGATTCTCTTCCTAGGCAACCAGTCAGCAATTAGGGTTTTGCACTTCTCAAAGGTTTGCCCAATCCATGGCCCAGATAACTGCAAAGACATTTGTGTGATTTCTATTTGTTTTCTTAACTATAATCTTCTGAAGATTGATGTTACTTTTGAGGGCATATTCTGTTTGAATAAGGTGCAAAGTTTAAAGCTATCATCTTTAAGTAAATCATGATTGAGGGTTCAATTAACCATTTGGGTTTGAGCTTCTAAACATTTATTTTGGTTAAAAGTGCAAAATACATGATTTATCCTATCATATTATGTTCACTTGAAGTGCAAGTTATCAAGCTAGGATACTTATTCAAAACATTCAAACCAAGAATTGCAAAATTAAAATAAAACTCAGAAGTTTTGTACAACAAATTTTCATTATTACTCAAGCTTTGCTCATTACAGTTTGGTGGGTCTTTCACAAATGATTACAAGTGATTACAAAAATTACAAGTAAAATACAAAGTTTAAATCTACAAAGGAAAATTTGCTTCTTCTTCAAGGCTCCTTGCTTCATCCTCAAGAAATTCCCCATTTTCTAGCCTTTGTCTTATTTGCCATTTGTTTGTACATGTGACAGAAGAAAAGAAAATATTAGCAAAACAAATCAATATTAAAAAATCCAAGCAAATTTGATTTTTTATCATTAGGGTTTGCTTTTAGGAACCAGAATTTTGTTTGTCCATTTTTCCCTATTTTTGCAAATCTCAAAACCTAGGTTTTGGTTCACAAAAAAGGGGAAAAAAGAAATAAATATACAAATTGGACAGGCAAGGCAGCAAGTGCAAACAACAAGCAACAAGTAACAACAAGTGCAAACAGCAAGGCAGCAAGTAACAACAAGGCAGCAAGTAACAGCAAACAAAATAGGCAAACCAACAAGCAGCTAACAGCAGGCCAGAAACAAAAAAACAGCAAACAACAAAGCAGTGACAAAACCAGTAGGCAACAACTAGAAACCATGCTGTCAGCAGAAAACCAAATAGCACAATAATATTGCAAAATAATGCAAACTAGTTAGTTCACAAAAAAAAACATGTCATCATTTTCCCTGATACAAACCCTTCAGAAAAGTATATCAAAAGCAAAAAGTGCTTTATTTCACAGAAAAATGAAAGAGGAAAAATATAGTTGGGAGGATATCACCTAGGCCATAGAACCAATCCCAAAGTTGTGCAAAGTTGTTGTGCACATACAAACAAACTGGCAGCCCTGCAAAGCAACCCAAAACAACCAGCAAACCAGTCTACATTACAGTCCAAGACCTGCCCAAACTTGCACTAAAATGGCAAAAATATCAACTTGCACTCAAAAGCCACAAATCAACATATCAAATCCATTCAAACTCGCCAATACTTCCCCCCAAAATCCACTCTCATTAAATATAAAAGAAAGGCTCTGCATTAACATCAGGGAGAGGTTGATACACAAAAAAATACCAGCAAAAAACTTAAACATCACAGAATCAGCAAATCACAAAAACTCAGAACCAAAAGTTCAACAAAACCCTTTGTCTCAAACCAACTCAAACATCACAGAATCAGCAAATCACAAAAACTCAGAACCAAAAGTTCCACAAAACCCTTTGTCTCAAACCAACTCAAGCATCACAGAACCAGCAAATCACAAAAACTCAAAGCCAAAAATTCAACAAATACAAATCATCTTAAACCCATAAGAGAAAATATAAAGCAAAAACTTCCCTGATTCTATTTGGCCGGCCACCACATGCAACATCATCGATCAAACCTCCATTAAAACGCAATCGTGCATCAACCAATCTGCAAACATTGACAGCAACTCAACACGTTGCAACATCTGAATCCAAAAGACAAAGTTTTTTTTTACGAAGCAAAGAAAAAGGATCGAGCTTACCTTGGGTTCGTCACCTCTGAGAATATTCAAAGCAGGTATTTTTCAATTTCTCTGCATTTATCCATTATCCTTGTAATTTTTAGTGTCTTGTTTGTTCTGAAATCGTGAATGAAGAGGCAAATAGGATGAAACACAATTGGGCAAACATAGTCGCGAGAGATAGGCAGGGTTTTTGTTTCGTTATTAGAACTAGGAGAACCAGAAGATTATTGTCGTTTTCGTTTGATTTGAGGGAGACGGGCTTAGAACAGAGAGATAATAGTTAACCCTAGAGTTTGTTGTTGAACAGAGTGAGGTTCAATCGGTAAGAGGCATTAGCCTCATCACTTTAGGTTTTTTTTGAAGACCCATGATTTCATTTGGATAAGAGCTGGGCTCGGGACCGGGTCAACCTGGACCGGCCCAGCGGCAATTTTCTTTTTATTTTTTAATTTTTTTGAATTAATTTGTCTTTAGATTAAGTCCTTTATTTTATAAAAAAAGGACATTTCATAAAAATCCAAAAAAAATTATTAATTAGTTTTAATGTTAGTAATTAACTTAGGCTGATTAGTGTAATTAAAAAGAAATAATACAATTTTTTTTCTCTTTAGTTAAAATTAACTAGTTCTCGTTTTGTCTTAATAAATTTTAGAATTTTAATTTTGTTTGGATAATCTTAAATTTTTAACTTAATTAAGATTAACTTTTGTTTTAGTTATGTTACCAATATATATATATATATATTTACCTTTTTCTAATCAAAACACATTAAAAAAAAAACAATTTTCTTTCTTTTTTTTCATTTGCTCGTAGTTTACTATTTTTCGCATTCTTTCGATTATTGTATTGGCTTATGGTTTGTAATAGTTTAACTAGACTTTTACTGTCACCCCCATTCATTAATTTGTACCCCCATTCCCGAAGTTCTGTAATAGCGTAGAATTTCAATTTCCGTATTTTATTATTTTACTCATTACTGTATAGTAATTAGGCGTGTATGGCAAGATCAAAAAATCAATCGCTAGATAACCTAATTTCAAAGATAAAATTAACTTGAAACAAACACACTTCTTCACACACGCACCTCTAGGGTAACCTCGTTCGTTGCCTCGGAAATACAGTCATGTCCCCGAGTATGGGACGTTTTAGCAATGACCCTTCGATAAAAAAGATCGTAGTCCCTCGATGACCCTCGATGTTGCCTTCGAAAAACAATCTCGTCCCTTACAAAAATTGCTAAAGCGTCACATAAGTTACTTTCGATGACTGTAAAATTGACCTGCGTATGTCCCTTTACATCTAACGATGAGGCTTCTTACCAAATCAATAGTAAGATAGCAACATCTAAAGGAGGAAGAAAAGAATATTTGAGACCTTTCGAGTAGGTAGATTCTCTCCCAGTTACTCGCTTGCTCACGACAAAAACATTTTACACCAACACTTTCATCTCAAAACATTTTCAAAAGACAAAACCTTTTGTATACGTTCTTATAGAGACGAGAACCATTGCAAAATGTCTTTTCAAAAACCACTTTCCAAAACACAATCCACAAACACATCTTTGAACCATCTTTTAAAATAAAACTTTGTACGCGTTCTTATAGAAACGAGAACCATTACAAAGATATTTTTTCAAAACACTTTCAAAGCCCACACCATAAGCACACTGTCAAAATAAAAGCAAGTTATTAAACAAGTAACTAAGAGCCCATGGAAAACCATGGATGAAAAGGGTGCTAATACCTTCCCTTTTCATAATCTACCCCCCCGAACCCGAGAAATAATCTCGAAAGGTCTTTCCTGTGCTTTTTTACCTTTCCTTTTGGATAAAAGAAAAGTCGGTGGCGACTCTTGCTATCCGCACAAATGTGATCGAAACGCAAAACACCAAGTCAGTTCTCCCACCGTATAACATATATGCTTATCTGAAATCATCTGATTGTCAAATTCGGATAAGCATATCTGAATTCATCTCTGAGACGGACAAAATCAAATTCCTTAAAACCAAAGCAACAACACCTAGATTCAACATAGATTATCGAAATTACATAGCTTAGTTCAATAGAAATTTAACATTACATATTGTTATAAACGGATAGTTGAGGACGTCGCAACATTTTGATAATATCTTCTCCCGATCTTTGAAGCTTCGCATCCACCTCAATCGGACCGTTAAAAGAGTATAATTGAAAAATACTCCACATAACCTATAAATCATCATCGTTCTTGAGCTCAAACGGGGTGAATGGTGAACTATACTCAAGCTTGACCACCTTTCGATTCTCTAGATATTGTAAGAGAGAATTCAGTGTGGTAATCAGCTCAGGGAAAGGTGTGTCCTGCGAGAACCTGAATTGAAGTGGCGAAACCTCACCACTGAAGTAGACAAGAGCAAGGTGTGGATATATTTGTGTCATTCCTGTTTGTGGTTTGTGATGATGATGAAATGGTTTGGAGATTCTATTTATAGACTTTTTGAGCAATTTGGACCCAATAAATCTTATCCCGCTATCATGACTTATTTCAGATATGAACATCTGAATTAACCTTTTTTTTATACCAAAATAAGGGGTATTCAGATATGCACATCTGAAACCACCCCTGTGTGTTTTTTAAAAGTAGAAGGTTAACTTGGAAGTGCATATCCGAAATAAGCCATATTATGCTTTTTTTAATAGAAGGTTATTTCATATGTGCATATCCAAAGTATGCAGAACCAGAAACAGTATTATTTTCATCTTAAAATCAACATCAATGCAACAAATGTGAGATGAAATGAGGAAACTTTACCTCAAATTACAACTTTCTATGCTCTCTTTGCTATGATCAAACACTTGAAACTTGATTTTTAGAGACGAAAATTTGATTGAGAATGATTGAAATTTTGTGGAGGGTTTTGGTTATGGGGGAGGAAGTGAAAGAAATAGTGGTAGGGATGACCATATAATAAACTTATATAGCAAGGGTAGTTTCGGATATGCATATCCGAAATTACCTCTGACGTTTTAAATCCAACATTTATATAATAAAATATTGAAAAAAGAGATTTCGAATATGCATATTCGAAACATCTTGAAAATGTGATTTAAGATTTGTTCAGATATACTTATTTCAAGAGCATTTTTATATTTCTAAATGTGTTTTTCATTATATAGGAGTGGATTAAAAAATTCCTTTTTTTGTTGGATTCTCAATTAAACAAGAAAAATGAGGAAGGGAAATAATCAATTAAGTGACACGAATACTTATGTTGAATAATTACGAAGGAAAAGTATTACTAAAGTTACATTAATTGTTATTAAAGTGGTATTAGTACTAATATTAATTTTAAGATAAAACTTAGGTACATGCCCAATTATAGTGCTTTTTTTCCATCATAAGGTGGGTGACATATGTATAAAATTTAACGTTACATTCATATCCTCTATCAAAACATTAACTTGCCGTACATTTATTCTTCAAAATATGGGACATTAACTCCACATGTTTTATCATGAATGGAAAACAATACTAACAGTATGTAAGCAGTTGTACGTAGGAAAAGGACAGAAAGCGAGTTCAAGTTGCAATTGCAGCCATCGAAACCACCAAGACAAAAATGTTAGCACTAAATTGGATATTATTCTGACCGAGAGTGAGATTGAGAGGAGGATGAATTGGATTTTACTTCATGGGGATGTAAAAGAAATTGCAAGAGATATTTGGGATTTAGTAAAAAAAGTATGGCATAGTTTATAAAGGAGAAGAAGGAGAAATCATCTAGGAATTGGTGGTTAGGATGAAGGGGAATGAGGACAACTTGTGAAGAATTGCTGCCAAAAGAGGGGGATCAAAACCATTTGATCATTATCAATTTGATAAGTTACAATGTAAGGGGATTGAGAGTCTAGCAAAGAAAAAGTAAATTTAGAAGTTAGTGTAAACTCACAAACCAAAATTGTTGTGCATTCAAGAGAATAAAATGGAAAATATAGAAAGAACTTTACGTATATGGTTGTGGGATTCAAAAAAGTATGATTATCATTTTAAACCATCAGACAGAAGATCAGGTGGCATTCTCGCAATATGGGATAACAAGGAATTATGTGCAAAAAGGAGAATAGTCAGAGATAATTATATATGGCTGAATGGAGAATGGGGTGAGTCGAAAACACAGTACACGTCGTGAATGTATATGCACCGTACGAAGCTAACAGGAAAAAGTCCCTTTGGAAGGAGCTGAAATCATAGATCCAAACTAAGAGTGAATATGGGTGGTGTGTCGTTGAAGATTTTAATGCGGTAAGAGAAACAACTGAAAGAAAATGGAGTAATGAAAATTTAAGATGCATAGAGATGGAAGACTTTGATGAGTTTATCACAGGGATAAATTTACAATATCTACCACTTCACAGGAGATGATTCACATGGGCAAGGTCGGGAGGATCATCCATGAGCAAAATAGATAGATTCTTAGTGTTAAAAATATGGTTTGAAGAGTGGCTCGAATGTAAACAAAGTTGTATCGACAAAGGATTATCAGATCATTTCCCAATCTCTATGACAGAATCGAGACAGAACTGGGGGCCCAAACCTTTTTGTATGTCATCTTGTTGGAAAGAAATAGACAGTTATCATAACTTTGTCAGAGAGAAAAGGAGGAATATATCGGTAGAAGGATGGGACATGTTTGTCCTTAAAGAGAAATTCAAGCATCTAAAGCAAGGGTTAAAGGAGTGGCACAAAAACCATCTCCAAAATATCGAAGAAAAGATCAAGAAAACCAAGGAAGATCTTAACAGAATCGAAACCAAAGAAGAATCCACCGAATTGTCAAATGAGGAAATAATTGATAAAAGGGATAAAGTAGCTGATTTATACAGGCTTTCAAACCAAAACTATAGTATTCAATGGCAAAAGGCTATAATAAATGGTTAAAGGAAGGAGACGCAAACACCAAATAATTTCATGGTTGCATCAATAAGAGGAGAAGGGATAGTGAAATTATGTAACTCAAAGTAAACGAAAGAAGGGTGGAGGAAGTGGAAGAAACGAGGAAGGTCATATTTGAGCACTTTCAACAACATTTTGCAGCAAAAGGTACTAGATTGATCAGTACAAACTTGGACTTTAAACAAATATCAGAAGCGGAGAAAATTGAGATGGTCAAAGAATTTTCGGAGGAAGAAATTTGCCAAGCCATGTGGGATTGTGGCAACTCAAAAAGCCCTGGCCCCGATAGAGTGAATCTAGGATTTGTGAAGGATTTTTGGGCTGATATCAAAGCTGGTTTTATCAGAGCTATGGAATAACTTCATAGGCATGGAAGGATGGTTAGAGGAAAACGCGACTTATATCGTATTAATTCCGAAGAAGAAGAACCCAACAAATATGGAAGACTATTGACCAATATCATTGATTGGGTGCATTTATAAGGTATTTGGTAAGGTGTTAGCAAATCGGATAAAAAGAGTAGTGGTTTCAATCATATCTGACACTCAATCGACATTCATATTGGGAGAAATTTTTTTGACAGTATACTAATTGCAAATGAGGTCGTGGATGAAGCAAAGTGGGAGAAAATGAGTTGATTTTGTTTAAGGAGGACTTCGAAAAGGCTTACAATTCAGTGGTGGAACTTTTTAAGGGAGGTGATGATGCGTATGGGGTTCCATAAGAATTGGCTGAGATGGATCTTAGAACGCCTGAAAACTTCAACGATCTCAGCATTGGAGAATGGAAGTCCCACTAAAGAGTTTAAGGTTGGTAGAGGGTTGAGGCAAGGGGACCCTTTATCCCTTTTTCTCTTTTTACTAGTTACTGAAGGCTTCGGCATGCTAATGAAAAAAGCAATGGAGACGGGAAAATTCAATGGTTACAGATTCGAGAAAGGAATGGATAATTTCTCACACCTTCAGTACACTGACGATACAACAATCATTGGAGAAAAGAAGTGGGTAAATATTAAGAGCATAAAAGAAAATATGATCTTGTTTAAGATGATGTTGGGCCTGAAAGTCAACTTCTAGAAAAGTCGTCTCTTTGGGGTTAACATTTGTAAACGTTGGATCCAAGATGCATCAAAAACTCTAAAGTGTATGCCAGGCTCAATCTCGTTCAATTATCTTGAGATTCCTATTGGAGCTAACCAAGAACCAAGAAAACTTGGAAAATGGTGGTGGACACTGTGAGATCAAGATTGTCAAATTGGAAGAATAAACATCTATCATTCGGAGGAAGAGTGGTGGTGTTAAAATCTATCTTGTCTATAATCCTAGTCCATTTCTTATCCTTCTTCAAAGCTCCGTCAGGTATTATCTCTAGATTAGAATCTTTATTTAAAAATTTTATGGGGAGGTAACAAGGATGCGAGAAAGATAAATTGGATTAAATGAGATAAAATTTGTAGACCTATAGAAGAGGGAGGTGTGGGTGTAAAGAACTTGCATGTGTTTAACATTTCCTTACTAGGTAAGTGGATTTGGAAAATAAGAAAAGAGAGATTTGGTCTTTGGTTTAAAATCCTGTTGGAGAGATATGGCAGTCCTAAGGGGGTTAACAAAATTTATGATAGGAATAGTTCATTATGGATGTGAGATATTTGTCATAAAGATACATGATACAAATAAAATGAAGATTTATATTCATTTATAGAGTATGTTAAACAACTGAGTTTGAATAATAGGCTATAGAGTAGTAAAACTTGGTTTATGGTATGGCACAATGCGGCTCCTCTATCTTGTCGGTGTGGGTCTTTAGCTTTTCTTTCAGTTGACTTATTTCCTTGTTTAGGTGGATTTCATTATGCTCATATGCATCCTCGACTTCAAACAGAACTCAGATTATGAATACACACTGCATTAGATAAGACCCAATATTCTATGTTAGTTTTTGAGCTCATATGGACTCCACCTTTTCAACATCTTCGGTAGCATTCAGATGGTCATAGTGATACTTCAGATTGTTAAAGTGGTAGGACTAGAACTTGAACTCTGTTGAGGAGTAAGGTTTCTGACTACCACTGGCTTCTTGTAATAAAGTAGTGACTTCCTAGTCGCCAGCACACACATGATCATTCATTAGAGTCTTCATCTTCATAGGGAAGCTAGTTTTAAGCCACCAGGAAGAGAGACAGAGCCTTAGGTCTCGGATACACCTGGAGCGGACTTCTCGGTGTCTACCTTTCTCTTTTTGATGGCCCGAGTTTGGATGAGGAACAAGTTAGTCTTAATGGCAGATTGTTCCCCTCGTCTCGCCCTCGCCTCAACCGTTAGGTTCCTTTGTTCTTTCAGTTTTAGAATCGCCATTTTGGCTTAAAAGGGAATAAGAAAAGTGTAACACTCTTCTAAACCCACGAATAATTCATGAATAGTTATAATATTAATTGTGATACAGTGGGAGAACTGACTTGAAGGTTTTGCATTTGATCGCAAATGTTGCAGTTAGGTGAAAAAGCACATGAAAGACCTTTGAGATTGTTTCTCGAGTTCGGGGGGTAGATTATGAAAAGGGAAGGTATTAGCACCCTTTTCATCCATGGTTTTCCATGGGCTCTTAGTTACTTGCTAGATCACTTGCTTTTGTTTGAAATTGTACTTTGTGTGGTTTTTTGAAAGTATTTTATAAAGAGGCCATTGTTTAGGCAATCTTTGTAATGATTCTCGTTCGTAAGAATGTATACAAAGATGTTGATCTTTTGAAAATGTTTTCAAGTTTGAAAGATGTTTTTTGTAGGTGTTTTTTTTTAAAATAGCAAGGATGTTTGTTTTGAAATGGAGCAAGTAACTAGGAGAATTATACCTACTCAAAATTCTTTCTTGTTCATTTTCTTTTCCTTTGACATTGTTATCTTACCATTGATTTGGTAAGTAATCCTATTTTTGGATGTAAACGGGACGGACGTGGGTCATCGTATAACCATGATTAGCAATGTTTCAAGGTATCTTAGCATTCTCTTTTAGGGACTAAGATCATTTGAAAGGCAACATGGATAGCGTCATCGAGGGACTATGATCTTGTATTTTGCTTGTTTTTGGCTAAGATACCTCACGTGCGTAATATGGCCATTTTGTAAAGGCAACCAAGTGGATTTACCATAGGGGTGCTTGTGTGAAAGTGTATTATTTTTCATGCTTGATTTTGTCTTTGATTAGGGTTTTCTATTTGATTGGTTTTAGTCTTTCCATTCAAACCCTAATTATTAGCATTTGTATATAAAAACGATAAATTGCGGAATTTAAAGTTACTACACTATTACAATACTTGTGGGAAGGGGTGTACAAATTATAAATAGGGATTGCAAGAAAATAAACCTAATTAATCTATTACAACCATATTGAATTTGTACAAGAATTGAAATAAATAATATACACAATGAATAAATATACAAGGATGCAAATGTGAAGAAAATGGATATTTTTGTTTGGATTTTTTTAGGAAAAGGGAAATTGTTTTACCCTAATTAATTAAACCTAAATTTACTAAGAAAAGATTTTAAATAAAACCCTAAATTTATTAATTGATTAAAAATAAATTAAGCTTAAGAAAAATATTTTTGGTATTTTTGTCTTGAAAATAATTATAGTGTTATAAAATATTTTTGGCCTTTTTTATATTAAAATAATATATTTTAATTGGTGTAAAAGAAAATAACTAAAACCTATTTTTAATTAAATTTATAAAGATAATTAGTAAAATAAATAAAGTATTGATTAAATGAAATAATTTTTGTGAGAAAAAATAAATAAACTATGTCAAAATACAAATCTACTATTTTTATATTTTTTTAATGATTTTTTAATATTAGAAAAATATTTAAGAAAACAAATAAATAAAAAAATAAGAAAAAAGAAAATAAAACTGGGCCAGGGGTGTGTAAATGAAACAGGGGGGTTAGCAAGCAAAAACAAAAACAACAAGGCCCAAGGAGGCCCAGCGCCTGCCAAAAAGAAGTCAGAATGTAAAACAATGTAAAAAAAATCAAAAGGGTACCACTAGGGCTCGAACCTAGGTCCCTCAGGTTACACGCGCGCGCGCTTCTATCACTGGGGTGGCTATACATCCGTTTATATAAATCAAACAATAAATACATATGGTAAACATGTTCCTGAGGCCAACTTCATCTTCAACCTCACGCCCAGCCAGAAGCTCTGTAACTCAATCAATCCTCAACAAAAATGAAAAGCGTAAACTGGAAACTTGTAGCAAATTTCCTCACGATTTTAGAAATGAAAAGAAAAATAATTATAGCTCAAAGATAAACATGAATTTTAATGGCCCTATTTTGAACCCTAAAATCTCACAAATTTCAAACTTAAAATTCTCTAAGCTTAAGCAAAATTAATAAAAACTATGAACATGGTTAGCTTTAGGGCAATGATATCTACATGTTTCATTCACAAATAAATCATTGATGATGCCTGTATGAAAAGTTTCAAAGTTAGAAAACTTACCTTGTAAGAGGGTATCAGGTTTGGAGTTTGAGAAGCTTTCAATGAGTTCCAATGATTGGATTAGCTTCCTCAAGTTCCCAGGAAGCTAATGGGATGCTTAGCTTGAGCTGAAAAATGCCTGAGGAGTTCTGGAGAAGTCCAAGTGCAAAGCTCTATTTTTGAAAATGGTGGATGATGATGGAGGTGTTACAGTGGTGCTGCAGGGGTTGGGATTGTTTGTGTATGTTATTTAGAAACTTTTGAAAGCAAAAGGCCAAGAAATACATGAGTAGATTTGAAGATTGGCTTCAAAACTCAGAAATGACAAGTTTTGAAGTGTTTTTGGTGATTCTGTGTTCTAGGTGTTTTCAGGGCTTCAGCATTCGTGTCCTGGGTGGAAAATGGTTTGTGTATGAATAAGCAAAAGGGTTGGAGTTGTTTTGAAAGTCAGAAGTACAAGTTACAAGCTATTTGCTAGGTTACTTGATTTTGAAGAAAAGTGGGAAAACAAGTTTCAAGAGGAGGTGCAAGCATATGCGGAGTGATTGTAAGTGTCTAACAAGTTTCTCTTGTGTTATAAGACATGTGTGATCAGAAAAGAGCAAGTGCAAATCTCAAGAACAAGTTTTGTGCAAAAAGTCACTTTATCAAAATGGCAATGTGCACTTTCTTCCCAAAATGGATATAAAGCACGACCTTGCATTGAATGCTTGAGATGAGACCTCAAACTGCTGTGAAAGCAATTAATTATGGAGTGCCTAACAAGTTTGAGGCCTGCAAAGTAGAGGTTATGCAACATAATTTTGAATTTGAATTTTGTTCATCACAAAATGACTTGTAATTCAAGTGATAAAACCCTAATTTCATCTCTTCGATTCTCCATACTCAAAAATGATCTCAAAGAGTTCTTGGACATTTTGAAAATCTTGCAATGTGATCTACAACCCATCTTTGAATTGCTTTGGAAGGTTCCCCTTGGAACTATATGAAAAAGTGCCATGAAGTTGGGTCAAAATCCTGACCAAATTAGGGCAAAATTTCACTAAGTGTTTTGTTTCATGACCACATATTCTTAAAATTATAACTTGAGATCCAAGCACTTTTAGAAGAAGTTGTATGGAGAAAAGTTGTAGATTTCATGGAGATCTACAACTTTCATGTTGGAAGTTTCTCTTGAATCACCTTGCATCATGGTGAATTTTTTCTCAAAGTTGTGAAAAAATAAGAAATTTCCAACACTTAGAAAAATTTCTAAGTTTAGAAATTTTCACTTTTTAAAAGTGAAAATTTTGAATTTTGGATTTCTTGATGAATAAGTTTCATATTTTGACATGCTTTTATGAATTGTTATCTTTGACATAGGATTTTGACCAAAAAGTCAAAGTTTGACTTTTCAATATACAATTGACTTTTGATCAGTTGACTGCAAAATTCATCTATCAATCCATTGAACTTGCAATGTTTTAAGCCATGTTATTAGGTCAAAAGGATGCAATTGGACTCTTGAGATCATGCCTTAAACCAATTGATCATTTCCTAGGTCAAAAATCAGAAATTACCATTTCCCAGTCAAAACCCTAATTTTGACCATTTTGCCCTTTTTGATGATTTAATCAAATTTCTTGAGGAATTATGGTCCAAACTTGATCAAATGATACATATGAGTTTAAAATGTTGACGTTGATAAAAAATTATGAAGTTTGACTGTAAATTGGCCATGGTTGACTTTTCCCCCTAATACAGTTGATTTTTAGGTCAATTGCTCAATTGATTGAGCAAAAGTGTGATCCAAAGCTTGAAACTTGACATGAGTAATCTTGAGGGTCCCTAATGATCCATGAAAGTCATATGGGGCATTGGAAGTTCAAATATCCTTGTGCAATCTCAAACCCTAATTTTGGTCATCAGTGCTTAAGGAGGTGTCTTGAGCAGATCAACCCTAATGCAGTCTTGAGTCAAATGAGATCTTGTGAGCAAATTCTTGATAAATGATAGGGCAAATTTTGGGGTACAACATCTACCCCTGTTCAATCTTCTTAAGCCTGAAGATTTAGATTGGCGAGTTTTGTCATTCGTGACTTGAAGGTGGAAGATGATTGGACACTAGAGTGCCCAGAAATTTGCACTCGATAATGTGATGGTCGATGGCAGGGGGAATGGGCTTAAAGATGCCATTTAGAGAGATGATGGAAAGTTGTTGGAGATGGGCTTGTAGATGCTATCCAGAAATGATTGTTGGACTGTATCTGAAAGAGAAACTGAATGAGTGTCAAAATGGCGTCCGTGTCTAGAGCGTATCTGAACTGTATCTGAAAGCTGAATCTAAATGAGTATCAGGATGGCATCTGTGTCTGGAGCGTATCTGAACTGTATCTAAAATCTGAATCTGAATGAGTATCAGAATGGCATCCGTGTCAGGAGCGTATCTGAACTGTATCTGAAAGTTGAATGTAAATGAGTATCAGGATGGCATCCGTGTCTGGAGCGTATCTAAACTGTATCTAAAATCTAAATCTGAATGAGTATCAGAATGGCATCTGTGTCAGGAGCGTATCTGAACTGTATCTGAAAGTTGAATCTGAATGAGTATCAGGATGGCATCCGTGTCTAGAGCGTATCTGAACTGTATCTAAAATCTGAATCTGAATGAGTATCACAAGGGCATCCGTATCTGGAGCGTATCTGAACAGTATCTGAATATTGAATCTTTGAACATTGTTAATGGTAGCTATTGATTAACCTTATCCTGAAAAAGGTAAAATGTTAGTTAATATGCAATGTCATGTTGTATGAAATGCATGGTGAAATGAGATTGTGATACATGCATTCGTGTTATCAATGTTTATAATGTATGGATGCGATGTATGCGTATGTGAGCTAATATGTTGCACTGCTTGTTAGATTGGGAAAAATAAATCCCTAACTGCTGCTGAGGATATGGAGTGTAAGTCTTCATTTTTTAAAGTTGAAGTGCTGATGAGTTTCCGCTTAGAGAAATAAAATCTGTTGTAAGGGAAATATCGTGTACTGCTTGTAAAATCCTGTTGGGGAATCCCGAGAAACTGGACGACTTCTACTGGGGAGTGATAACTGGAAGTTTTGTTCCGCTGGGGATTAAATTGCACAATGCGGGGGATTTTATGGAATAGCTCAAAGATATTTCCATATCTCTTAAAGCCATCTGTGATTGTATTTTTACTTTGTTTATTTGTAAACATTAATTATGTTCAAAAATAAATCATTGGACGTTTTTGTAAACAAAACACAAGAGTAAAGAAAAACAGATAGTTTTGCACTTTCAAAGGGATATCTTTGTATTGACTTTAAGTAAGTATTTTTGTACAATGAGACAACATTCTAGTAAGAGAATGCCGTCGTAAAAAAATGAAAATTTTGATACAAAGAAAAGATAGCTATGTGCAATAATCCCATGGGGTTCCCATTATGCTATAACCTTCGTGTCTCTGAGCATCTCGTCTATTTGTTGCCTTGTCCAAAGCTGATTGAATTGATCAGAACCATCAAGTTTGCAGGTTACCCGTAAGGTGATCCAACGCGACATAGTCATACTCTCTAATTCCCTAACTTTTGCCTGGACCGCCCTTTCGGGTTTTCAGTCCACCGGGATACCCTTTTTTGCCCAAGCCACCCTTTCGGGTTTTCAGCTTGCCGGGTGTACAAATTTTTTTATTTTTATCCCTAAATTTTTCCCAAACCTTTTTGGTTCGCTGGGATGCCCTTGTTTTTCCTATGTGTGTCAACCTAGCGGGTCTCTTTATGCGTAGTATCTTTTGACTATGTCCGCGATCACAGGGTGTGGTAGGTCGTCGCCATCCATGGTGGCCAAGATCATTGCTCCACCAGAGAATATGCTTTTGATCACAAATGGTCCTTCATATGTAGGAGTCCATTTCCCCCTGGGATCACCTTGCGGCAGTATGATGCGCTTAATCACCAAATCCCTGACTTGATATACTTGGCATCTGACCTTTTTGTTGAAAGCCTTGATCATCCGTTTTTGATACATGTGACCATGACAGACAGGAGTAAGCCATTTCTCATCAATCAAGTTTAGTTGATCAAGTCGAGTCTGGATCCAATCTTCTTCATTCAGCCATGCATCCTTTATAATTCTTAGAGATGGGATCTGGACCTCAATAGGCAAGATAGCCTCCATGTCGTAAACCAGAGAGTAGGGTGTTACCCCGGTTGATGTGCGAGCCGTGGTACGATAACCGTGGAGAGCAAATGGTAGCATCTCATGCCAGTCTTTGCATGTGAATGTCATTTTCTGTATGATCTTTTTGATGTTCTTATTTGCGGCTTCGATAACACCATTCATCTTTGGCCGGTAAGGGGAAGAATTGCGGTATTGGATCTTGAATTGCTCGCATAGGGCGGTGATTATAGTATTGTTTAGATTCGTACCATTTTCTGTGATGATCCTCTCTGGGATACCATACCAACATATGAGATTCTGTTTAATGAACCGGGCTACAACATTCTTGGTCACATAAGCGAAAGAGGATGCCTTAACCCACTTTATAAAATAGTCAATGGCCACTAAGATGAAGCGGTGTCCATTGGAGGTTATTGGTTTGATTTCCCCAATCATATCGATGCCCCACATAGCAAAGGGCCAAGGAGTCGTCAAGAAATTCAGAGGAACCGGAGGTATGTGCACCTTGTCAGCATAGATCTGACACTTATGGCAGGTTCGAGAGTGTTGATAGCAATTTGCTTCCATGGTAGACCAGTAATAGCCTACCCGTAGGATCTTCTTTGCCATCGTATGCCCACTGGAATGGGTGACAAAAGTGCCCTCATGTAACTCAGCCATGATCTGTTCTGCCTCAACCTTGTCTACGCAATGGAGCAAAACAGAGTCATGGTTGCGTTTGTAGAGAATGTCATTACTAAGGAAGAGCTTAGAAGAGAATCTCCTTAAGAACTTCTTATCATTGACTGAAGCTCCTTCCGGATATTCTTAAGCCTCGAGATACCTCTTGACTTCGTGAAACCAAGGCTGGTCCACTACTTCTTCAGTATTAATCTCGTGACAGTAAGCTAGTTCATCCATTCGTTCAATGGTGATCTGGGGAGCCTCGTTATCCCATTTAAGTTTAAACATGGATGACATTGATGCTAGTGCGTCTGCTAGCTGATTTTCTTCTCGTGGGAAATGCTTGAAGGTAATCTTCTCAAAATGTGGGATCAATGTCAACACATGTTCTTTGTAAGGGATAAGGTTAGGGTGTTTTGTGTCCCATTCCCCTTTGATATGGCTGATGACCAAAGCTGAATCTCTGAATACATTTAAGGATTTGATCCCCAAATCTATGGCAGCTTTGAGACCAAAAATGCACGCTTCGTATTCTGCCTTGTTATTTGTACAATTGAAGTAGAGTCTTGCCGTAAAGGGAGTATGAGATCCTTCAGGAGATATGAGTACAACACCTATACCATTTCCGAGTGCGTTGGACGCCCCATCAAAAACCAGGGTTCATCGGGATCCTTGTTCAGGTCCGTCATATGGTCTGAATTCTTCATGGTTGTTTACCATCATGGTGTCTTCATCTGGGAATTCGAACTTCATGGACTGGTAGTCATCCACATCTTGATGAGCAAGGTGATCAGCTATTACACTACCCTTTATTGCTTTCTGGGTAGTATATTGTATGTCATATTCCATTAGAATCATCTGCCATCTCGCTATTCTCCCAGAAAGGGCGGGCTTCTCGAAGATGTATTTTATTGGATCCATTTTGGATATCAATAAGGTAGTATGGGTCAGCATATATTGTCTTAGCCGACGAGCAGCCCATGCCAGAGCATAGCAAGTTTTCTTGAGCAATGAATATCTTGTTTCACAGTCGGTAAACTTTTTGCTCAGGTAATAAATAGCATGCTCTTTTCGGCCAGACTCATCATGCAGCCCCAGCACACACCCCATTGAGTTTTCCAAAATAGTTAGATACATGATCAATGGTCTTCCCTCGACTGGTGGCATCAAAATAGGAGGCTCTTGTAAATACTCTTTGATCTTATCGAAAGCAGTTTGGCACTCGTCATTCCATTTGACTACTTGATCTTTCTTCAGTAATTTGAAGATTGGTTCACAAGTAGCTGTCAGGTGAGAAATGAATCTGGAAATGCACTTTGAAACGTCCTAAGAACCCTCTGACTTCCTTCTTAGTACGAGGAGCAGGAATCCCTTGTATCGCTTTCACCTTGGCGGGATCCACTTTGATACCTTTATTGCTGACGACAAACCCTAGGAGCTTACCAGACCTCACCCCAAATGTGCATTTATTTGGATTCAACCTCAACTTGTATTTTTTTAGTCTCTCAAACAGTTTCTGTAAATGATCAAGATGCTCTTCTTCTGTTTGAGATCTAGCTATCATGTCGTCCACATAGACCTCTATTTCGTGATGTATCATGTTGTGAAACAGAGCTACCATGGTATGCTGATAGGTTACCCCAACATTCTTCAGCCCGAATGGCATAACCTTATAGAAGAATGTGCCCCATTGCGTGACAAAGGTTGTTTTCTCCATGTCCTCAGGCGCCATTTTGATTTGGTTGTAGCCTGAGAAACCATCCATGAATGAAAACACTTTGTGTTGTGCCGTATTGTCAACTAGAATATCAATGTGGGGAAGTGGGAAATCATGCTTAGGGCTTTCCCTATTCAAATCTCTGTAGTCCACACACATTCGTACCTTGCCGTCCTTTTTAGGCATGGGAACAACATTGGCAACCCATTGTGGATAGGAAGTGACAGCCAAGAATCCGACGTTGAAATGTTTCATGACTTCTGCTTTGATCTTCTCTGACATGTCTGGTCGCATGTGACGGACCTTTTGTTTTACCGGTGGACAGTCCTCTTTTGTTGGTAGACGATGTACCACGATATCTGCATCAAGTCCTGGCATGTCTTCATACGACCAGGCAAAGACCTCAACATACCCGTGTAGCAACTGAATCAGATGCTCTTTGACAATGGGTTCCAGATTGGGACCCACCTTGACTTCTATTTTGTCTTCTTCGGTACCTAGTTTAATTGTATCCATTGGTTCTTCGTGGGGCTGAATGGTCCTCTCTTCTTGTTGTAGTAACCTGGCGAGTTCCCCTGGTACTTCACAATCTTCCTCACCTTCGTCTTCGTCTTGGTAGATTAGATTTTCAGAGTCATAAAAGGCCATAGCAGAATCGTTACCCATGGGATCCCGAATGGATGTAGACCTGTATTGTGAGTGTGAGTGTGTGGAAGAGTATAGCTATCTTTGAAAGAAATGAAAATGTAAAAAGAAAAAACAATAAGCACAAATTTTGTATGCAAAAACATCCATGATTCATTGATGTCATATGGAAATGAGATAATAACCCTTACAAATGGACCATTGTGCCTCGGGTAAGACACAAGGTTTTAAGAGTCTTAATTGTTTTAATATTACAGACCCGACAAAATTTAAAGACAAATTACTGTGGGATAAAAGTGATCGGGACGAAATCTCTAGCCTCCCAGTTGTTGAGCCCTCCACTGATAGTTGGGAAAATCCAGTCCTCTAGGTTATAGTTGTCTTCATCATCCTCCACTGCATTGACTTCGCGGTTGCTGATCTTCAAGGATGGTCATCTGGCACGAGCGCGGCGTACAACTTTCTGGGCTCCTGAAGTGAAACCCAAACCAAATTTGTCATATTTGTATGGGATATCTGAGAGTTGACCCCAAATAGTGCACCCACCTTCTTCTATCACATCCTTGGCATCCTTCAAAGATGAAATTTTGAGCGGAGGCCTTGTAATCTTGGGAACAACCTTGGTCACTGCCACATCTTACGGGACTTCTTCAAAGTGTTGGAATGGAGTTTCAATAAATTCACCATCTAACTCCACGTATCTTAAGGAATTGAGATGGATGATCATATACTCTTCTTCTCCATGAACGGTGATAATCTTCCCTTGAATTGGATACTTGAGCATTTGGTGTAACGTAGAAGTAACAGCGCCAACATTGTGAATACATGGTCGTCCTAGCAAGAAGGAGTATGAAGGGCGAATATCCATTACATAAAAAGTTGAATCAAATGTTTGGGTTCCAACCTTTATGGGGATATCCACTTCCCCATGCACCATCCTTTTCGAGCCGTCAAAAGCTCTCACTACTATATTGCTTAGTTTCAATGTCAATCCCTCATAGTCGAGCCTATCAAGAGCCTTTTTAGGCAATACATTCAGAGATGACACGGTGTCCACCAAAACATGAGCCAAGGTTGTGCCTCTGTATTCCACTAAGACATGCAATGCCTCATTATGCTTTCTTCCTCTTGGCGTCAAATCAGCATCCGAAAAACCTAGACTATTATCTGCAGTCAAGCTGGCTACGCAGTCTTGGAATTGATCGGCAAATGTTTCTTGGGGTACATGAGCAGTTTTTAGGAATTTTACCAAGGCCTTTGCATGCGCCTAAAAACATAGTAGTAAAGCCAGCATGGAAATTTTGGACGGAGTTTGCCCCAGTTGTTCAACTACATCATAGTCGCTTCTTTTTATAATCTTTAGAATTTCCTCCATCTCTTTCTAGGAGGTCTTAAGGATAGCCAATGATTGTGCCTTCGTCCGGACAGGCTCAATCAAAATACTTTTACCTCGAGTCTCAGTGAACTCGGCAGCATGAATGTCAGTAGGAGTGATAGCAGGGATTATAACAGCTTTGTTAGTTGGAGCATTGAAGGAGATGATTATGGGACTGGGAATAGCCTTCGGAGGAGCAACAACAACAAGAATCATTATGGGTCTAGAAACTGCTTTTGAGGGAGCAATTTCTGGAGAGAATATCCTTCCGCTTCGGGTAATCTTACTAGTCCCTGCAATATTACTGATATCAGAGTTAACTTTCTCGGAACTGGAATCTTCGGCAGCTGGCCAATCTTGCTTGATACCGTGGTAGTAGACATCCCCTCCATAATTCCATGGCACGATTTTGTCTGACAAATACGGGACTGGTCTAGGCATTGTAATTATCAAAGGAGCTACTTTTGGAACTGATGTAATTCTAACGGGTCTTTTGGTGGAGACTCTGGAAGAATTGTCAGAAATGGTCACAATGGAAATATCATTATAAGAAACAGGTGGAACAAAAGTCTTTTCGAACAAAATTTCCTTGTTATCTATTAGGCACTGAACACATGCTTTCAACAAAGGACAACTGGTTGGTGAGGACAAACATAAATGACATCTTTCATCACAGCCCTGGAAAACACTGGCATTCAATAAGTTCTTTTTGATGGTCAGGAGTGGGGTCATAAGTTCATCAACTGAAGTGACAAACATATCTTCTTCAATGGCGTTGGCATTATGGCCGTGTTTGGGCATATGGGCAGAAATGACATTAGGCTTTTCTGGCGCATCGAATTCAATCTCTTTGGCTTTGAGGAGGTCTTGTACTTTGTTCTTTAGAGCCCAACAATTGTTAGTGTCATGGCCGAGACTCTCAGAATGGTATGCGCAACGGGAATTAGGATGATAGTGAGGAGATGTTGTTTTAGGGTTCTTTGGAGCTTCTTTCAAGGTCACCAGGTTGGATCTTAGCAAGTGTGGCAATACTTGAGATAGGGTCATGTTAATTCTGGTGAACTGTCTGACTGGTCTTTCCATTCTTGGCTGGTTGTTTCTTTGTTGATCAGGCGCATGTTTAGGAATCATAACGGCCCACACCATTGGACGACGTTCAGCCCTATCTTGATTTCTCTGAGGATACACATCAACCACTACTTTCTTTCTGATGAATGGCTTCCTTACTACGGCAGAGGAAGCATCCTTTTGAATCTTTCCAATCTTTATCCCGGCTTCTACCCTTTCTCCGGTCAATATCAATTCAGTAAAACCTGCCGATGAACTCCCGATTAAGTGATTGAAAAAGGGACCATACAAGGTTCCAAAAAACATGTCTACCAACTCTCTTTCAGATAGAGGAGGTTGAACTCTTACGGCCAAGTCTCTCCATTTTTGCGCATAGTCCTTGAAGCCTTCATTTGAAACCATGGCCATACTCTGGAGTTGAGTACAGGTAGGCGCGAGATCAGCATTGTATTGGTATTGTTTGTAAAAGGCTACAACAAGATCTTCCCAGTTGTAAACATTGGTTATTTCTAGCCGATAAAACCAGTAAAGTTGAGTTCCAGACAAACTGTCTTGGAAGAAATGTACCCATAAATCTTTGTCAGCGATATGGGGCTGGATTTTCCTCACATAGGACCGGAGATGCATTTTGGGGCATGAGACTCCGTCATATTTGGCGAACATAGGTGCTTTGAATTTTGGAGGAATGACAATCCCTGATACTAAGCCCAACTCCTCAAAGTCCAATCCAGGCACTTTTTGGATTTCGATCGCACTTAACCGTTCCTCTAGATGCTTATACTTGTCATTGGCTGGAGGATATTATTCTTCAGAATAGTCTTATTCTTCCTCTTCCTCTTCTGAATTGGACTGAACAACTATTTCCTTGCCCTTCCCATATTGGTTGTCTTTCTCACTGGATGTCGTGGCAAAGTCTAAGGCCCTTCTTGTCTGCCCTTGGAATCTTCTTCCCATGTTCAGAATTCCGGTTATTTTCTTCGTCTTCGTTTTCTTCTCTTCCACCAGCAAGGTCTTCAACTCTTCTTGTCCTTTGGCCAGAGTTAAGAACAACAGTTGAAACTGTACATTCTGATCTTGGAGGTCTTTCACCGTCTGCTCGAGATCCATCTTACTGAAATAAACAGTAGAGAGATGAGGAGACTTGTTGCAAGAAACCTGCTTATGTTATGATGAACGATAAATGCGTATGCAATGATTTCAAGGATCTTAAGATTCAAATTTGTTTTAGACAAAAAGGAAACACACGTTATATTAATAGATTAAAGCTCGAGTACATCAATGCCTTCTTGGGCAAAACAAATACAAAGAAACTCTAAGATAGAAAGGTAGTATGCATCCTCTTTGGTGCAATGTAAGCATTCATAGTCTGCTCCTCATGAAGTAGTCTAGTAAGTTCCAAAACCTTCTTCTCGCTTGCATAGAATTGGGCTTCAAAAGTATCTCGCTCCCCCTTGAGTTGTATCTAATCCCTTTGTAGGTCTTCAAGAGAGGTGGGCATGTCAGGATGTAGGATAGTGTATGGAACATCTCCTTCCATGGAAGGCTCTATGATTACCGGGAGATTGGAGGGATAAGGCATCATAAGACTCTGAGCACGAGTTCGTACCCATTTGAGGTAAGGCTCAAGAGGGATGGAATTCTTATGCCCCAAAGTCTTGCTATCTACCTTGTTTAACATCCACCAAGCTCGGATAAATCTTTGGCGAAGACCTTGATCGTTGTTGTCATAGTCAAATACCAATCCTTGAATCAGCATCTCGTACGGGCCATCTCTTCGGGCATAACCAAACTGTCTTAAGGCTAAGCAGGGGTTGTAGGTGATACCTCCCCTAATGCCAAGTAAAGGGACATTGGGGAATTCTCCACAATGGTCGACAATAGTAACATTCTCTATGGATCGGGAGCACCAATGAATATCTGAATGTTTGAGCATCATCAACCTTTGTGACCACCTTGAACCTTGCTCATTCTTTAATAAAGATTGGGGAAGATGTGAAATAAACCATCTTGCCAAGAGAGGAGTGCAACACATAAGGACACCTCTTTTCCTCATTGTGCGAGGGTGAAAAGAGTGTAGGATATCCCCTAGCAATGTAGGCACTGGGTTGCGGGATAGGAAGATTTTGAAGGCGTTCACATCTATGAGTTGGTCAGGATTTGGAAACAAAACCATCCCATAGATGAGGAGAGCCACAATTTCTTCAAAGGCTTGCAAATCCAAGGAATTCCAACAGTTTTGGGCTTTCTCAAACAAGAAATTTGCTAGGAAACCCTTGACACCACTCCTTGTTTCCCAATGAGTTATGATATCAGATGAGTGCAAGTGTAGAGCTTGAGTAATCTCTTCTAGATTTGGGTCTCTTTCCGTACCGTTGAAAGGTAGTTGATTTAGAATGGGAGTCCTCAAGAATCATGAGAATTCTTCCAAAGTAGGCACAAGTTGATAGTCAGGAAATGTGAAGCAATGGTGTAAAGGATCAAAGAACTGAAAGAGCACCTTCATCATGTCCTCATCTGTGTTGGAGGTGACCAAGTTGAGTAGACGACCATGTCTCTCGGTGAATGGAGAGTTTTCAGGAATCCTTGAAGCTATCTCCTTAAGTTGTAGAGGGAGCCTCACAAGGTTGACTTGAATAGTTTTTCTGCGAAGAGAATCCATATCCTATAAAACAAGAACAAAGATGAATCCCAAAATCCTTGAAATGGTTAGTGAATTTGTATGATGTTATGATGTTCATGATGATATATACAAGTATGTATATACAAATAAAACAAACAAGTTCCTAGGTTTAGGCTTGCATGGAGTTTTATAGATAAGTACCCTCTTGAAGTTTAGTTGGCTCAACCTGTCCTAGTAATAGTAACCAGGTTCTAAGTAGCTCAATATCACTGGATTATTTCCTTGGTTATTTTTTTCAGCACAAGCCTCTTTAATGGTGACCTAAATATCCTAAGAAACCAAACCTCAATGAGTGTAGTATCGAGTATCTACCAACTTCGGACTGCACCAAAGTCGGTCATCTCACTGCATCCTAAAGGCCAAGTTGGTCAAGTAAAGGTTCTAGAAGTTCATTAGTGCTTTATGACATCACTCAGCGGCCCCGTATTCTCTTTGATTAACTCAAAGGCTACCGGTACCCAAAAATATGTCGCACTAACATAGCTATTTCTTAGACCATGTCAGTATACCCCACACAGTTTCCACAACGTATTGCTACTTACCTATATTGTATCCCGAATCCGGGTAAAGGATTCAAACCCAAATAAAGAACCAAAATGTAAAGCATACAAGTCAAACAATGTAAGCAAGTAAATGTGATCTAACCCTAAGGTAACCCCACTTTTAGAATATTCCCCAGCAGAGTCGCCAGTTCTGTGATACGGTGGGAGAACTGACTTGAAGGTTTTGCGTTTGATCGTAAATGTTGCGGTTAGCAAGAGTCGTCACCGACTTTTCTTTTATCCTAAAGGAAAGGTGAAAAATCACAGGAAAGACCTTTGAGATTGTTTCTTGAGCTCGGGGGGTAGATTATGAAAAGGGAAGGTATTAGCACCCTTTTCATCCATGGTTTTCTATGGGCTCTTAGTTACTTGCTAGATCACTTGCTTTTGTTTGAAATTATGCTTTGTGGGATTTTTGAAAGTATTTTGTAAAGAGGCCATTGTTTAGGCAATCTTTGTAATGATTCTCGTTCGTAAGAATGTATACAAAGATGTTGATCTTTTGAAAATGTTTTCAAGTTTTGTAAGATGTTTTGAAAGTGTAAGTGTTTGTTTTTTAAAATAGCAAGGATGTTTGTTTTGAAATGGAGCAAGTAATTAGAAGCAATCTACCTACTCAAATGTCTTTCTTGTTCATTTTCTTTTTCTTTGACATTGTTGTCTTACCATTGATTTGGTAAGCAACCCTATCTTTGGATGTAAATAGGACGGGCGTGGGTCATCGTATAACCATGATTAGCAATGTTGCAAGGTATCTTAGCATTCTTTTTGAGGGACTAAGATCATTTGTAAGGCAACTTAGATAGCGTCATCGAGGGACTATGATCTTGTATTTGCTTGTTTTTGCTAAGATACCTTACATGCGTAATATAACCATTTTGTATAAGGCAACCAAGTGGAATAACCCTAGGGGTGCTTGTGTGCAAGTGTATTGTTTTCATGCTTATTTTTGTCTTGAATTAGGGTTTTCTAAGCATTGGTTTTAGTCTTTCCATGCAAACCCTAATTACTAGCATATTATATAAAAGCGATAAATTGCAAAATCTAAAGTTACTACGCTAGTACAAATTTACAAATGGGGATTGCAAGAAAATTAAACTTAAATATCTATTACAACCATATTGAATATTGTGCAAGAATTAAATAAATAGTGTACAAGTGCAAATGAAAAAAAATGTTTTTTTTTTATTATTATGAAATGGTTTTATCTTGACCTAAATAAAGGGGATGATTAATTAAAATTAAATAAAATCAAATAAAATCAAACTATTTAAGAAAAGAAATTCATTTGAAGAAGGATTTTTAGCATTTTTTGTGAAAAGGTTTTAAATTAATGAAAATAAAATGAAGATTAATTAATTAAAATAGATCTAAGTTCTAAATTAATTTAAATTAAGAAAATAAAATAATACACTAATTTATCCTAAGTCTAAAAATTAATCATTTAAGAAAAGAAAGGAAATTTATTTATTTTAAGAAAAATGTTTTTTTTTTAATCTTTTTGTTTTATGGAAAATAAAATACAGAGTACAAAAAATAAATAAAAATAAAATTGGATTTTTTTTATGATTTTATGAAAATAATAATAATAATAATAATAATAAAAATAATAATAATAATAATATTAATATTAATAATAATAATAATAATAATAATAATAATAATAATAATAATAATAATAATAATAATGAAGAAAAATAAAATAAAAATAGAAATATAAAGAAAAATCCAGGGTGGGGGGGGGGGGGTGGGGTTAATCAGTAATGTAAGGAGTATTATGAGAAAAAAACTAGGCCCATATGAAGAGCCTAAGCGTTGCCAAAAAGAACACAAAAAAAGTCAGAAAATTGTAAAAATAGCAAAAGCTCACGCTAGAGCTTGAACCCAGGACCTACGGGTGAACATGTGCGCGCTTTACCATTGGGGTGGCTATACATCCGTTAATATAACTGAAACAATAAATACATAAAACAAAACGCGCTCTGAATACACTTCATCTTCAACCTCCAGCCAAAGGACCTGTATCTTCTTCATTTCTCAACAAAAATGAAAAGTTCAAACATGAAAGTTGTTGCATTTCTTCTCACGAATCCAACCTTATAAATAACTTAAGCTAACGGTCAAAGATGAATGAGAATTTTTCTGGCCCTAATTTAAAACCTAAAAATTTCAGAAAACTTCAACTCTAAAATTCTCTAAACTCAGGCCATATAAATGCAAACTATGGATATGTACAACTTCGTGACAATGTTATCTACACTTTATCTTCACAAATCAAAGCTTAACAATGCCTAAATATGAAGATAGAAGTTCAAGAAAAATACCTCAAAACTGGACATCGTGAAATGGATTTGAGCTTGTTAGGCAATGGTGATGATCAGTTTAGCTTCCTTGGACCTCTAGGAAGCTAATGCAATGCTTAGCTAGAGTTAAGGGTGGCTAAAATTGCCTGGAGAAGTCCAACTGCAGTGCCCTATTTTTGAAAATGGAGAATAGTGTAAATGGTTTTACAGTTTGAAAACAGGGGTTGGGATAGTTTCTATATGTGTATTAGAAGCTCTGTGGATGGTTTGGCCAATAAATGCACGAGGAGATTTGGAAGTTGGGTTCAAAAATCAGAAATGACAAGTTTTTGTGCTTGTATGGAAATTTCTGGTTTTGGGGAGTTTTAGGACTTGTTCCATCGTGTGTTAGCTTGCAACGCACTTGTATAAATATATGGAAAAGGTTAGAGGACCCGAGGAGGTCAGAAAACAAAGATCCCATGTCATGAGTTTTTGACTTGTTTTTGAAGTTATCTTGAAAAACATGGTTTTAATGCAAGGTACATGTCTTGTAGGGTGGCTTGCCACTTTAAACATGTTTGTTATGAGTTTATAGAGCATGCTTGTGCATAAATAACAGATGAAAAGCTCCATACAAGTTGACTTTGTGATTAAAGTCACTTTTCCAAAATGGAAGTGTGAACTTTGTTCCATTAATGGAAAATTTACTTGGACAAAGCTTGAATCAAGTGGATAATAGCTCAAAAGCAAGTGTAATCTTATGATTATGGATAGATCTTGAGGTTTAGAGGCCTGCAAAACAAAATTGTGCAGCATAGATTTGAAATTGAATTCTTGTTCATCACAAAATGACTTGTAATTCAAGTGTGAAAACCCTAACTTCATCTCTTCGATTCTCCCTACTCAAGAATGATCTCAAGGAGTTCTTGGACATTTTGGAAATCTTGCAATGTGATATACAACCCATATTTGAATTCCTTTTGAATAATCACCTTGGAACTATATGAAAAAGTGCCATGAAGTTAGGTCAAAATCCTGACCAAATTAGGGCAAAATTTCACTAAGTGTTTAGTTTCATGACCCCATGTTCATAAAATTATAACTTGAGATCCAATAATTTTTGGAAGGAGTTGTGTAAAGAAAAGTTGTAGATTTCATGGATATTTACAACTTTCATGTTGGAAGTTTCTCTTGAATCATCTTGCATCATGGTGAAAATTTAGCTCAAAGTTATGAAAAAACATGAAATTTCCAACACTTAGAAAAATTTCTAAGTTTAGAAATTTTGATTTTTCAAAATGAAATCTTGACTTTTTGATTTCTTGATGAATAAGTTTCATATTTTGACATGTTTTGATGAATTGTGATCTTTGGCACTTGAATTTGACCAAAAAGTCAAAGTTTGACTTTTTAGTATATAGTTGACTTTTGATCAGTTGACTGTGAAATTCATCTATCAATCCAATGGACTTACCATGTTTTGAACCATGCCATTAGGTCAAAATGATGCAATTGGACTCTTGAGATCATTCCTTAAACCAATTGACCATTTTCTAGGTAAAAAAATCAGAAATTTCCCTTTCTCAATCAAAACCCTAATTTTGACCATTTTGCCCTTTTGGAGATTTGACCAAATTTCTTGAGGATTTATGGTCCAAACTTGATCAAATGACACATATGAGTTTAAAATGTTGATATGGATAAAAAATTAAGAAGTTTGACTATAAATTGGCCATAGTTGACTTTTCCCCCAATACAATTGATTTGTAGGTCAACTGCTCAATTGACTGAGCAAAAATGTGATCCAAAGCTTGAAACTTGACATGAGTGATCTTGGGGGTCCATAATGATCCATGAAAGTCATATGGGGCATTAGAAGTTCAAATATCCATTTGCAATCTCAAACCCTAATTTTGGTCATCAGTGCTTAAGGAGGTGTCTTGAGCTGATCAAACCCTAGTGCAGTCTTGGGTCAAGGGAGATCTTGTGAGAAAATTCTTGATAAGTGAGAGAGAAAATTTTGGGGTACAACAGCTACCCCTGTTCAATCTTCTTAAGCCTGAAGAGTTAGATTGACATGTTTTTCCATTCGTGACTTGAAGGTGGAAGATGATTGGACACTAGAGTGCCCAGAAATTTGCACTCGGCGATGTGACGGTAGAGGGAATGGGCTTAAAGATGCCATTTGGAGAGGTGATAGAAAGTTTTTGGAGATGTGCTTGTATATTCCATCCAAGAGTGATTATTGAATTGTAAGCTGAAACTGAATGAGTATTAGAATGGCGTCCGTGTTTGAAGCGTATATGTACTGTATCTGAGAGTTGAATTTGATTGAGTGTCAGGATGGCATCCGTGTCTGGAGCGTATCTGAACTGTATCTGAAAGTTGGATCTGAATGAGTATCAAAATGGCATCCATGTCTGGAGCTTATCTGAACTGTATCTGAAAAGTTGAATCTGAATGAGTATCAGAATGGCATCCGTGTCTGGAGCGTATCTGAACTGTATCTGAGAAGTTGAATCTGAATGAGTATCAGAATGGAATCCGTGTCTGGAGCGTATCTGAACTGTATCTGAGAAGTCGAAACTGTATGAGTATCAAAATGGCATCTATGTTTGGAGCGTATCTGAACTGTATCTGAGAAGTTAAATCTGAATGAGTATCAGAATGGCATCCGTGTATGGAGCGTATCTGAACTGTATCCGAAAGCTGAATCTTGAATGAGTATTAGACTGGCCGTGTCTGGGGCGTATTTGAACTGTATCTGAAGACTTTGAACATTGTTAATGGTAGCTGTTTGATTAATCTTATCCTGAAAAAGATAAAATGTTAGCTAACATGCAATGTTTATGTTGTATGAAATTCATAGTATAATGCATTCTTGTTATCAATGTTTATGATATATGGATGCAATGTATGCGTATGTGAGCTAGTTTGATGCACTGCTGTTGGATTGGGGAAAATAAATCTCTGACTGCTGCTGAGGAATATGGAGTATAAGTCTTCATGTTGTGAAGTCTAAGCGTTGATGAATTTCTGCTTGAAGAAATAAACTCTATTGTAAGGGAAATGCCGTGTACTGCTTGAAAAATCCTGTCTGGGGAATTCGGAGAAGTTTGACGACTTCTACTGGGGATTGATAACTGGAAGCTCTGTTCCGCTGGGGATTGAACTGCACACTGTAGGGGATTATGGGAATAGCATAGAGAGATTTCCCTACCTCTTAAAGCCATCAGTGATTGTCTTTCTATTTTGTTTATTTATAAAAAGTAATTATGTTCAAATGCATATGTTCAAAAATGAATCATTGGACGTCTTTGTAAACAAAACACAAGAATAAAGAAAAACAGATATTTTTTGCACTTTCAAAGGAATATCTTTGTATTGACTTTGAGTAAGTATTTTTGTACAATGAGACAAACATTCTAGTAAGAGAATGCCGTCGTAAAAAATGAAAATTTTAATACAAAGAAAAGATAGCTATGTGCAATAATCCCATGGGGTTCCCATTCTGCTATAGCCTTTGTATCTCTGAGTATCTTGTCTATTTGTTGCCTCGTCGAAAGATGATTGAATTGATCAGAACCTCTGAGTTTGCAGGTTGTTCGTAAGGTGATCCAACGAGACATAGTCATACGCTTTACATTCCCTAAATTTTTCCTAGACCGCCTTTTCGGGTTTTCAGTCCACCAGGAAACCCTTTTTTGCCCAAGTCGCCCTTTCGGATTTTCAACTTGCCGGGTGTACATTTTTTGTTTTATCCCTAATTTTTGCCCGAACCTTTTTGGTTTGCCGGGATGCCCTTATTTTTCCTAGGTGTGTCAACCTAGCGAGTCTCTTATGCGTAGTATCTTTTGACTATGTCTGCATTTACAGGGTGTGGCAGGTCGTCGCCATCCCGGGTGGTCAAGATCATTACTCCACCAGAGAATATGTTTTTTATTACAAATGGTCTTTCGTATGTAAGAGTTCATTTGCCCCCAGGATCACCTTGCGGTAATATGATACGTTTGATCACCAGATCCCCAACTTGATACACTTGTCGTCTGACCTTTTGTTGAAAGCCTTGATCATCCATTTTTGATACATTTGACCATGATAGATAGCAGTAATCCTTTTCTCATCAATCAAGTTTAGTTGATCAAGTCGAGTCTGGATCCAATCCTCTTCATTCAACCCTGCATCCTTCATAATTCTCAGAGAGGGGATTTGAACCTCAATAGGCAAGACATCCTCCATGCCGTATACCAGAGAGTAAGGTGTTGCCCTGATTGATGTGCGAGTTGTGGTATGATATCCGTGGAGAGCGAATGGTAGCATCTCATGCTAGTCTTTGTATGTGACTGTCATTTTCTGTATGATCTTTTTAATGTTCTTATTCGCAGCTTCGACGGCACCATTCATCTTTGGTCGGTAAGGGGAAGAATTGTGATGCTGGATCTTGAATTTCTTGCACAAGGTGGTGATCATAGTATTATTCAAGTTTGTATCATTGTCTGTAATGATCCTCTCCGGGATACCGTAACAAAAAATGAGATTCTGCTTGATGAACCGGGCAACAACATTCTTGGTAACAGAAGCGAAGGAAGATGCCTCCACCCACTTTGTAAAATAATCAATGGCCACTAAGATGAAGCAGTGTCAATTAGAGGCGGCCGTCTTGATTTCCCAAATCATATCAATCCCCCACATATCAAAGGGCCAAGGAGTCGTCAAGACATTCAGAGGAACCAGAGGTACATGCACCTTGTCAGCATATATCTGACACTTATGGCAGGTTTGAGAGTGTTGATAGCAATCTGCTTACATGGTAGACCAGTAATAGTCTGCCCGTAGGATTTTCTTTTCCATCGTATGCCCACTAGAATGGGTTCCAAAAGTGCCTTCATGCAACTCAACCATGATCCTTTCAGCTTCAACCTTGTCTACGCACCAAAGTAACACAAAGTCATGGTTGCGTTTGTAAAGAATTCCATTACTAAGGAGGAATTTAGCAGAGAATCTCCTTAAGAACTTCTTATCATTGACTGAAGCTCCTTTCGGATATTCTTGATCCTTAAGATACCTCTTGACTTCGTGAAACCAAGGATGGTCCACTACTTCTTCAGTATTAATCTCGTGACAGTGAGCTGGTTCATCCATTCGTTTAATGGTGATCTGGGGAGCCTTGTTATCCCATTTAAGTTTAAACATGGATGACATTGTGGCTAGTGCGTCTGCTAGCTAATTTTCTTCTCGCGGGAAATGCTCGAAGGTAATCTTTTCAAAATGTGAGAGCAATGTCAAAACATGTTCTCTGTAAGGGATAAGGTTAGGGTGTTTGGTGTCTAATTTCCTTTGATCTGGCTGATAACCAAAGCTGAATCTCTGAGTACATTCAAAGATTTGATCCCCAAGTATATGGCAGCTTTGAGACCAAATTTGCACGCTTCGTATTCTACCATGTTATTTGTACAATTGAAGCAGAGTCTTGCAGTAAATGGAGTATGACACCCTTCAGGAGATATGAGTATTGCGCCAATACCATTTCCGAGTGCGTTAGATGCCCTATCAAAAACCAGGGTCCATCGAAATCCTTGTTCAGGGCTGTCATATGGCCTGAGTTCTTCACAGTTGTTTACCATCATGATATCTTCATCCGGGAATTCGAACTTCATGAACTGGTAGTATTCCAGAGCTTGGTGAGCAAGGTGATCAGCTAGTACACTGCCCTTTATTGCTTTTTGGGTAGTATACTGTATGTCATATTCTGTCAGGATCATCTGCCATCTCGCTATTCTCCCACAGAGAGCAGGTTTCTCGAAGATGTATTTTATTGGATCCATTTTAGATATCAGCAAGGTAGTATGGGTCAGCATATACTATCTTAGCCGGTGAGCAGCCCATGCCAGAGCGCAACAAGTTTTCTCGAGCAGTGAATATCTTGTTTCACAGTCGGTAAACTTTTTTCTCAGGTAATAAATGGCGTGCTCTTTTCGGCCAAACTCGTCATGCTGCCCCAGCACACACCCCATTGAATTTTCCAAAACGGTCAGATACATGATCAATGGTCTTCCCTTGACTGGTGGCATCAAAACAGGAGGCTCTTGAAGGTACTCTTTGATCTTGTCAAAAGCTGTTTGGCACTCATCATTCCACTTGACTACCTGATCTTTCTTCAGTAGTTTGAAGATTGGTTCACAAGTAGCTGTCAAGTGAGAAATGAATCTGGCAATGTAGTTCAAGCGTCCCAAGAATCCTCTGACTTCTTTCTCGGTACGAGGAGTATGCATCTCTTGTATTGCTTTCACCTTGGCAGGATCTACTTCAATACCCTTATTACTGACGACAAAGCCTGGGAGCTTTCCAGACCTTACCCCAAATGTGCATTTATTTGGGTTTAACCTCAACTTGTACTTCTTTAATCTCTCAAACAGTTTATGTAAATGATCAAGATGCTCTTCTTCTATTTGAGATCTAGCTATCATGTCGTCCATATAGACCTCTATTTCGTGATGTATCATGTCGTGAAATAGAGCTACCATGGCACGCTGATAGGTTGCCCCAACATTCTTCAGTCCAAACGGCATCACCTTGTAGCAGAATGTTCTCCATTGTGTGACAAGGGTTATCTTCTCCATGTCCTCAGGCGCCATTTTGATTTGGTTGTAACCCGAGAAACCGTCCATGAAAGAGCACACTTTGTGTTGTGCAGTATTGTCAACTAGGATGTCAATGTGGGGAAGTGAGAAATCATCCTTAGGGCTCGCCCTATTCAAATCTCTGTAGTCCACGCACATTCATACTTTGCCGTCCTTTTTGGGCACGGGAACAACATTGGAAACCCATTGCGGGTAGGAGGTGACGACCAAGAATCCAGCGTTGAATTGCTTCATGACTTCTGCTTTAATCTTCTCCGACATGTCTGGTCGCATGCGACAGACCTTTTATTTTACCGATGGGCAATCCTCTTTTGTAGATAGACGATGTACCACAATATCTGCATCAAGTCCTGGCATGTCTTCATACGACAAGGCAAAGACCTCAACATACTCATGTAAAAACTGAATCAGCCGCTCCTTGACACTGGGTTCCAGATTGGCACCCACCTTGACCTCTCTTTTGTCTTCCTCAGTACCTAGATTGATTGTATCCACGGGTTCCTCGTGGGGTTGAATGGTTCTCTCTTCTTGTTGTAGAAATCTGGCAAGATTCCATGGTACTTCACAATCTTCCTCACCTTCGTCTTCGGCTTGGTAGATTAGATTTTCAGAGTCACAGAAAGCCATAGCAGAATCGTTACCCATGGGATCCCGAATGGATGTAGACCTGCATTGTGAGTGTGGGTGTGTGTAAGGGTATAACTATCTTTGAAAGAAATGAAAAATGTAAAAAGAAAAAGAATGAGCACAAAGTTTGTATGCAAAAATGTCCATGATTCATTGATATCATATGGAAATGAGATAATAACCCTTACAAATGGACCATTGTGCATCGGGTAAGACACAAGGTTTTAAGAGTTTGAATTGTTTTAATATTACAGATCCAACAAAATGTAAAGACAAATTACTTTGGGATAAAATTGATCGGGACAAAATCTCTAGACTCCCAGTTGCTGAGTCCTCCACTGACAGTTGGGAAGATCCAATCCTCCAGGTTGCAACTTCATCATCCTCTACCGTGTTGACTTCACGGTTGCTGATCTTCAGGGGTGGTCCTCCAGCACGAGCGCATCATACAGACTTCTGAGCACCTGAAGTGAAACCCAGACCAAACTTGTCAGACTTGTATGGGATATTTGGGAGTTGTCCCCAAATAGTGCACCCACCTTCTTCTATCACTGCTTTTGCATCCTTCAAAGACGACATCCTGAATGGAGGCCTTGTGATCTTGGGAACAACCTTGGTCACTGCCACATCTTGCAGGACTTCTTCAAAGTGTTGGAATGGAGTTTCAATAAATTCACCATCTAACTCCATGTATCTGAAGGAATTGAGATGGATGATCATATACTCTTCTTCTCCATGAACGATGATAATCTTCCCTTGAATTGGATACTTCACCATTTGGTGTAACGTAGAAGTAACAGCGCCAGCATTATGAATCCATGGTCGTCCTAGCAAGCAGGAGTATGAAGGGCGAATATCCATTACATAAAAAGTTGAATCGAATGTTTGGATTCCAACCTTTATGGGGATATCCACTTCCCCATGCACCATCCTTTTCGAGCCATCAAAAACTCTTACTACTATGTGTTGTACCCCAAAATTTGCCCTCCCATATTCTTCAAGTTTTGACAAGAATCATCCACAAATGGTTCAAGTCTACTCATGGGCTACACAGTCAACCATCCTCCTAAGCCAGTCAAATTAGGGTTTTGGTTCTTGCAAGGAAGTTGAGGTTTTCAAGGGCTCAATCAGGTCCCATATGCTCATGAACATTGTCAAGCACCTACATGTCAAGTTTCAAGGCTTACAAGGTCAAGTTGCACAGTCAAAAGTCCCATTTGCTCAACAGTCAACTGTAGGGGCAAAATGGTCATTTGGCAGTCAAAAGTCAAAAATTTTGGTCAACATCTTATTTTGAATCCACAATCATCATTTGGTCAAGTCTTGACCATGATTTTACAAGAATGGCTCAAAAATCATCAAGGTGTCAAAAGTTTCTATTTTTGGACAATTGAAAAGTCAACTATAACTTGACCAAGGCATAACTTTTTCATGGTTCATCAGAAAAATTCCATCCAATGCTCATCTTGAAGGGGAAGACATTTCCTACAACTCATCTTCACATTCCAAGTCCAAGAAATGCTCTCACAAAAAGTTATCAATTTCAACATTATAGGTCATTTTCAAAAGTCAACAAAAAGGCACTTTAAGTCAAAGACCATAACTTGATATTGGTAAATCAAAATGACATGGGACCAAAGGCATTGGTTAGAGGACTTCAAGACCTTTCCAAAATGTCCAAGAACATGTTCATAGCTTCAAAATTGAGCAAGATATGCATTGGAGAAGTTGGGAAATTTTTGTGAAAGGGCCAAAGTCAATTATCCTTGAAACTTCATTTTTGACAAAAGGGGCCCACTTTTTCCACTTGATTCAGCTTTGCCATACCTCCCACGTGTCCCATGTTTTATTTCAAGAATAAAAATTAATCTTTCTATTTTTGTTTAATTTTATTTGATTTAATTCATTTTAAATCTTTAAAATTCAAATAAAAATCAAGAAAATTAATGGGAGGATATTTTGTGGTTTGAATAGCTTTGATACACCATAAAACATATACCAAATTCGTTCAAGACCTATTTCAAGCAAAAAAATTCAAATTTGGAGCAAATATGGCAAGTTATTTAAATGGTGATTATGGAGAAAATCAAAACTTCATTGCAAGGCTTAAAAGCTCCTTAATGTGACTGATTCTCATCCAAGCCTATATATACAAGCCTTTCAAGCCTCATTCAGAACCTAGAAAAAAAAGGAGAGTACGCATAAACGGCCAGAGGAAAAGTTCAAAATTTGTCCAAAAAAGTGAGAGATCTAAAGCGGTGTTACAAACATTTTCAGATCCAAGCAAGCACATGGCTTTCTTCCTTGCCACTCCCTGAAGCCAAAGCAACCACAAACGCGTCCTAAGGTCCACTACCAAGCGCTGTAAGTTGTCTCAAACTCACCCATGTACACGAAATCATGTTTCTCCATTCTTGCACTTTTTCTGGAAAATAATAGCATATTCATACTCCATGCCTAATTTCCAATGTAACTGCTATATTCAATTTCATTTTTAGGCTTCGTATAACAATACCCGTGCCTAGGGTTCGTTGGTTTTGTTTTTAGGTATTTTGTCTACAGGTGAAATTGGGACAAACCATAAGCATAGACGTGATCAGGAGACATGGACGATCACAACCATGGGCTTAGATGGAATTTTTGATACCTAAGGATGATTTTGAGTAAAACCTCCAAAATCTGGCCTTCACCTCCTTGGTTTAGCATTTCTTTTCTTATTTTCTTTCCTTTTATTAATTATTATTATTATTTAGTTAGTTCACAAATAATTATTTTCATAAATTCAGAAAAAAACAAAAAAAAATGTAATTATTATTATTATTATTATTAATTTCACTTTAGTAATTATTTTTGTAAATAAAATACTAACAAATTAATTAGTTTAATTAGTTAATTTTAACCTTTTTTCACAATAAATAAAAACAAATTTAGACTTAGGATTTTTCTTTTGACATTTTTAATTCTTTTTTTATTTTATTTCATAAAAACATAAAAAAGGTCAAAAAATATTTTCTTGTAATTAAACAATTAGTAAATTAGGTTCAAACTTAAATATTTTCTTTAATAATTAAAAACAATTTAGAACTAGGTTTTTATTTAATTTATAATTTCAATTAATTTTCTTTATTTCCCTTAAATACAAAAACATCAAAAAATAAGTTCTTTTCTTTAATTAATTTGTAATTTCATATTTAATTTCTTTAAAGGGTCCAACGCCCTCGCACCTTCGATTATAATTTCTTTTCGCACGTTTGCTTCTATTTTTTTCATTTTAAATTTATGTAATTGCCCCAAAGATTTGTAATAGTAATTAGGACATTTACTTTCCGCACTTTTATTTCAAAATTGGGTCTTTGTTAATTTGGCAATGTAGACCCGCGCCTTGTAATAGCGTATGACCTTTATTTTTCCGCATTTTAATTTCTGCACCCTTTAAACTGTTAATCACATGAAAGAATGTATGCTCAAATAAAATCAAAGCGTAGATCACCAAATGCATGACAAGACAAATAATAACTGAAAATGACACACAATTCACACACCACTCTTAGGGTACGCCTCACTGTTGCCTTGCCCCTCGAAACGTGGTCGTCGAGTATAGGACGTTTTAGTAAGTCCTTATGTCCGTGAACATGGCATAAGGGTAGCTTCTAAGGTGTCCTACTGTTACTCTGGTGATCACACTGTTGCCTTACCCCTCGAAACGTGGTCGTCGAGTATAGGACGTCTTAGTGAGTCCTTATGTTCCATTGATCTAGTTGTCTCGAAACAGTTGCCTCGAAACAAGTTGCCTCGGAACGGTTACCTCGAAACGGTTGCCTCGGAATAAAAAGATCAATGGCATAAGGGTAGCTTCTAAGGTATCTTACTATTGCTCGGTGACCACACCGTCCCTAACCCTCGAATTGACCCGAACACCTCCAACGGTGGTGCTACCTACCCCTCAGTGGTGGGATAGCACTACCTTAAGGACATTTACACAGCATAATTCCTTAGGGTAGGTAGATGACTCGTAGATACTTGCTCTAATTCAAAACAAATCAAAAACTTCTTTTCACACCGACACTTTTCAAAAAGTTTTCAAAACAATTTTTCAAACACTCTTGAGGACTGATACAAGAGTCGAACTGAAATCTTTAAACGAAACTTTTTTCAAACCCACTCACACTTGAAAAGCGAACAAACATTTTGAAAACACAATGAGCAAGTATCTAAGAGCCCGTGGATAACCACGGATAGAAAGGGTGCTAACACCTTCCCTTTCTATAAATCTACCTCCCGAACCGAGAGCTAATCTCAATAAGGAATTTTTCTGTGCTTTTGTCCTTTCCATATTGGAGAAAATAAAAGATGGTGGCGACTCTTGCTTACCGCGACATTTCGTGAACCAGCGTTAAACAGTCAGTTCCAGATCCACCGATCATACTATGTTACTTGGTTTCAATGTCAATCCCTCACAGTCGAGCCTATCAAGAGCCTTTTTAGGCAATACATTCAGAGATGACCCGATGTATACCAAAACATGAGCTAAGGTTGTGCCTCTGCATTCCACTGAGACATGAAATGCCTCATTATTCTTTCTTCCTCTTGGCGTCAAATCAGCATCCGAAAAACCTTGACCATTATCTGCAGTCAAGCTGGCTACGCAGTTTGGAATTGATCGGCAGATGTTTCTTGGGGTACATGAGCATTTTTTAGGAATTTTACCAAGGCCTTTGCATGCGCCTCGAAACATAGTAGTAAAGCCAACATGGAAATTTTAGATGGAGTTTGCCCCAATTGTTCAACTACATCGTAGTCTCTTCTTTTTATAATCTTTAGAATTTCCTCCATCTCTTTCTGTGAGGTCTCAGGGATAGCCAATAATTGTGCCTTCATCCGGATAGGCTCAATCAAAATACTTTTACCTCGAGTCTCGATGAACTCGGCAGCAGGAATGTCAGTAGGAGTGATAGAAGGGATTATAACAGCTTTGTTAGTTGGAGCATTGGTGGAGATGATTGTGGGACTGGGAATAGCCTTCGGAGGAGCAACAACAACAAGAATAATTATGGGTCTAGAAACTGCTTTTGGGGGAGCAATTTTTGGAGAGAATATCCTTTCGCTTTGGGTAATCTTACTAGTCCCTGCAATATTACTGATATCAGAGTTAACTTTCTTGGAACTGGAATCTTCGGCAGCTGGACAATCTTGCTTGATACCATGGTAGTAGACATCCCCTCCATAATTCCATGGTACGGTTTTGTCTGAAAATACGGGAATGGTCCAGGCATTGTAATTATCAAAGGAGCTACTTTTGGAACTGATGTAATTCTAACGGGTCTTTTGGTGGAGACCCTGGAAGAATTGTCGGAAATGGTCACAATGGAAATATCATTATAAGAAACATGTGGAACAAAAGTCTTTTCGAACAAAATTTCCTTGTTATCTATTAGGCACTGAACGCATGCTTTCAACAAAGGACAACTGGTTGGTGAGGACAAACATAAATGACAGCTTTCATCACAGCCCGGGAAAACACTGGCATTCAATAAGTTCTTTTTGATGGTCAGGAGTGGGGTCATAAGTTCATTAACTTAAGTAACAAACATATCTTCTTCAATGGCGTTGGCATTATGGCTGTGTTTGGGCATAAGGGCAGAAATGACATTGGGCTTTTCTGGCGCATCGAATTCAATCTCTTTGGCTTCGAGGAGGTCTTGTACTTTGTTCTTTAGAGCCCAACAGTTGTTAGTGCCATGGCCGGGACTCTCAGAATGGTATGCGCAATGGGCATTAGGATGATAGTGAGGAGATGTTGTGTTAGGGTTCTTTGGAGCTTCTTTCAAGGTCACCAGGTTGGATCTTAGAAAGTGTGGAAATACTTGAGATATGGTCATGTTAATTCTGGTGAACTGTCTGACTAGTCTTTCCATTCTTGGCTAATTGTTTCTTTGCTGATCAGGCGCATGTTTAGGAATCATAATGGCCCCCACCATTGGACGGAGTTTAACCCTATCTTGATTCCTCTGAGGATACACAAAAACCACTTCTTGCTTTCCGATGAATGGCTTCCTTACTGCGGAAGAGGAAGCATCCTTTTGAATCTTTCCATTCTTTATCCCAGCTTCTACCCTTTCTCCGGTCAATATCAATTCAGTAAAACCCGCTGATGAACTCCCGATTAAGTGATTGAAAAAGTGACCAGACAAGGTGCCCAAAAACATGTCTACCAACTCTCTTTTAGATAGAGGAGGTTGAACTCTTCCGGCCAAGTCTCTCCATTTTTGCGCATAGTCCTTGAAGCCTTCATTTGAAACCATGGCCATACTCTAGAGTTGAGCACGGGTAGGTGCGAGATCAGCATTGTATTGGTATTGTTTGTAAAAGGCTGCAACAAGATCTTCCCAGTTGTGAACATTGGCTCTTTCTAGCCGATAAAACCAGTAAAGTTGAGTTTCAGACAGACTGTCTTGGAAGAAATGTACCCATAAATCTTTGTCAGCGATATGGGGCTGGATTTTCCTCACATAGGACCGGATATGCATTTTGGGGCATGAGACTCCGTCATATTTGGCAAACACAGGTGCTTTTAATTTTGGAGGAATGATAATCCTTGATACTAAGCCCAACTCCTCAAAGTCCAATCTAGGCATTTTTTGGATTTCCATCGCACTTAACGGTTCTTCTAGATGCTTATACTTGTCATCGGCTGGATGATATTGTTCTTCAGAATAGTCTTATTCTTCCTCTTCCTCTTCTGAATTAGACTGAACAACTGTTTCTTTACCCTTCCCATATTGGTTGTCTTTCTCACCGGATGTCGTGGAAAAGTCTAAGGCCCTTCTTGTCTGCCCTTGGAATCTTCTTCCCATGTTCAAAATTCCAGTTATTTTCTTCATCTTCTTTTTCTTCTCTTCCACCAGCAAGGTCTTCAACTCTTCTTGTCCTTTGGCCAGAGTTAAGAACAACTGTTGAAACTGTGCATTCTGAGCTTGGAGGTCTTTCATCATTTGCTCGAGATCCATCTTACTGAAATAAACAGTAGAGAGATGAGGAAACTTGTTGCAAGAAACCTGCTTATGTTATGATGAATGATAAATAAATATGCAATGATTTCAAGGATCTTAAGATTCAAATTTGTTTTAGACAAAAAGGAAACACACGTTATATTAATAGATTAAATATCGAGTACATCAATGCCTTCTTGAGAAAAAAATACAAGAAACTCTAAGATAGAAAGTTAGTACGCATCCTCTTTGGTGCAATGTAAGCATTCAGAGTCTGCTTCTCATGAAGTATCCTAGTGAGTTCCAAAACCTTCTTCTCGCTTGCATAAAATTGGGCTTCGAAAGTATCTCGCTCAACCTTGAGTTGTATCCAATCCCTTTGTAGGTCTTCAAGAGAGGTGGGCATGTCAGGATGTAGGATAGTGTATGGAACATCTCCTTCCATGACAGGCTCTATGATTACCGGGAGAATGGAGGGATAAGGCATCATAAGACCATGGCGAAGACCTTGATCGTCGTTGTCGTAGTCAAATACCAATCCTTGAATCAGCATCTCGTGCGGGCCATCCCTTCGGGCATAACCAAACTGTCTTAAGGATAAGCAGGGGTTATAGGTGATACCTCCCCTAATGCTAAGTAAAGGGACATTGGGGAATTCTCCACAATGGTCTACAATAGTAACATTCTCTATGGATCGGGAGCACCAATGAATGTTTGAATGTTTGAGCGTCATCAACCTTTGTGAGCACCTTGAACCTTGCTCATTCTTTAATACAGATTGGGGAAGATGTGAAATAAACCATCTTGCCAAGAGAGGAGTGCAACATATAAGGACACCTCTTTTCCTCATTGTGCGAGGGTGAAAAGAGTGTAGGATATCCCTAGCAATATAGGCACCGGGTTGCGGGATATGAAGATTTTGACGGTTTTCACATCTATGAGTTGGTCAGGATTTGGAAACAAAACCATCCCATAGATGAGGAGAGCCACAATTTCCTCAAAGGCTTGCAAATCCAAGGAATTCCAACAATTTTAGGATTTCTCAAACAAGATCTTGACACCACTCCTTGTTTCCCAATAAGTTGTGATATCAAATGAGTGCAAGTGTAGAGCTTGAGTAATCTCTTCTGGCTTTGGGTCTCTTTCCGTACCGTTGAAAGGTAGTTGATTGAGAATGGGAATCCTCAAAAATCATAAGAATTCTTCTAAAGTAGGCACAAGTTTATAGTCAGGAAATGTGAAGCAATGGTGTAAAGGATCAAAGAACTGAAAGAGCACATTCATCATGTCCTCATATGTGTTGGAGGAAACCAAGTTAAGTAGGCGACCATGTATCTCGGTGAATGGAGAGTTTTCAGGAATCCTTGAAGCTAGCTCCTTAAGTTATGGAGGGATCCTCACAAAGTTGACTTGAATAGTTTTTCTGCGAAGAGAATCCATATCCTACAAAACAAGAACAAAGATGAATCCCAAAATCCTTGAAATGGTTAGTGAATGTGTATGATGTTATGATGTTCATGATGTTATGTACAAGTATGTATATACAAACAAAATAAACAAGTTCCTAGGTTTAGGCTTGCATGGAGTTTTATAGGTAAGTACCCTCTTGAAGTTTAGTTGGCTCAACCTATCCTAGTAATAGTAACCGGGTTCTAAAGAGCTCAATATCACAGGATTGTTTCCTTGGTCATTGTTTCAGCACAAGCCTCTTTAATGGTGACCTAAATATCCCAAGAAACCAAACCTCAATGAGTGTAGTATTGAGTATCTACCAACTTCGGACTGCACCAAAGTCGGTCATCTCACTACATCCTAAAGGCCAAGTTGGTCAAGTAAAGGTTCTAGAAGTTCATTAGTGCTTTATGACATCACTCAACGGCTCCGTATTCTCTTTGATTAACTCAAAGGCTACCGGTACCCACAAATATGCCGCACTAACATAGCTATTGCTTAGAGCATACCGGTATACCTGCACAGTTCCCACAATGTATTGCTACTTACCTATATTGTATCCCAAATCCAGGTAGAGGATTCAAACCCAAATAAAGAACCAAAATGTAAAGCATACAAGGCAAACAATTTAAGCAAGTAAATGTGATCTAACCCTAAGGTAACCCCACTTTTAGAATATTCCCCAACAGAGTTTCCAGTTCTGTGATACGGTGGGAGAACTGACTTAAAGGTTTTGCGTTTGATCGCAAATGTTGCAGTTAGTAAGAGTCGCCGCCGACTTTTCTTTTATCCTAAAAGAAAGGTGAAAAAGCACAGGAAAGACCTTTGAGATTGTTTCTTGAGTTCGGGGGGTAGATTATGAAAATGGAAGGTATTAGAACCCTTTTCATCCATGGTTTTCCATGGGCTCTTAGTTACTTTCTAGATCACTTGCTTTTGTTTGAAATTGTGCTTTGTGTGGTTTTTGAAAGTATTTTGTAAAGAGGCCATTGTTTAGGCAATCTTTGTAATGATTCTCGTTCGTAAGAATGTATACAAAGATGTTGATCTTTTGAAAATGTTTTCAAGTTTTGTAAGATGTTTTGAAAGTGTAAGTGTTTGTTTTTGAAAATAGCAAGGATGTTTGTTTTGAAATGGAGCAAGTAATTAGGAGCAATTTACCTACTTAAATGTCTTTCTTGTTCATTTTCTTTTCCTTTGACATTGTTGTCTTACCATTAATTTGGTAAGCAACCCTATCTTTGGATGTAAACAGGACGGGTGTGGGTCATTATATAACCATGATTAGCAATGTTGCAAGGTACCTTAGCATTCTTTTTGAGGGACTAAGATCATTTGTAAGGCAACTTAGATAGTGTCATCGAGGGACTATGATCTTGTATTTGCTTGTTTTTTCTAAGATACCTTACATGCGTAATATGTCCATTTTGTATAAGGCAACCAAATGGAATAACCCTATGGGTTCTTGTGTGCAAGTGTATTGTTTTCATGCTTGTTTTTGTCTTGAATTAGGGTTTTCTAAGCATTGATTTTAGTCTTTCCATGCAAACCCTAATTACTAGCATGTTATATAAAAGCGATAAATTGCGAAATTTAAAGTTACTACGCTATTACAAAATTTGTGGGGAGGGGGTGTACAAATTTACAAATGGGGATTGCAAGAAAATTAAACCTAAATATCTATTACAACCATATTGAATATTGTGCAAGAATTGAATAAATAATGTATAAGTGCAAATGAAAAAATAAATGATTTTTTTTGTTATTATGAAATGGTTTTATCTTGACCTAAATAAAGGGGATGATTAATTAAAATTAAATAAAATTAAATCAAACTATTTAAGAAAAGAAATTAATTTGAGTGTTGTACCCCAAAATTTTCCCTCACATATTTCTCAATACATGTCAAGTGAGGTCCTCAAATTGCTCAAGGAAGTCCAAGGGTTGACCAAGGTCCACCGGGATCCTTGTTCAGGTCTGTCATATGGTATGAATTCTTCACAATTGTTTACCAACATGATGTCTTCATCTGGGAACTCGAATTTCATGGACTGGTAGTCATCCATAGTCTGATGAGCAAGGTGATCAGCTAGCACACTGCCCTTTATTGCTTTTTGGGTAGTGTATTGAATGTCGTATTCAGTCAGGATCATCTGCCATCTTGCTATTCTTCCAGAGAGGGCAGGTGTGATCGGTGGATCTGGAACTGACTGTTTAACGCTGGTTCGCGAAGTGTCGCGGAAGCAAGAGTCGCCACCGTCTTTTATTTTCTCCAAATGGAAAGGACAAAAGCACAGAAAAATTCCTTATAGAGATTGCTCTCGGTTCGGGAGGTAGATTATAGAAAGGGAAGGTGTTAGCACCCTTTCTATCCATGGTTATCCATGGGCTCTTAGATACTTGCTCATTGTGTTTTCAAAATTGTTTGTTTGCTTTTCAACTGTGGGTTTTAAAAAAAGTTTCTTTGAAAATTCCAGTTCGACTCTTGTATCAGTCCTCAAGAGTGTTTGAAAAATTGCTTTCGAAAGCTTTTTGAAAAGGTGTCGGTGTGAAAAGTATTTTTGATTTGTTTTGAAATTTAGAGCAAGTATCTAGAGTCGTCTACCTACCCTAAGGAATTCGTCTGTGTAAATGTCCTTTAAAGTAGTGCCATCCCACCATTGAGAGGTAGGTAGCACCACCGTTGGAGGTATTCGGGTCAATTCGAGGTTCGGGACATGGTGATCACCAGAGCAATAAGAAGACACCTTAGAAGCTACCCTCATGCCAGGTTCCCGGATCATGAGGACTTACTAAGACATCCTCTACTCGACGATCACCTTTCGAGGCAAGGCAACAATGAGGCGTACCCTAGGGGTGGTGTGTGATTCGTGTGTCATGTTCATTTGCATTTATCTTGTTCATGTCAAAGTGATCTATGCGTTTGTTTTTATTTTTGTCATTCATTCTTGCATGCATTTATTTAACAGTTAAAAAGTTGTGGAATTAAAAGTTCTAAACTATTACAAAAGGCGCGGGTCCACATCGCCAAAATTTCTAGAACCCGATTTGACATAAAATAAAGTAAAGTGCGAGAAATTAAAATGTCCGAGTTTACAAGGCTTTGGGAGAGGTACATTAATATTATAAGAAACGAAATAAAACGCGCGAATTGAAATAAGATTGGAAACGAGGGCGTTGGACCCTTTTTTAATTAAACTAAATTAAGCGATTGAATTAATTAAATTAAAATGAAAAAGAAATTGTTTTTTTTGATGTTTTGGTGTTTATGATTTTTTAATAAGAGAATTAAATGAGATTGAAATTAAATTGAGAAATTAACCCTAATTCTAATTTTTTATTTATTAAGAAAAAAAATATTAAAGTTAAACCTAAATTAACCTAATTATTTACATGCAATTTTGATTTATAAAAATAAATAATATTTTAATAATTAATTATTGTGAAAGAAAAGAAAAAAAGATAAACAATTGATCAAACCATAATTCTACAAATTTTAGGTTTTATTGAAAAAATATTAAGTTTTGACCTAAATTAAAACTAAAATCAATTAATATTATTTATTTACAAAAAAACAAAATAACATTAAATAAAAATATTTATTTTTGCCTCTTTTCTGATTTTTATATTGTTTTTATGTTTTTTATGAAAATAATTAAATTAAAGAACTAATTAAAAATAATAATTGAAATCAAAATATAAAAAAAATAATGAAAGGAAATATAAAAGAAACTTGCAAACCTTGGGGGGTTCTGTCCCCAGTTGGAGGTGAATTGTTAGCATTTTAAGCCCATTAAGGTTTTGGCCTTGTTGACCTTTTGACTAGCATGCCTGTGGATTGACTGAGGTTCACCATAGTCTTTGAATCATGGCCTTTGATTGAGTGCAGTGGGACATGTGGCGCGTTGGATTGAGGAGCACATGGTGGAACCTTGTATTGAATCTGCATAGGATAACAATTGGAAAAATAATATTGGAAAGGGTGGGAGACCTGGGATCGAACCCAGGTCCTGTTGGTTACCATACACATGCCTAACCAATTGAACCAAGCGCGCCTTTTGATTATTCTATGGCCAATAAACAATATAATATAACACAAACATTAGTGGAAAATTAGCGCGTAAAATTTGAATGTTCCAATCAGCAGCCTACACATCATGGTCTTCTTCCCTAATGCATTTTTTTCTGAAACAAAAAAGAAATTGGCAACGGTTTTGAACTGTCCCCTTATACCCCATTCTGGAAAATAGCGACTAGCTCCTGGCGTCACATAAATTAGGCGCGAGGGATGTGTTGTGTTCGTCCAAGCACGCTGAATTCAACCATGGCATTATGGTGTCTCAATTTTACCATATTACGAAACGCCCAAATTAGAACCTGAAAAACCCTAATACTCATCCATGGCAAATCTTCATACAATGCACAAAAACTCAATTCAATCACATGGTTAGTTTCAGAATCATCTAATTAACACAAATCAAGAACAAAAATGCATGGATATGGCCTAAATAACAAAACACGATTATCCCAAAAGAGTGATACAGTTTGACTTATATCTACCAATTCTCAAGGTTTCAGGCTATGCTATTGATTCAATCTCCTTCCTTGAAGCCTCAGCAAGCCAATGGAATAGATATTTTGACTTGAATCGCCCTCCAACTTAGTTTTCAGTATTGGAGTTTTCTTGAAAAAATTCAAGTTTGCTTATGGCTCTTCTGCGCAGCTTCGACCTTCTATGCATTAGGGTTGCACTATGTATATATGGGTGAGTGATTAGGGTAAGAATTCAAAGCCAAAGGATCAAGGAATTGATGGAGAGGATATTGATTTTCATGGCAAAATATTTTCTAATCTTTTCATGCAAACTTAGTTCAAATCATGGCTAATTAACAAGATTCTTTCCAAATCTGATTATACACAAAATCTTGAGATTATTTCATGCACAAAAAGATTCAAAAAATTAGGTTTAGTATTTTTCACCTATTTAATTTAATTAATTGAATTATTAATAATTAAAAATCCAAATAAATAAATAAAAATGATAAAAAACTTCCCTTTGGGACAAATGGTCGTGCACATGCCTTGTGTGATGAATTGTGGAAGAAAAAGAGGCCCATTAGCAATTTTAGGTCATTTGAATCAATGTTGACTTTTCAAAATATTCAAAAATTTCCCAACTTCCACAAGGCATAACTTGCTAAATGTTTAAGCTTTGCTCATGTTCTTGGACATTTTGGAAAGGTCTTTGAGTCCTCTAACCAATGCCTTTGGTCCCATGTCATTTTGATTTACCAATCTCAAGTTATGGCCTTTGACTTAAAGTCCCTTTTTGTTGACTTTTGAAAATGACCTATAATGTTGAAATTGATAACTTTTTGTGAGAGCATTTCTTGGACTTGAAGTATGAATAGGAGTTGTAGGAAATGTCTTTCTCTTCAAAATGAGCTTTTGAGGGAATTTTTCTGATAATCCATGTGAAAGTTATGCCCTGGTCAAGTTACAGTTGACTTTTTCAACTGTCCAAATAAGGAAACTTTTGCATCTTGATGATTTTTGAGCCAAGCTTTGGGAATCATGATCAAGCATTGATCAAATGATGTTTGTGGCTTCAAAATGAGATGTTGACCAAAAATTTGAACTTTTGACTGTCAAATGACCATTTTGCCCCTACAGTTGACTGTAGTGCAATTAGGGTTTTTGACTGTGCAATTTTGTGCTGTAAGTCTTGAAACTTGGTATGAGGATGCTTGACCATGTTTATAGGCATATGGGACTTGATTGGACCCTTGGAAACCTCATTTTATTTGTCAGAACCAAAACCCTAGTTTTTGACTGTTAGGAGGCCCTTGAACTGTGCAACCCTTGGAGAACTTTTTGAACCTTTGACTTGGAAAATTTTGAAGAATATGGGAGGGCAAATTTTGGGGTACAACAGTTGCCCCTGTTCAATCTTCTTAGACCTGAGGATGCAGATTGGCTGACGTGCCTTTCGTAATCCGAAGGTGGAAGATGATTGAACACTAGAGTGCCCCGAAATTTGCGCTCACATAATAGTGTGATGGTGGGAATGGGCTTATAGATGCCATTTGGAGACTGATGGATAGGATGATGGGCTTATAGATGCCATGCTAAGAGATGATGGATAGGTGGATGGGCTTATAGATGCCATCTGGATGTTGATCGCGTAAGAGATTCCTTAGCGAGAACTTGCGTACCTGCAAAAGAAAAGGATTACCTGACCTGTTACAGGAGCTGGTCTTCAAATTTTTGTATAGATGTGTCCTGACTGGTTACAGGAGCTGGATCTGGAGCTTTAAACGGTGATGAATGAACCAGGGATGGTTACTACCTCAATAGGAGCGGTGAGAGAACCTTGGACGACTTCAACCTCAACAGCAATCGTTGAGAGAATCTTGGGATGATTACTACCTCCGCAGGATCGGGGAGAGAACCATAGGCGACTACAACCTCAATAGCAATCATTGATAGAATCTTGGGTAACTTTAACTTCAACAACAATCGTTGAGCGAATCTTGGGATGATTACTACCTCCGCAGGATCGGGGAGAGAACCATAGGCGACTACAACCTCAATAGAAATCATTGAGAGAATCTTGGATAACTTCAACTTCAACAACAATCATTGAGCGAATCTTGGGATGATTACTACCTCCGCAGTATCGGGGAGAGAACCACAGGCGACTACAACCTCAACAGCAATCATTGAGAGAATCTTGGATAACTTCAACTTCAACAGCAATCGTTGAGCGAATCTTGGGATGATTACTACCTCCGCAGTATCGGGGAGAGAACCACAAGCGACTACAACCTCAATAGCAATCATTGAGAGAATCTTGGATAACTTCAACTTCAACAGCAATCGTTGAGCGAATCTTGGGATTACCACCTCCGCAGTATCGGGGAGAGAACCATAGGCGACTACAACCTCAATAGCAATCATTGAGAGAATCTTGGATAACTTCAACCTCAACAGCAATCGTTGAGAGAATCTTGGGATGATTATTACCTCCGCAGGATCGGGGAGAGAACCACAGGCGACTACAACCTCAACAACAATCATTGAGAGAATCTTGGATAACTTCAACTTCAACAGCAATCGTTGAGCGAATCTTGGGATGATTACTACCTCCGCAGTATCGGGGAGAGAACCACAGGCGACTACAACCTCAATAGAAATCATTGAGAGAATCTTGGATAACTTCAACTTCAACAGCAATCGTTGAGCGAATCTTGGGATTACCACCTCCGCAGTATCGGGGAGAGAACCATAGGCGACTACAACCTCAACAGCAATCATTGAGAGAATCTTGGATAACTTCTACTGAGTCTTCATCAGGAAAATCTGTTAGGGGTCGATTTAACTGGACTAGAGAAGGCTTTGGACTGGATAAGAAACATAAAATCTTAGGGTCGATTAACTGAACCGGTCTAGGTCTTGAAATGTCTTCAACTGGATAAGAAACAGGGAGATCTTAGGGTCGATCTGACTGAACCAGAGAAGGCCTTTGACTGGATAAGAAACAGAGAAATCTTTGGAGTTGATTTAACTGAACCGGTCTAGGTCTTGAAATGTAGCTGAGAACTTTAACTGGCTTTTTCCTGAAAGGTAAAGGTCAGTCATATGCAATGCATGATATGAATCAAGCAATGATGTTCTCAACATAAATGAGATTTGTGAGATGTGATGCGTATATGCATGCTATAATGATGGAAGTGCGATGTTTATGAATGTATCTTTGTCGTCTAGGAAAGTAAATCCTTGACGGGTGCCGGGAAATCACTCTTGGGCTGATGTTGAAGAATAGATTTCTGCCTCCATTGGGGATGATAGTTGCAAGAATTCCGGTGGAAGAAGATAACTCCGTTGGGGAATAAACTTGGCGAATGAAATATTCTGCGGGGAGAAAAAGTACTCTAACGGTCTTGCTGGGAAGCAATACTCTGTGGGAGAGAGGTACTTTGCTGGAATGTTGATAATAACTTGCTGGGGATACCCTTGTTGTGTTGGAAGTGTTGATAGACTTCGCTGGGGATACCCTTGTTGTGTTGGAAGTGTTAAAAGACTTCGCTGGGGATAAGAAGACTTTGCCGAGGACGGTCTTTCCGTGGCTTTTGGCTGAGGATAACCCAGTTATATCCTGGTAAGGAAATAACTCTTTGAATAGAGCCGGGAGACGCGTTCGTGCTCCGTGGGGATAAGCTCCCCGAATCTACTGGGGATAAGCTTACTGCTTGGGGAGATGGATTCCAACTTTCTTGGGGAAACTGGATTGGACTCTCCTGGGGAAGTATTGAACTGTATTGGTTATGTTCTTCAACGGAACCTACCTTGATACCTTGGAGGATAGAACAATCAGATTGCTTAGACAACTCTTTATTGCCCCTGTTTCTGATGTGGGAGAGGAAGATACCTGTGGAGGTGCTTGGTAGTTGTTGATGGACAAACCTTCTTCTGGTAGGCAAGTGACGAGATGACAGGGCATAGTCGTACGCTTTAATCCCTAATTTTGCCTGGACCGCCCTTTCGGGTTTTCAGTCCACCGGGATACCCATTTTTGCCCAAGCCGCCTTTTTGGGTTTTCGACTTGCCGGGTGTACAGATTTTTCCATTTTATCCCTTATTTTTTCCCGAACCCTTTTGGTTCGCCGGGAAGCCCTTATTTTTGCCTAGGTACGTCAACCTAGCGGGTCTTTGACTTTGCGTAGTATTTTTCGACTATGTCCGTGCTTTCAGAATGTAGGGAGTTGCCCCTGTTAGAAGTGTTTTGCCATGCCACCCGAAGATGTTTGATCGGGCAAGATTCATCGTTGGAGTGCCCCAGGTGACTCAGATGGATATTTGCCCCAAGCTGGTGGGCCTTTTGAGAGATTCTCTGAATCTTGACTTAACTGCCCCAGATGATGGACCATGATCATGTCTGCCCCTTGATTGGAAGTGCTTTTGTTCACTAGGTATTCATCGTGCAAATTTCCCTGCTGTTCAAACAAATAGTCATATGCAAACAATGTTATATCAAAAATGCAAAGCTTATGTCTGTCCTGAAGATTTTGAAAATGCATTCTTTTTCATAAAACAAGTGAATGTTTGTAAAACATGATGTCAACTTCGTATTTACCGTAGGCCTTAAGGAGTCAGGATACCTTTCGTTACAGTATGCTTTCGAACTAACCCATGCTTCAGCTAGGACTTTTAAGGGTTATAACGTGGCCTGGCTCACGGTTTAAGAAACAAAGGATAAAGGCTCAAATTTTATTTGTACCCACCCGCTCTTCGTGATGTTCTCCAAACCTAAACCCAGTTGATCATACGTTAGACCTTGTTTGAGTCTTTGCTCTGATTTTCCGGTGATGATTCGGATGTTGATAACTTATTTTGAATAGGCAGTCATTCCTTTTTTGTTGAGGGTTTGTAAGACCTCTTTCTTGATTTTTTTTATCCCTTTCTTTTTTGCCTGAACTGTTTCCTTTTTTGGAATTACAGTCAGCGGGATGCCCCAGTTTTGTAAGTCTCCTTCATGGGTTTTGACTTAATGGTTTTTATTATTTTTTGAGATAATGACTGCCTTTCTTTATTGATTATTCGGAACCATCACTGTCTTTCTTTGTTTTGTAAGGACCTCTTTGGTGCCATTCATTATGCACTTGGATCAACTGAGAGAACTACCCTGCCCCAGGTTATGATTAAGGGTTTTAATTTTCGAAAAGAAAAACTCCTACTTCTTTGGCTCAAAGGGGTTGACGAGGGATTATCTTCCTTATTACTCCAGTGTTTAGGAATTGAAACAATGCCTGTACCTCATCAGCGGGGTCCGTTCAAAAGCATACTGTCAAGATCGTGGTATCGTTTTCGTCATCCTCCCTCAAGAGGCTTAGAATTAATGAGAGTTGATCATCAGAAAAAATATGAAAACAATTTGCATATAGTGAATACGAATATATTGCTTCAAAACAGACATATGCGATGCATTAATGAAATAACAACGTTCTAATATGAGTAAATGTTTGAACAAAAGAAAATTACAACTTGAACATTCGAATGAACAAAGGTCTTTTCATCTCAGGGCTTGTCACTTCAAATGGTGAGCCTTGGAGGGATGGTAGAAAAATTCTGCCTGACCATCTTGTGTGAACTCTAATGCCCCTTCATCAATCAGGTCCTGGATCTTGTTCTTCAGAGCCCAACACTCATTTGTATCATGTCCTGGACAGGAAGAGTGGTAGGCACACCTTTTATTGGGATCATAAGCAGGATGTGCTGTGTTGGGACTCTGGGGATGTGCCCTTAATGTGATCAAATTCAATCTCAACAGGCGTTGTAAAGCTTGAAACAGCGACATGTTGAGTGGGGTGAACTGCCTCCTGGACTTGTCGGGCTGAAGCCGGTGAGGTTGATGCTGAATTTGTGACACTGGAGCCATTCGAGGAGCTCTCCCCTTATCTCCTTGTCTCAAAGGTGGTTGAACGATGACTGGCTTTTTACCCTTAGATGTTTGCCCCAGTTGGTTACTCTGAAGCAGTTGGTTGACGAGAACCCCGAGCTCTTCTTGTCTTTGGGCTAAGCCTTGAATGATAGTCACCTGCCCTAACATCTGGACCTTCAATGCATCCACCTCAGCTTGTAGGTGTTTCAGTCTTTCATCCTCAGCACTGTTCCTGACAAAGGTCCCCATGAGAAGTGTCCTTAGCTCCTCCTGCCCCTTGGATAGATTCAGGAGGATCTCCCCGAACCGAGTCTCTTGAGCAAGAAGGTCCTGGTTATCTTGTTGGGAAGCCATTACTGAAATAAACAGCGGGAAAGGTGAGTGACCCGCAACAAAGATACCTGATATATATGATATGCATGCAATGTTTTCAAGGACCTCGCGGGGTAAACAAGAAAATTTGTTAGAATTTGGGTCCGGTAGCTTGATTGAAGGAAACCCATGTTATTGAGAATTCTTCTTCAAGGGTCAAAGGCTCACCATATCCAGTGGGTCATAGCCCCTGACTTTAATCATCATGTCTGGTTTTGATTTCCAAACAACCTTGGTTAGGGGAACCTTCTTCAGGAGTCAGAGCTCACCATATCAAGTGGGTCATAGCCCCTGACAACCTTGGCTAGAGGAAAATAAATCCTCTTTGCCCCTTGCTGGGATAGTTGATTCACCATGACCTGCATCACAAGCCCTTGAGATCCTTGAAATGAGTTAGGATGTATGCAATGGTATGATGTTATGGTATGCATGGGGTAATGTGAGTAGCCCTGTTATGAGTCCCAATTAAGGACTGCAAACCAAAACCTGCAAGAAACTTAGTAGACCCTGTCATGAGTCCCAATTAAGGACTATAAACGAAACCTGCAAGAAACTCGGTAGACCTTGTTATGAGTCCTAATTAAGGACTACAAACAAAACCTGCAAGAAGCTCAAGTGTCAGACAACAAGCATGCAAATAGTCAAGTACGAAGGCACACAAGTCACACAAGAGAAACCCTTAGAGTTTAGGCCAGCATGGGGTCTGGGTATTACCCTCTTGAAGTTGGTGGGCTCAACCTGTCCTATTAGAAGTAACCGGGTTGTAAGGGTCCCAATATCACGGGATTGCTTTCATTGTTCATCGTTTCGATTTAGCCACTGAACTGGCGACCGAAATATTCCAGGAAAGCAACCCTCAATTGAGTGTAGTATCGAGTATCAACCAACCTCGGACTGCACCAAAGTCAGTTATCTCACTACCCTAAAGAGGCCAAGATAGTTCAATTAAGGTTCCTAAGGTCTGTTGATGCTTCACGACACCACGCGGAGGCCCCGTACTCTCCTTGACTGAACTCAAGGGTTACCGGTACACACCAAAGTGCCACATCAATGTAGCAGACTGTTTCAACCATGTCGGTATACCCCGCACAGTTCCCTCACAGCCTTGTTGCTACTTTCTAAGAAGGTATCCCCAGATCTGGGTTAGGATCTATAGAACTCCCAAGACAGTCCCACAATTTAAAGCAAGCAAATCAATACAATTGAAAACACAGTTATGAACTAACCCTAAGGTACACCTCACTTTATAAAGTTTTCCCCAGCAGAGTCGCCAGTTCTGTGATCGGTGGATCTGGAACTGACTGTTTAACGCTGGTTCGCGAAGTGTCGCGGAAGCAAGAGTCGCCACCGTCTTTTATTTTCTCCAAATGGAAAGGACAAAAGCACAGAAAAATTCCTTATAGAGATTGCTCTCGGTTCGGGAGGTAGATTATAGAAAGGGAAGGTGTTAGCACCCTTTCTATCCATGGTTATCCATGGGCTCTTAGATACTTGCTCATTGTGTTTTCAAAATTGTTTGTTTGCTTTTCAACTGTGGGTTTTAAAAAAAGTTTCTTTGAAAATTCCAGTTCGACTCTTGTATCAGTCCTCAAGAGTGTTTGAAAAATTGCTTTCGAAAGCTTTTTGAAAAGGTGTCGGTGTGAAAAGTATTTTTGATTTGTTTTGAAATTTAGAGCAAGTATCTAGAGTCGTCTACCTACCCTAAGGAATTCGTCTGTGTAAATGTCCTTTAAAGTAGTGCCATCCCACCATTGAGAGGTAGGTAGCACCACCGTTGGAGGTATTCGGGTCAATTCGAGGTTCAGGACATGGTGATCACCAGAGCAATAGGAAGACACCTTAGAAGCTACCCTCATGCCAGGTTCCCGGATCATGAGGACTTACTAAGACATCCTCTACTCGACGATCACCTTTCGAGGCAAGGCAACAGTGAGGCGTACCCTAGGGGTGGTGTGTGATTCGTGTGTCATGTTCATTTGCATTTATCTTGTTCATGTCAAAGTGATCTATGGGTTTGTTTTTATTTTTGTCATTCATTCTTGCATGCATTTATTTAACAGTTAAAAAGTTGCGGAATTAAAAGTTCTAAACTATTACAAAAGGCGCGGGTCCACATCGCCAAAATTTCCAGAACCCGATTTGACATAAAATAAAGTAAAGTGCGAGAAATTAAAATGTCCGAGTTTACAAGGCTTTGGGAGAGGTACATTAATATTATAAGAAACGAAATAAAACGCGCGAATTGAAATAAGATTGGAAACGAGGGCGTTGGACCCTTTTTTAATTAAACTAAATTAAGCGATTGAATTAATTAAATTAAAATGAAAAAGAAATTGTTTTTTTTTATGTTTTGGTGTTTATGATTTTTTAATAAGAGAATTAAATGAGATTGAAATTAAATTGAGAAATTAACCCTAATTCTAATTTTTTATTTATTAAGAAAAAAAATATTAAAGTTAAACCTAAATTAACCTAATTATTTACATGCAATTTTGATTTATAAAAATAAATAATATTTTAATAATTAATTATTGTGAAAGAAAAGAAAAAAAGATAAACAATTGATCAAACCCTAATTCTACAAATTTTAGGTTTTATTGAAAAAATATTAAGATTTGACCTAAATTAAAACTAAAATCAATTAATATTATTTATTTACAAAAAAACAAAATAACATTAAATAAAAATATTTATTTTTGCCTCTTTTCTGATTTTTATATTGTTTTTATGTTTTTTATGAAAATAATTAAATTAAAGAACTAATTAAAAATAATAATTGAAATCAAAATAAATAAATAAAATAATGAAAGGAAATATAAAAGAAACTTGCAAACCTTGGGGGGTTCTGTTCCCAGTTTGAGGTGAATTGTTAGCATTTTAAGCCCATTAAGGTTTTGGCCTTATTGACCTTTTGACTAGCATGCCTGTGGATTGACTGAGGTTCACCATAGTCTTTGAATCATGGCCTTTGATTGAGTGCAGTGGTACATGTGGCGCGTTGGATTGAGGAGCACATGGTGGAACCTTGTATTGAATCTGCATAGGATAACAATTGGAAAAATAATATTGGAAAGGGTGGGGGACCTGGGATCGAACCCATGTCCTGTTGGTTACCATACACATGCCTAACCAATTGAACCAAGCGCGCCTTTTGATTATTCTATGGCCAATAAACAATATAATATAAAACAAACATTAGTGGAAAATTAGCGCGTAAAATTTGAATGTTCCAATCAGCAGCCTACACATCATCGTCTTCTTCCCTAATGCATTTTTTTCTGAAACAAAAAAGAAATTGGCAACGGTTTTGAACTGTCCCCTTATACCCCATTCTGGAAAATAGCGACTAGCTCCTGGCGTCACATAAATTAGGCGCGAGGGATGTGTTGTGTTCGTCCAAGCACGCTGAATTCAACCATGGCATTATGGTGTCTCAATTTTACCATATTACGAAACGCCCAAATTAGAACCTGAAAAACCCTAATACTCATCCATGGCAAATGTTCATACAATGCACAAAAACTCAATTCAATCACATGGTTAGTTTCAGAATCATCTAATTAACACAAATCAAGAACAAAAATGCATGGATATGGCCTAAATAACAAAACACGATTATGCCGAAAGAGTGATACAGTTTGACTTATATCTACCAATTCTCAAGGTTTCAGGCTATGCTATTGATTCAATCTCCTTCCTTGAAGCCTCAGCAAGCCAATGGAATAGATATTTTGACTTGAATCGCCCTCCAACTTAGTTTTCAGTATTGGAGTTTTCTTGAAAAAATTCAAGTTTGCTTATGGCTCTTCTGCGCAGCTTCGACCTTCTATGCATTAGGGTTGCACTATGTATATATGGGTGAGTGATTAGGGTAAGAATTCAAAGCCAAAGGATCAAGGAATTGATGGAGAGGATATTGATTTTCATGGCAAAATATTTTCTAATCTTTTCATGCAAACTTAGTTCAAATCATGGCCAATTAACAAGATTCTTTCCAAATCTGATTATACACAAAATCTTGAGATTATTTCATGCACAAAAAGATTCAAAAAATTAGGTTTAGTATTTTTCACCTATTTAATTTAATTAATTGAATTATTAATAATTAAAAATCCAAATAAATAAATAAAAATGATAAAAAACTTCCCTTTGGGACAAATGGTCGTGCACATGCCTTGTGTGATGAATTGTGGAAGAAAAAGAGGCCCATTAGCAATTTTAGGTCATTTGAATCAATGTTGACTTTTCAAAATATTCAAAAATTTCCCAACTTCCACAAGGCATAACTTGCTCAATTTTTAAGCTTTTCTCATGTTCGTTGACATTTTGGAAAGGTCTTTGAGTCCTCTAACCAATGCCTTTGGTCCCATGTCATTTTGATTTACCAATCTCAAGTTATGGCCTTTGACTTAAAGTCCCTTTTTGTTGACTTTTGAAAATGACCTATAATGTTGAAATTGATAACTTTTTGTGAGAGCATTTCTTGGACTTGAAGTATGAAGAGGAGTTGTAGGAAATGTCTTTCTCTTAAAAATGAGCTTTTGAGGGAATTTTTCTGATAATCCATGTGAAAGTTATGCCCTGGTCAAGTTACAATTGACTTTTTCAACTGTCCAAATAAGGAAACTTTTGCATCTTGATGATTTTTGAGCCAAGGTTTGGGAATCATGATCAAGCATTGATCAAATGATGTTTGTGGCTTCAAAATGAGATGTTGACCAAAAATTTGAACTTTTGACTGTCAAATGACCATTTTGCCCCTACAGTTGACTGTAGTGCAATTAGGGTTTTTGACTGTGCAATTTTGTGCTGTAAGTCTTGAAACTTGGTATGAGGATGATTGACCATGTTTATAGGCATATGGGACTTGATTGGACCCTTGGAAACCTCATTTTCTTTGTCAGAACCAAAACCCTAGTTTTTGACTGTTAGGAGGCCCTTGAACTGTGCAACCCTTGGAGAACTTTTTGAACCTTTGACTTGGCAAATTTTGAAGAATATGGGAGGGCAAATTTTGGGGTACAACAACAGGCTTCTCGAATATGTATTTAATTGGATTCATCTTGGATATCAACAAGGTAGTATGGGTCAACATATACTGTCTTAGCCGGCGAGCAGACCATGCCAGAGCGCAACAAGTTTTCTCAAGCAGTGAATATCTGGTTTCACAGTCAACTTTTTGCTCAGGTAATATATTGCATGCTCTTTTTGGCAGACTCGTCATGCTGCCCCAGCACACACCCCATTGAATTTTCTAAGACAGTTAGATACATGATCAAAGGTCTTCCCTCGACTGGAGGCATCAAAACAGAAGGCTCTTGAAGGTACTCTTTGATCCTGTCGAAGGCAGCCTGGAAATCGTCGTTCCAATCCAAAACTTGATCTTTCTTCAGTAATTTGAAGATTGGTTCACAAGTAGCGGTTAGGTGAGAGATGAATCTGGCGATGTAGTTTAGCCGTCCTAAGAATCCTCTAACTTCCTTCTCGGTGCGAGGAACATGCATTTATTGTATTGCTTTTACCTTTTCATGGTCCACTTCGATACCTTTGCTGCTGACAATGAAGCCTAGGAGTTTACCGAACCTCACTCCAAATGTGCATTTACTCGGGTTCAACCTTAGTTTGTATTTCTTCACTCTTTCAAACAGTTTCTGAAAATGGTCAAGGTGTTCCTCTGTAGTTTGAGATCTGGCTATCATGTCATCCATGTAGACCTCTATCTCATGATGGATCATACCGTGAAACAGAGCTACCATGGCGCGCTGATAAGTTGCCACGACGTTCTTCAGCCTAAATGGCATAACTTTGTAACAGAACATGCCTCACTGTATGACGAAGGTCATTTTGTCCATGCCCTCAGGTGACACCTTGATTTGATTGTACCCAGAGAAACCATCCATGAAGGAGAATACTCTATGGTGTGCAGTGTTATCAACCAGAATATCGATATGGGGAAGCGGGAAATTATCCTTAGGGCTTGCCCTATTTAAATATCTGTAATCCACACACATGCGTACTTTACCATCCTTTTTAGGCACTGGAACAACATTGGCGACCCATTGTGGATATGAGGTGACAACTAAGAATCCAACGTTGAACTGCTTCATGACTTCAGTCTTGATCTTCTCTGACATTTCTGGCTGCATGCGACAAACTTTCTGTTTTACCGGAGGGTAGTATTCTTTTGTCGGAAGACGATGGACCACGATATCAGCGTCAAGTCCTGGCATGTCTTTGTATGACCAGGAAAAGACCTCAACATAGTCATGTAGTAACCGAGTTAAGCTCTTCTTGACACTAGGTTCCAGATTGGCACCTACCTTGACTTCTTTCTTGTCCTCTTCGGTACCTAAGTTAACTGTGTCAACCGGTTCTTCATGGGGTTGTATGGTCCTTTCTTCCTGTTGTAGTAACCTGGCTAGTTCCCCTGGCACCTCACAATCTTCCTCACCTTCGTCTTTGGCTTGATATATCGGATTTTCAAAGTCACAATAGGCCATAGCAGAATCGTTACCCATGGGATCCTGAGTGGATGTGGATCTATATTTTGATATGTGAGTGTGTGTAAGAGCATAGTTATCTTTGAAAAATAAAAATGTAGAAAAAGAAGAATAAAGAGCGTAAAATTTGCATACAAAAATGTCCATGATTTATTGATGACATATCAAAATGAAGTAATAACCCCCACAAATGGATCGTTGTGCCTCGGGTAAGACACAAGGCTTTAAAGTCTAAATTGTTTAATTATTACAAGCCCAAAAAAATTTTAAAGACAATTATTGTTGGATAAAATTAATAGGGACAAATTCTTTGGCCTTCCAGTTGTTGAGTCCTCCGCTGATAGTTGGAAAATCCATTCTTCCAGGTCACAATTGTCATCACTATCTTCCACTGTGTTGACTCCATGGTTGCTGATCCGCAAAGGTGGTCCCCCGACATGAGCATGACGAACAACTTTCTGGGATCCTAAAGTAAAATCCAAACCAAATTTGTCATATTTGTAGGGAATATCTGGGAGTTGACCCCAAATGGTACACCCACCTTCTTCGAATACTGCCTTGGCATCTTTTAGAGAAGCCATCTTCAGCGGAGGTCTGGTAATCTTCGGGACTTTAGAAACAATCTTGGTTGTCGCAACTGTTTGTGGGGATTCCTTGAAATGCTGACACGAAGTTTCGATGAATTCACCATCCATTTCCACATACCTAAAGGAGTTCAGGTGACTGACCATATATTCTTCCTCTCCATGGACATTGGTGATTTTTCCCTTGATTGGGTACTTCAACATCTGATGTAATGTAGAGGTGACGACACCAACGTCATGAATCCAAGGTCGGCCTAATAAATAGGAATAAGAAGGGCGAATATCCATCACATAGAAAGTTGAATCGAAGGTCTAAGTTCCAACTTTGATGGGGATGTCCACCTCCCTGTGCACCATTCTTTTCGAACCATCAAAGGCCCTTACCACTATATTGCTTGGTTTTAAAGTCAGACCTTCACAGTCTAGTCTACCCAGAGCCTTCTTAGGCAGAACATTCAATGATGAACTAGTATCTACCAAGACATGGGCTAAAGTAGTGCCCCTGGATTCGACAAAGACATGCAACACCTCATTGTGTTTCCTCCCTCTAGGTGTCAGATCAGCATCAGAAAAGCCCAAACAGTTATCAGCTGTCAAACTAGCCACACAATCTTCGAATTGGTCAGCAGAGGTTTCCTGTGGCACATGGGAAGTTTTAAGAAATTTCACCAAGGCCTTCGCATGATCTTCGGAGTACAACAATAAAGCTAGCATATAAATCTTTGAAGGGGTCTTCCCTAGCTGCTCGACTACATTGTAGTCGCTTCTCTTTATAATTTTCAAAATTTCTTCCATCTCTTTCTTGGAAGCCTCTGGGATAGATACTAACTGCGCCTTCATCCGGACAGGCTCAACGAAAATGTCTTTGCCCCGAGTCTCGGTCAACTCGATGATAGGGGTGTCAACAGGGGTAATCACAGGAACTGTAGTAGTAATGTCAGCAGGAACAAAAGCAGGAATGATCATAGGACCGGTAACAGCTTTCGGAGGAGCAATCTCAGGGGAGAACACTCTTCCACTTTTGGTTATTTTGCTGGTTCCCATGATGTTGCCAATGTCGGGGTCAGCCTTCTCAAAAACCGGGTCTTCAACCAGCCATTCTTGCTTGACGTCGTGGTAGTAGACGTCACCCCCATAGTTCCAAGGAACAGTTTTGTCTGAGGAGTACGGGATTGGCCCTGGAATAGTAATTATCAGTGGAGTCACCTTCGGAACAGATGTAATCCTAACGGGTCTTTTGGTGGAGACCCTGGGAGGATTGGCAGAAATGGTTATTATTGAAACATCCTTGTAAGAAATGGTTGGAACGAGAGTCTTTTCAAACAAAATCTCTTTGTCATCCATCAGGCACTGGACACCTGCCTTCAATAAATGACAACCAGTCGGTAGAGATAAACAGAGGTGGAAGCCTTTGCCACAACCCGGAAATAAATTGGCCTTCAACAGGTTCCTTTTGACAGTTAAGAGGGGAGTAACAAGTATATCAACAACAATAACAAACACATCATCTTCAAGAACGTTAACACCACGACCGTGCTTGGGCATAGGAGCAGTGATAACATTTGGGATCTCAGGAGCATCAAATTCAATTTCCTCTGCCTTGAGAAGGTCTTGCACCTTGTTTTTCAAAGCCCAACAATCGTTTGTATCATGACCATCACTTCTCGAATGGTAAGCACAACGAGTATTTGGGTTATAACGGGGAGAGGAAGTGTTGGGATTATTTGGAGCTTCCCGCAAGATTACCAAATTATATTTCAACAAATGCGGAAAGATTTGAGACATCGTCATATTTATCCGGGTAAACTATCTTACCGACCTTTCCGTCCTAGACTGATTATTCCTTTGTTGAGTAGGTACAAGCTTAGAGATCATGATAGCCCCTACCGCTGGACGGTGTTCACTTCTGTCTTGATTCCTATGGACATATGAAACACTGACCTCCTTCTTTCCGATAAAGGGCTTCTTTATCGCACTCGAGGATGCATCTTTTTGAATTTTGCCACTTTTTATACCCGCTTCTACCCGTTCACCGGTCATGATTAATTCGGTAAACCCAGCCGAGGAGCTTCCGATCAGGTGTTTGAAGAATGGACTAGATAGCGTGCCTAAGAACATATCCACCAATTCTCTGTCAGATAGAGGGGGTTGGACCCTTCCCGCGAGATCTCACCATTTTTGAGCATAGGTTTTGAAACCTTCACCTGTACCCATAGACATGCCTAGCAACTGTGTCCGTGTTGGAGCTAAGTTAGCATTATACTGGTATTTCTTGTAAAAAGCGGCTGCCAAATCTTCCCAATTGCAGATGTTGGTCCCTTCCAACTGATAGAGCCAATCCAACTGCGTTCCTGACAAGCTTTCTTGGAAGATATGCACCCATAGATTCCTATCCGCAGTATGGGGTTGAATTTTCCTGACGTATAATCTCAAATGCAGCTTTGGACAAGAGACACCGTCATATTTAGCGAAAGTGGGGACCTTGAATTTCCGCGGTATGACAACCCCTGAGACAAGTCCTAACTCCTCATAATCCAACCCGGATACCTCCTGGATCTCCATAGCATTGAGGCGATCTTCCAACTGTTTGTATTTGTCGTCAGCTGGAGGATACTGCTCTTCAGAGTAGTCAACCTCTTCTTCCTCTTCAGATTCTGGAGGGTCAATCACTTCCTTGTTTTTCCCTTCTTAATTATCCCTTTCACCCGATGATGTTGCAAAGTCTAGAGTCTGTCTGGCTGGTCCTTTGAACCTTCTTCCCTGATTCAAAACACCGGTTGATTTCTTCGCTTTCTTATTCTTTTCTTTGATCAACAGAGTTTTCAACTCATCTTGACCTTTTGCCAGAGTCAAGAACATTTGTTGAAACTAGGCGTTCTGCGCCTGGAGATATTTTACTGTCTATTCAATATCCATCTCATTGAAATAAACAGTAGAAAGATAAGGAGACCTGTTGTAAGCAACTTGTTTGTGTTATGATGAATGGAGATGCATATGCAAATGATTTCAAGGAAATTAGAAATTTAAATTTGCTTAGACAAAAAGGACACACACGTTATATTAATAAATCCAAGTTCGAGTACATCATGCCTCTTTGGGCTTACAATGGAAGAAATAAAATACAAAAACTCCTAAGACAAAAAAGTTGAACGCATCCTCTTTGGTGCGATGTAGGCGTTCAGACTCCGCTCTTCATGAAGCTTCTTGATGAGTTCCAGAACTTTCTTCTCGCTGGTGTAGAATTGGGCTTCGAAAGTGTCTCGCTCTTCCTTAAGTTGTATCCAATCCCTTTGTAAGTCTTTGAGAGAGGTGGGCATGTTAGGATGAAGGACAGTGTATGGGACATCTCCTTCAACAACAGGCTCTATGATAACTGGGAGAATGGAGGGGTAAGGCATTGCGAGACTCTGAGCGCGAGCCCGTACCCACCTAAGGTAAGGCTCAAGGGGAATGGAATTCTTGTTCCCCAATGTCCTACTGTACACTTTGCTTACCATCCTACAAGCTCGTATGAACCTCCGATGGTAGTCTTGATTGTCACTTTCATAGTCGAACACTACACCTTGGATGAGCGCGTCATGTGGACCACCTCTTCGTGCGTACCCAAACTGTCGCAGAGCTAAGCAAGGGTTATAAGTGATGCCTCCCTTAATGCCAAGCAGAGGAACATTAGGGAATTCCCCATAATGATCGATGATAGTAATATCCTCCAAGGATCGAGAACACCGGTAGATATCTGAATACCTGAGTGACATCAGCCTGTTGGACCACCTCAAACCTTGCTCATTCTTCACAACGGATCAGGGAAGATGTGGAACAAACCATTTATTCAATAGAGGAGTACAACACATGAGGGTTCCTCTTCTCTTCATGGTGCGAGCGTGGAGAGAATGCAAAATATCTCCCAACAAAGTAGGCACCGGATTGTGAGATAAAAAGATTTTGACAGCATTCACATCTATAAGTTGGTCAGGATTTGGAAATAGTACCAACCCGTAGATGAGAAGAGCCAAAATTTCTTCGAAAGCTTGTAAATCCAGGTTGTTCCAACAGTCTTGAGCTTTTTCCAGTAAGAACTTGGCTAAGAACCCTTTGACACCACTTCTTGTTTCCCAATTAGCCGTGACGTTGGATTGTTGCAAGTGTAAAGCTCGGGAAACCTCTTCAGGGCTTGGGTCTCTTTCGATATCGTTGAAAGGTAGTTAATCGAGGATAAGAATTCCCAAGAGCTGAGAGAACTCTTCCATAGTTGGTACAAGCTGGTAATCGGGGAAGGCAAAGCAATGGTGCAACAGGTCAAAGAACTGGAAAAGCACCTTCATCATGTCTTCATCAAAGCTCGAGGTAACCAAGTTGAGAAGTCGTCCATGTATTTTGGTGAACGGAGAATTCTCAGGGACCCTTGATGCTAAATCCTTGAGCTGAAAATGTATTCGTACAAGGTTGACTTGGATTGTGTTCCTACGAGTGGGAGTCATATCCTACAAAATAGAACAAAGATGAATCTCAAAATCCTTGAAATGGTTAGTCTAAAATGCTATGGTATGATGTCATGATGTTATGTACAAGCATATGCACAAGTTAAATCAAAAAAATACTTAGGTTTAGGCTTGCATGAGGTTTTATAGGTAAGTACCCTCTTGAAGTTTGGTTGGCTCAACCTGTCCTAGTTAATAGTACCTGGGTTCTAAGGGATCTCAATATCACTGATTTGTCTTCTCGGGCATTGTTTCAGCACAAGCCTCTTTCACAGCGACCGAAATATCCCAAAAAGCCAAACCTCAATGAGTGTAGTATCGAGTATCTACCAACTTTGGACTGCACCAAAGCCGGTTATCTCACTACGTCCTAATGGCCAAGTTGGTCAAGTAAAGGTTCTAAAAGTCAGTTAGTGCTTCATGACGTCACTCAGCGGCCCCGTATTCTCCTTGACTACTCAAGGGCTACCGGTACCCACAAATATGTCACACTAACAAAGATATTGCTTAGACCATGTTGGTATATCCCGCACAGTTTCCACAATGTATTGCTACTTACCTATAAGGTATCCCAAATCCAGTAGTGGATTTAAGCCCAAACAAAGAACCAAAATGTAAAGCATACAAGTCAAACAAATAAAGTAAGTAAAGGTGATCTAGCCCTAAGGTAACCCCACTTTTAAGTTATTCCCCAATTCTGTAACACGGTGGGAGAACTGACTTGGTTGTTTTGCATTTTATTGCAAATGTTGCAGTTAGCAAGAGTCACCTCCGACTTTTCTTTTATCCAATAAGGAAAAGCTGAAAAGAACAGGAAAGACCTTTAGAGATTTTTCTTGAGTTCGGGGGGTAGATTATGAAAAGGGAAGGTATTAGCACCCTTTTCATCCGTAGTTATCTACGGGCTCTTAGTTGCTTGCTAGATCACTTGCTTTTGTTTGAATGTTCTTGTGGTGTGGGTTTTGAAAGTATTTTGAAAATGTCTTTGTAATGGTTCTCGTTTCTATAAGAACGCGTACAAAGTGTTGTTTCGAAAATAGTTCAAAGATGTGTTTGTGGAATGTGTTTTTGAAGGTGATTTTGAAAATGTGTCTTCTTTGTAATGGCTCTCGTTTCTATAAGAACGTGTACAAAGTGTTTATCTTTTGAAAAGGTTTTAATATGAAAGTGTTGGTGTAAAATGTTTGGTTGTGAGCAAGCGAGCAACTAGGAGCGAATCTACCTACTCAAAGGGTCTTTAATGTTCTTTTCCTCCTCCTTTAGGTGTTGTTATCTTACCATTGATTTGGTAAGAAGCCCCATCGTTGGATGTGAAAGGACAGGCGCGGGTCAATCGTACAGTCATAGAAGGCAACTTGTGAGACGCTTTAGCCATTTTCGTAAGGGACTAGATCGTTTTACCGAAGGCAACATCGAGGGACATCGAGGGACTATGATCTTTTTTATCGAAGGGTCTTTGCTAAAGCGTCCCATATTCAAGGGACATGACTGTATTTCTGAGGCAACAAGCGAGGTTACTCTAGAGGCGCGTGTGTGAAAAGTGTGTTCGTTTTCAATTAAATTGTCTTGAAATTAGGTTATCTAGCGGTTGTTTTTATGTTGCCATACATTCCCTATTTTACTAGCAATTATATGAAAAACGGTAAACTTGCGAAAATTAAAATCCTACACTATTATATCATTAGGGGGATGGGGATACAGTTTGCAAATGGGGATGAAACAAGTGTCTAATTATTACAACCATATCGAATAAGTGGAATATGATGGAGTATATATATATATATATATATATATATATATATATATATATATATATATATATATATATATATATATATATATATATATATATATATATATATATATATATATATATATATATATATATATATATATATATATATATATATATATATATATAATACAGAAACAATGTAAAAAGAAGGAAAAACTGCATTTTGAACTATTATGTGTCGACACATGCTATTATGCATCGACACATAATTTTTCCTTGTCCCTGCCAAACTAAATCAACTCAGTATGAGTTGATTCATAATGGGGTGTGTCGAATCATTCCCTGCTTGTGTCGATACATACACGTTTTGTGTCGACTCATGCACCTTCCATCTTTCTGTTTTAGGCCCTGGGTAGCAGTATGAATAGATGCATACAACTATGTGTCGACTCATACCCTGTTTTTTCACTTAGAATGAGTCGACCCATGTTACAATTTTTCCCTCTATCACTATTCTTTTGCATGTATCAGTCAGTTTTTTTTAACATATAGATGATAAAAAATGAATAGTAAGGAAACAATTAACTTTAAGAGTAATGATTAATTCATCTTATCTTCAGAAATAAACCAAAACTGATGTATGGAAAATGCAAGGTTGAGATGACTTACCTTGTAACTGCACTTTAGGTCTCGAGTCTGAAAACCTTCAAGATGTTGTGTGGACTTTAATGAAACTCCAGGAAGCTGCTAGACTTCCCTTTGTGTTGCAGGTTGCTGAACTAACTCCAAACAATCAAGTTTATGTAGTACTGTCTTTTGTTTAGAAGTTGAGAATAAGAGCACTACAGAAATTGTTCTTGAGCTTGAGCAGTATCTATGTGATATGAAATGTTTTTGAGGATTTATGGGAGGGTTTGCAAGATTGTATAATAGTGGGTTTTGGATCTTTTCTGCTTTGATGAGTCCAAACAGAGTTGAAGGTCAACAGAGCTTTTATGGATGAACTGGGTTTTATGAATGAGCCGGTTTTAATAAAAATTCTGTTTTTCTTTTTCTCTCTTTTTCTTTCTCTGAAAAATCCCCCTCATGTCTTATGAACCAGTCCCTTTTATAGCCCATTGGCTGAGGTTTAGGAGGGAAACAAAATAAGTTGTTTTAAACTATTTTTGTCTACTGCTTTGATGCTTTTTTCACACAATTTTCTTTTTCCATTTTGGTGCAATTTTGTGGCTGTTATGATGCAGGTTGGAGCAGACTGCATAGAGCAGTTTTGGACTGTTTTTTTTGGACTGTATAGGGCAGCATATACAGGTTTTGTGACAGGTTTGTGGTCAGCATAGCACAAGGTTTTGTAGGACATCAAATGAACAGGTTTTTTAGAGTGTTGTGGCAATGCATAGAAGTAGCATATCATTTTTTTTGTTCAGCCATAATTTGGACAACATAGTTTGCAGCATGAAACAAGTTTGGTTTGTGGAGCAATTTATGCATATTGTATCAAAGACAAAGCATTGTGGCAAGGTTTTGAGTCAAAGGGAAAAGTCCAAGCAATACAAAGTTTAGGGTCTGTAAACTTGTAAAAATGTCACTTTGTAATAACTTGAACTATTTATAACATCTTGAACTATTTTGAATTGTAGTGACAAGATGTCATGAAGCAATGAATTTAACTTAGAAAAATTTCCAAGTATTGCAAAAGTTGGATTTTTGACTTTCTTGATTTTTGATGATCAAATTTCATATTTTGGATGTCTTGATGAAATATGATTTTTGGGATTCAACTTTTGGTCAAAAAACCAAAGTTTGACTTTTTAGTGTACAATTGACTTTTCCCACCAGTTGACTGAATTTTGTCTATCAATCCACTAATCTCAGGAGATGAATTGAAATATGCAATTAGGTCAAAATGATGCGCTCGAATCCTTGAGATCATGCTTCCAACCAATAAGCCAGGTATTAGGTCAAAAATCAAAGTTTGATCATTCTCAGTCACAACCCTAATTTTACCCATTTTGTCCTTGTGAGTGTCCTTCTTGGGAAATTGTAGTCTTAGACTTGAAACTTGATAGAAGCAAGCCTGAGAGTCTAGGAGGATCCTTTGAGAAATTAGAGGGCAAATTTTGGGGTACAATATATTGCAACACTACATCAACTTTAGAAGGATCCACAATAATTCCACCACTAGAAATCACATGGCCAAAGAAACTCACTTCCTTCAACCAGAACTCACACTTTGACAGCTTTGCATACAATTTCTTTTCTTTCAACACTTGCAACATAATTTTCAAATGGTTAACATGTTTTTCTTATGATTTAGAATATATTAGAATATCATCAATGAAAACAACAACAAACTTGTCTAGATATGAATGAATTGTTCGATTCATATACTCCATGAAAACACCTAGCGCATTAGATACACCAAATGACATCACAATATACTCATAATGATCATACCTTGTTTGAAAAGCTGTCTTCTGAATACCATCTAGTTTAACACGAATCTGATGATAAGCCGACCTCAAATCAATCTCGCTGAAAACACAAGAACTCACTAACTGATCCATTAAATCATCAATCCTTGGGAGTGGATACTTATTCTTAATAGTTACTTTATTCAACTTCCTGTAGTCCACACACAATCTCATACTTTCATCTTTCTTCTTAACCAACAACACATGTGCTCCCCATGAAGAAACACTCGGTCGAACGAACTTCTTCTCAAGTATTTCTTCCAATTGTTTCTTTAATTAGGTCAGCTCTGAAGCTGACATTCTACAAGGAGTCATCTACACAGGACATGTACCTGGAACCAACTCTATAGAAAACTCCACTTCATGTTCTAGAGGTAGATCACTTATATCATCTGAAAACACCTTTGGAAATTTACAGACAATAGGTAGATCAACAATCACAGCTTCACGATTAACTTGTAATGACACAAACATCGCAAGCATTAAGGCTTCATCTTCCATGAGTTCATTCACTTGCTTAGCAGACAACAACATCAGTTCTCCATTATCACCAAACTTAGGGAACCTCAAAGTTTTATTATAACAATTGATATGAACATAGTTGAACTCCAACTAGTTCATTTCAAGAATAACATCAATTTGGTGCAAGGGTAGACACACCAAATCCATCATAAAACTATTGCCAAATATAGTCAAAGGACACATTGAACAAACAAAAGTAGTAGTAACAAAGCCACTACCAAGAGTATCTATTACCATACTACCATTCATATCAGACAATTTCAATCCCAACATAGTAGTACATTCACACAAAATAACTGAATGAGTAGCACTAGTATCAATAATAGCAACCAACTCAACATTGTTAATAAAACAAGTACCTCAAATCAAGTTGTCCTTCTTAGAATCCTCTGATACACTTAAAGAGAACACTCTACCGTTGGTCTAGGCAGCAATAACATTCTTCTTTGACTTCTAACACTGGGTATTGATATGACTCTGTTCTCCACAATTAAAATAATTTGGACCATCGTTCTTGCACACAGGAGCATGATAACCCATCTTACCACATTTGTAACATCTCAGGATCTTATTCTCATTCATTGAAATGGTAACCTTGTTCACCACATCTGAAGTATAACACCATTCTAAAACCTCGCGGAATAATACGTCATAAATCAGAGTAAATTAATCATGCATCTCAAACAAGGGTGTCACACATAATTCAAACATCACATGCACCTGTCATGCTCAATAACACTTAATTAAAATTCAAGTTTTCCATACACTTTCACATAAGCATGTAGCAACGAATATAATTTATTCAAAACAAATACAATATTTGAGTCTCATAAAACTTCATTCATTTTACCACTTAGGCATAACAGTCAATTCACCACATAATCTAAATAAGAATAACCAATTAAATAGAGTATACAAAAGTATCTCTCAAACATGAATTAAAACGTTTCCTCGTGTTACTGTTGGCTGAAGATTTTAATATTGTGATTCAAAATGAAATGATTGGGCTTTGTTTGAATAAAGCAAGTTTTATGGTTTGGAATGGAAGAGACTGTTTTTTTCGAATGGAAATATTAAAGCTCAAGGTTTCGAATAATAGTTGTGGAGTGTAAGTCTAAAGAATTTTCTAAATAATGATGAGATTATATTTGTGAAGGTTGTTTTCGAAAATAACCTTTGAAACGAGTTCGAAACGAAGGTTCCAAGGCGTTTGAAATTCAAACGTGAGCGGGATATTTGAAATCCAAATACATAAGCGTTGGAGCGTTCGAGGACGCGTGGAGGCTAGAGGGAAGTAATGCTCTACATGCTTCGAACGTGGCAGATTCTGATAGTAAGACCGTTATGGTCGAAATAGTATAAGTAGAGGTCTTAGTGTTAGGATTTCGGGGTGTCATATCTGTTGTACAAATTCAGTAAACATTCAAAATACCGCATGGATAGGGAAACGAATGCTCGAAAGATGTACGTATGATAACACCAACATTTATAATTCAATGAAAACTCTTTATATTTTCCAGTTTTGTCTTTCATTTCCATTTCATTTGTGCTTCAAACATTTTTACGTTCATGCCTTTACATTAAAACTTTTACATTCAGAGTCATTTATTTCTTTCTGCATTTAAACGCTTTTCTTATGTTCGAATCCTTTAAACATTCAGCAACTTTTACATTCACTCACTTAATTTTGCCATTTACCCAATCTTAAGTCTTTTTACTTTTCTAATGAACATTCCTTATATCATATAGAAACTATCCTTCGAATCATTTAATGTAGTAATCGAAGTGGATTGGATGTCTTTGAAACACTTTAATTAGAAGTCCTAAATATGAATACCAGTTTTACAATTAGATTTAGCCAAACAACTATGTCCCATAGGATCAATCTAGTCGATCCTGCAAGTTACCAGAGAAATTGAATAACAGTAATTAAGTTTATTCGATAGTTTGGAAGACTAGCGGTTGTTTACCAGAAATCACTGTGAACAAATTGGCACACCCAGTGGGACACGTGGTTAAGAAAGTCGAAAGTAAAAATTTTTAGGATATAATCTCGCTGTGTAAGTTCTTTTCTGAGTATCAATTTCGCTGTTATATGAACCTTAGAAGTGGTAAAACAATCAATAGTAACCAACCCTTACCCAGAAGAAAACGTAGTAGTAGGATGTCTAATCCAAGCAATCAACAAGGGGAACAAAATGCCCCACATGGAACAGGCACCAATACGTCTGTTTCGACGGGGAAGTCTAACGCGATCCCTATGAACGCACAGTCTGTTGCATCTTCTATCAGTAGTGTGGCCACAAATGGAGCAAGTGGCACGACAACCAACAGTTTGACCCTAGGAAATACAGGGACCACTGTTTATCCTGCGGGATTTGTCCCACCATCTGGGACACAAACCCATTTCGCCACCCCACCACCAACTAGACCACCCGGTTTCGATGGCATTAGACCCAGAAATCCCTCTTATGGGATGCCAACATCTTTTATGGCGGGTTTACACAATTCCACATCAAATTCGTCACCACAATTTGGGTCCGGATCTGGGGCCAACCAATTTATGACAAATACCCAAGGTTCAGTAGGTCATAATACACTGCCTATCTTAACCACAGAAAATCAGATGGCCTTTAGACAATTAATGGATGACAGTAACCATAATATGATAGGAGTGTTAGCACAGACTATGCAAGAAATCTTTGGCCCAATGGTATAAAATGTAACTGTAACCAACAGAGAAAACGCGGACAACATGAGTCGAATAGCAGATTTTTTCGCTCCGCCAAAAAGGCGTAGGCAGAATTAGGCATTGGTTCGAGCAAACATACCCATCATAGAACAAATTGCTAATGACCCACCCTATAGACCAGCCAGAGAGGGGGTTAACTTGGGGGCAAGGGCACAAAGACAAGAAGCCCCAGTGATTCGAGAGGAACCACAAAGGGGAGTTATAGAACCAGGGGCAAGGGTCGAAAGGTTAGAAGTCCCAGAGTTTTGAGAAGAACAACCTAGAGGAGTTGTCATGGTGGGTCGACACCAAGATGCTGATGAAGTCATTCATAGAATTCGAAATGACAACATCTTGGCAGAAAATAATTTAACCACCATGATAGAAAGGATTATGGCTCAAAACGGTCTCAACACAGGAATTAGAAGGCCAAACTATTCCACTCCCATAGTAGATTATGTGATGCACACTGATTTACCAAGGGGATATAAGGTCCCTAAATTTACAAAGTTCGCTGGAGACACCAATGAGTCAACAGTCGAACACATAGCCAGGTATCTAACCGAAGCAGGAGACATAGCAAATAATGAGAACCTTAGGATTAAATATTTCCCAAGTTCCCTAAATAAGAACGCTTTCACATGGTTCACCACATTGCCTCCTGGATCCATAGATACTTGGACTATTTTAGAGAGATTATTTCACAAACAATTCTACATGGGACAATCTAAAATAAGTCTTAAAGAGCTAGCCAGTGTCAAGAGGAAGTTTACTGAACTCATAGATGATTATCTGAATAGGTTCAGACTCTTGAAGTCTAGATGTTTCACAGTAGTTCTCGAACATGAGTTAGTCGAAATGGCTGCTGGTGGCCTAGACTACTCCATTTGAAAGAAACTAGATACACAATACTTGAGGGATATGGCCCAATTAGCGGACAGGGTTCGACAAGTCGAAAGACTAAAGGCCGAGAAAGCCAGGGTTTTTAAAAATAACAAGAAAGAAAGGGTTTCCTATTTCGAAACTGAGGAAGCAGAAGCTTACCCTAAATTCGAAGAGGTCGAAATTGATCTCGCTGAATTGAAACAGGCTCCACCTTACTCTTGTAAATTACTAGTTCCCACAAAAGGGAAAGAAATTATTGAAAATGAGAAAAGTGACAAGTTCCCAAAGAAGGTGTATACCTTTGACGTAACGAAATGTGATGAAATTTTTGATTTGCTTGTCAAAGATGGCCAACTAATAGTGCCATCGAATGTCAAATTACCACCTTTAGATCAAAGAAAGAAAAGAGGGTTTTGTAAGTATCACAGTTTCTTAGGCCACAAAACCTCATAATATTTTCTTTTCAGGGATCTGATTCAAAATGCAATCAAGGATGGTAGATTAAGGTTCGCTGACAAGCCAAAGAAGAAAGTGGATGATGACCCTTTAGATGTTGCTGACACCAATTACTCTGAACATGCATACATTGGAGAGATAAATATGGTTGGAGCAAATGAAGGTGACACTCCATCAGAAGAGGAAAACACTGAAGATGAAAACTACGTGTTAGTTGGAGTCGAAAAGGAAGTTACTGAGGACTTCCATAAGGAACAAGAAGTTTTGATCGAAGCAGTTCCTTTGGTTGCTTCGAAAGAAATCCAGGCTACTGAAGGCCATGAGAACCAAAAACAAAATTTGACACAGGCTACTGAAAGCCTGAGGCGAAAGTTGGAGAAAGTACAAATCACACTGCCAGTTCTTCCTCAGAAAGGAATATGGGATACCTTGGGGGAGCCCAGCAGAAAGTTCGATTACATGGTGAAGTATTCCGCCCCAAAAAGCTCAAAGACCCCAATTGAAGACATCAAACCTACAGGATAAGGAGATACTGATATCAAAGGAGAGGATGTGGATGTTAACATGGTAAATATGGAGCAACCTTGTTCCGAAATAAAGGAAATGGAAAGGTACTTAGAGAAAGAAAAATACAAGATGGAAGACAGTTATGCTAGGGATGCCAGTCTCAAAGACTACCTTATGCTATGCCACAAAGAGAATGTTGTAATGATGTTATGTCCCAGATGCAGCATCATTTGTAATCAGAGAATTGCTGCAGACTTTGAAAAAAGACAAAAGGCACGGACAGGCGTCAACTGGCGCCAGGATAACCAGCTGTTCAGATGCTACCCTAAGGCTGGAGAAAGTCTTTTGGGGTTCTTAGTTCGTTGTCACAAGGGGGCAACCAAATGCCTAGTGTGTCCAAGATGTTCTGCAGTATAAGATCAGAAAGTGGCCGAAACCTTCGAAACAATCCCTTTCTCCCCATGTTGGAACCACAGAGAAACTGGTTAGATGGGCCAACATTTCGAGAACAACTACACCCAATGGAGGCATGACAACCCTTATCCTAGAGGCGCTTGAAGGGTAACATTCAAAGTTCCTGCTGAGGTACCAACGGACAAGTGGCTACAAGTTAGGGCTGACAAGGGGAAAGACAAGTGGAGGAATAATGAACGAAATGCACGCCATGCCATGGTGTACAGAAGGCAGTTCAATATGGCGAAAAGGGAAGAAGTAAGGTTGGAAAACTATAAGGGAAAGAACCCTATGTCAAGGTCACAATGGCGCAGGCAACAAAGAGTTCGAAAAGCTGAGAGAGAAGCTATGTTAGACAAAGGAGTGGCTTCGAGCAAGGACAAAGAGGAATCGAGTACCAACAAACCTGCACCAAACAATCAACCTGGGGGCAAACCTCCAGTTAGCAGGAAACTTTTCTCTGAAACAAAGCAAAACGAATCGAAGGAATATACGCCAGGTCCAGAGCAGGATGAGGATATGCTAACTGACAATTTCGAATCAGAAGGGGAATCTTCACTCAACATCAACTGCAATGTAGTATCTGTGTTGCCTTACGAATTTGGGCAAGAGACTGAAGTCAGAGAGCACGAGGAGGATGATGTAATAGACCTGACGAAACATAGGCCAGTATGCTATTATGTGATGGATAATGGGGCTGTCGAAGAGCAGAATGACTTCTTCGAGTAACCAGAACCAGCCATGCAAAATCACCTAAAGCCATTGTTCATTCGAGCAAAAGTTGGTACACATGGCGTAAACAAAGTCCTGGTGGATGGAGGCGCTGCAGTGAACTTGATGCCTCATTTCATGTTGAAGAAGTTAGGGATATAGGATGTTGACATAAAACCACACAATATGGTACTATCAAAATATGAAGGTAAAGTAGGCCAGACATTGGGGGTGATCCAAGTGGATTTGACAGTGGGATAAAGCTGCAGACCCACTATGTTCATGGTAATCGAAGTTAAAGCCAACTACAATTTTCTGTTAGACAGAGAATGGATCCATGGCGTTGGAGAAGTCCCCTCGTCGATGCATCAGAGGTTAGTATTATGGAGAGAGGATGGCATTGTTGAAAACATTGAAGCTGACCAAAGCTATTTCATGACAACAGTCAACCTAGTTGATAAGAGAAACTATGACAAACACTTAGCCAAAATTGCTCCTTGTACCCCTAACGACGAGATCAATGAGACCAGGAACGCGCATTATTACATGACCCTTCGCCATGATGGAATGTATTGGGATCGAAGGATAATCAAGGGAGATGGAGAAGTCGAAGGCGCTGCACAAAGACGGCCAACAGGCTGGGAATTCGATAGTCCTGCTCATGATTGAGTCCTCCTTCTTCGAAAAGATTTCGGCCTACATGGCTGAGAACGAATGGAAGGCGGCCTTAGAAGCTGAAGTAGATAGTATGGCTGCAGAAGTAAACAAAACAGGTGGGGATGGCTCAAAAGGCTCACCCTTTGAAGAACAAGAAATAGTTGAAATAGATCAAAGGCTAGATGCCATTTATGATAAAGAACCTTTAGGCTTCGAGAAGGACCCCACAGCCTCAGGTGCTAAAATGTTAGCGCAGGATCCACTCGAAGAGGTGAACTTGGGAGATGAAAACACAAAAAGAATAACATACGTGAGCACAAAACTCAATTCAAGCCTCAAGCAGAAAGTGATCAAAGTTCTTAGAGAAAACAAAGATTGTTTCGCGTGGGACTATGATGAAATGCCTGGTTTAAAGAAGGAGCTAGTGGAACACAAACTTCCAATCAAGGATGGCAAGAAGCCCATCAAGCAGACCCCTAGAAGGTTCGCACCAGCAGTTCTCACGAAGATTAAAGCTGAAATTGAAAGGTTGTTGCGCTGCAAATTCATCAGGACCACAAGGTATATCGAATGGTTAGCAAATATAATACCTGTTATTAAGAAGAATGGCTCTCTGAGAATTTGCATAGATTTTAGAGATTTAAATACTGCTACCCCCAAAGATGAGTATTCCATGCCTGTGGCAGAAATGTTAATAGATTCTGCTGCAGGATTTGAATATTTAAGTATGTTAGATGGATACTCTGGGTATAACCAGATCTTTATTGCTGAAGAAGATGTTGCTAAGACAGCATTTCGTTGTCCAGTAGCCTTAGGCACCTACGAATGGGTAATAATGCCTTTTGGTTTAAAAAATGCTGGAGCAACTTATCAAAGGGCAATGAATTCGATTTTCATGATTTCATTGAGACTTTTATGCAGGTGTACATTGATGATATAGTCATCAAATCAGTATCTACAGAAACTCATTTGCATCATTTGAGCCAATCATTCGAAAGAATGAGAAAGCATGGCTTAAAAATGAACCCCCTTAAGTGTGCATTTTTCGTGCAGGCTGGAGATTTCCTTGGTTTTGTGGTTCATAAGAAAGGCATCGAAATCAACCAAAACAAGACCAAAGCCATTGTAGAAACGAAAGCACCTACATCAAAAAAGGAGTTGCAATCTTTGCTAGGTAAAATTAACTTTTTTAAGAAGGTTCATTTCGAATTTAAGTGGAAGAACCCAGGCTTTCTCTCTGTTACTTCATTTGAAGCAAGGACAAGCTTTCGAATGGAACGAAGCACATCAGGAGGCGTTTGACAATATAAAAAGATATCTCACTCAGCCTCCTATCTTGTCTCCACCTTTATGGGGAAAACCCATGAGATTGTACATATCCGCCTCTGAAGTTACCATAGGTAGTATGTTAGCACAAGAAGATAGCAATGGCATCGAAAGAGCCGTATACTATTTAAGTAGGGTGTTGAATGATGCGGAAACCAGATATAGCAACATAGAAAAGCTATGTCTCTGTTTGTATTTCTCTTGTATGAAACTTAAATATTATATAAAGCCTGTTGATGTTCATGTTTCATCTCATTTCGATGTTATCAAACATATGCTTTCGAAACCAATAATGCACAGTAGAATTGGTAAATGGGCTTTGGCCTTGACAGAGTATTCTTTGACTTTCATGCCTTTAAGAGCTGTGAAAGGTCAAGCAATTTATGATTTCATTGTTGATCATTCACTGATCGAAGAGACTGTCATGGGTTACGTTGAAATGCAACCTTGGAAATTATACTTTGATGGTTCGACCCATAAAGATGGTAGTGGTGTTGGAGTTCTTATAATTTCTCCCGAAGGAATTCCAACAAAATTCAAGTATAAGTTAGATGGTCCTCGTTGCTCGAACAACGAAGCTGAGTACGAAACGCTTATTGTTGGACTTGAAGCTTTGTTGGAATTGGGGGAAACTAGAGTCGAAATTAGAGGAGATTCGGAGCTAGTGGTCAAGCAAATAACAAAGGAATAGAAATGCATAAAGGACAATTTGATTACGTATTTCGTCATAGTTAATAGGCTACTCAAAAAATTCGAATACATGGATATTAAACATATACCAAGAATAGAAAATCAAGAGGCAAATGACCTAGCACAGTTGGCTTCAGGGTATAAAGTTTCCACCAAAGAATTTGAAGATTTGGTTGAATTAAGAGGAAGGGTTATGGCTACTAGACTCATACCATCAGACTTAGGAAATATAAAGTTAGGTTGTGCTGACAAGTAGGAATTCGAAGTATTAGCCATAGACACCTTGTCAGATGTAGATTGGCGAAGTCCAATTGTGAATTATTTAAAAAACCCAACATTGAATGTTGATAGGAAGATAAAATATAGAGCGTTATCATTCGTCCTCATGGGGAATGAATTGTTCAAGAAGACCCAGGAAGGCGTATTACTGAAGTGCCTAGGAGAAGGTGAGGCATACTTAGCATTATCAGAGGTCCATAATGGGGTATGTAGGGCACATCAAGCAGGCCATAAAATGAAATGGTTGTTATTCCGATATGGCATGTATTGGCCCAACATGCTCAAAGATTGTATATATTTTGCTAAAGGGTGTGAAGAATGCCAGAAACATGCAGGAATTCAACATGCTCCTGCAAGTGAGTTACATTCGATCATTAAACCATGGCCCTTTAGAGGATGGGCATTAGATTTAATAGGAGAGATCAATCCTGCTTCGTCTAAAGGACAAAAATATATCTTAGTAGGAATTGATTATTTTACCAAGTGGATCGAAGCAATACCATTAATAGTTGCTGATCAAGAGGCTATTATTGGGTTCATACAGAAATAGATAATTTATAGGTTCGGATTACCAGAGAGTATAACCACATACCAAGGTTCTGTGTTTACTAGTAGAAAGATGCAGGAATTTGCTCAGGAAATGGGTTTTAAATTATTAACATCAACGCCATATTATGCTCAAGCAAATGGTCAGGTCGAAGCAGCAAACAAAGTGATAATAGGGTTAATTAAAAAACATGTTGGTAAGAAGCCAAAGAATTGGCATAATACTTTGGACCAAATACTCTGGGCTTGTAGAACATCTCCTAAAGAAGCTACTAACACCACGCCTTTCCAACTAACATTTGGCCATGATGCAGTTTTACCAGTGGAAATTCATCTGCAATCAGTTCGAATTCAAAGGCAAAATGAGATCCCATCTGCATTATATTGGGAGATGATGATGAATGAGTTAGTTGAGTTAGGCGAAGTTAGATTGCATGCATTGGAAATCCTGATGAGGCAAAAGGAAAGGGTAGCCAGGGCATACAACAAAAGGGTGAAAGGTAAAACATTCACTGTTAATGACTTAGTCTGGAAAGTCATATTGCCCATGGACAAGAAGAATAAAACATTAGGTAAATGGTCACCTCATTGGGAATGACCCTTTCGAATACTAAATAAATTCTCAAACAATGCGTATGAAATCGAAGAGTTAACTGATGACAAACGAATCTTAAAGGTTAACGGAAAATATTTGAAAAAATATAGACCTCGCCTGCAGGAGATTCGAATAATAGCAACGTAGTCAAAATTTTATAAGGAGATGCCAAAATGGTGCCATACGTTGCCAAAATGGCGTTGTTCAAATATTACAAAACCGAGACTCAATTTAATTCAAATAAGCAAAGATTTAAAAATAAACGTTGTTTCTCAATCTGGCGAAGGTGCCTCTAAAGGACTCAAGTCTTTGCTGGGTATAACGTCTCGCTCCTTCCAGAGTAGTTACTTATCCTTTGATACGCTCTGCTACTTCTGTTTCAGAAAGGCCCATGCTAAGAAGTTCTTCGAATTGGTTACTAACGATGTCAGTTTCGTAAGCTAGTTGCTGTTGTTGAGCTTCTTTGACCTTTTGCTGGAGCTCTTGAATTTGTCCTTCCCAAAAGAGAATAGACCGCGCTCGAACTTCATAGTCAGCCTTCGCCTGTTTAAAACGCGTTGCTTGGTCTTCAGCCTCTTTAGAAAGTTTCGAAGCACGGTCATAAGCAACATCCATGGCGTTTCGTTTCTCCTGAACTTTAGCAGCAACTAATTCATCTTGTAGGAGACACCCAGTCACATCATCCAATAATACTTGGAGGTCGAACAATATAGTGCTGACTGGAAAGGAGAAAGCTGCGAAGTTAACTTGAGTGAGAAGTTCCTTCATGGTATAGCAAGCAGTGCTATCCTTTCTAAGAACTTCGAACAGGTCTACATCAAGGATTGTTTTCCTGACTTTGTTAAGAAGTATAGCTCTAGCATCTAGGGACAATGTGTTGTTAGTTGAACTAGTGCCAACCCTAGTGAAAGGGATGTCCTTTTGGGCCAATTTAGTTTTCATGTACCCAATTGGGTCATTGTGTTTTAGGAGAGCTAGTTCCTCTTCAGTCAGTCGAGGCGGGGAAGATGGGGGAAGTTCCATATTCAAAGGAGTCGCGTCCATTTCGACCTCCATAGGTTCTTTAGTCTTACCACCATTATCTTCATCCTTTCCTTGCTCATTACTTTCTCCTTCATCATACAGATTCACCACATCAACAGTATTGGTCTCGCTGCTATTAGCATCAAACTTCATTTCATCAGCCGAACCACTTTGGGTTTCGTCTTCACCAGATCTTTCTTCTGCAGTTTCTTCACTCCCTTGAGGAGAATCAGTCTTGTCCTTTTCAGCATGAGGGATTTTCGGACTCTCTTGAAGATTTCCAAGAGGAGATTTCAGAAGGGAAGTTTCTGGTGGATTTTCTTTAGACTTGTTGGGTGATTCTTCGTTTGCTTCCTTCAAAGGAGGTGAGGTGCCTTGATCATCGTGTGCCTCCGAAGTCCCAGTCAGGGCCACCATGTTGGAAGACCCTTTGTTTTGCACGAAGTTGCTGGAGTCCCCATGGAAAGAGGAAGTGATTGGAGCAATGGTCCCGGTTGGAGGAGTTGAAGCAGTAGGATTCGTGTTCGAAGTATCCTGCATTGAACAAAGCAAAGTTAAGAATATGTACCAAGGTATGAATAACTATTTTTTGTTAGGAATTCGAATTTGAATTACCTGTGGATTATCAGAAGAAATGTTACTGTCAATATGTTCCAATATTACATTGGAGGTCGAAGGTGAAATTTTGGATGTTGTTGAGGGAGCAACGTCTTTGGAATCAAGTCCAGGAACGTTAGTAGGCTCAGGGCCTTTGGAGCTTTATTTCTTTTGCTTCTTCTTAGAAGCTGTTGGAGAATTTTCACCAGTCTTGAGGTTCTTTTCAGTGGGTCCTTGTTTCCTTTTCTTAGAAGTAGTTGGTGGAAGTTTGCTAGTCTGAAAAGGTTTAAACATAAGTTAGATCTAAATCATAAACTTCAATTTATTCGAAACAACGGGGTTAGTTGATTACCTTTAGAATTGAAATGTCTGCTGCTGTCGGTGTTGTTGTTGTAGTAGTTGTTGTTGTTGTTGGTATTGTTGGAGTTACATCATCACTAACTTCAGTAGCTTGTTGAGAAGTGTTCCCTTCCTTGGGCTTCGAAGTAACATTTTTTTATCCTAATGGCTGAAAAGTGAAACAATTAAGGTAAAATGTTAAGGATAAGGGAATTAGGATACAATTGGAATTTTCCCAAGCATTCGCACCTGTGCCTTGATTAGATGTAACCGAAATGGCAGGAAGGTCATAGCGAAGATGTCCTGGGAAATTATGAAGCCAGTAACGAGCCCATGTCACAGTCTCAGATGGCTTTAGTTTCTTTTGAGATTAGTATTTGAACATTTCTTTGCAAGTAAACCACCAAGGATATGGAGGAAACCAAGCCAGAGCCAGTTCTGAGGTAGGCAACCTAGGAAATTTAGGTGGATGCATTTCGAGTGCCAACCTATACCTATCCTCAGGTGACAGCCCTGAAGGAAGTTTGAACCCAAAAATTTTTTCTTTAAATTTTTCCTTCAAGGTCTCGGCCGCTCGATGTACAGTGGTTCCCAAGTGTGTGGGATCATAAGTGGTTTCGAAATAATTTTGAAAAGCCCTAATTTCTTTTACATGAGTGAACATACCTTTTTTGGAGTGTACCTGCACATTGAATGCGCCAGTTAGCTTTTGTTGAATGGTGAGTGTGTCAAACATATATGTCTGGTAGAACTTAGTCCACCATTCAAGAAATCCTTTTGCTGTGAAGTATGTTGGCTCGAAAGGTAAAAGCTCGAACTGAGCAAAATCTTGATATTGCTCCTGTTGTAATTTGGCCTCTCTTGCTTTGAACATTTTGCCTGAGGTTATGGCACTTTGTGTTTGGAACAAAGGTTCAGGAATTAATTGGCACATGCCAAATTGTCGAGAAACAAAATTGGGTTGATAAGCCAGGAGGAAAATCTGATATTTTGTTGGAGTAATTTTTGAGGAAATTAGCCTAGGAAGAAGAAATGCTTTCCAAATGTCCTGCATCTCTCTGCTCTTGACAGCTTCTGAGAGATACGTTGTGAACCATGATGGTCCACAAGTCCTTTGAGCAAAAGGTGCCATGGACTCTTCGAACTTGTGTCTTTTTGAGAAGATCATGATGTATTTAGAAAAATGGACTTTGAAATCATCCTTGTCATCATTTGGAGTAAGCTTTCGAAGCCTTATGCCTTCGATGATCCTGTCAGCTATTTCTGGATCTTGTTCGATGATAGTATCAGCAGTTGATAAAGAAGATTCGAACATGGCATTAAGCCATAGTTGAATCAACCAAAAGGGTCCAGCCAGAAGAATGTTCTTTGGAGCATGGGATTTTAAACCAGAAACTGCTGACCTTAAGCTCTCATAAAGATCGACGAGTAGCAGTTCACTCAGGCAGACTTTTCTATTTTCATGGAAATCCCTGGCTAGGGGAATGAACCTACTCGCCACTTGCAAGGATCTGCTGCAGAACACATATCGTGATAGCCACAAGGTAAGGAAAGTGATATGTTCTACGTCTGAGACATCATCCCCTTCAGTATGATAATGGCTGATGAATTTTGAAAAGCTAGCTAGTTTGACATCGAAGTCAATGATGCTAGAATGTTCTTCGTTATCAGGAATATAAGTTTCCCCCACTAGTGAAAGACCAGTAATGGCAGCTATATCAAAGAAGGTGGGTGTTATCATTCCGCCCGAAAGGTGGAAAGTGTTATAAGTGCTGTCCCAGAAGTACAATGAAGCAAATAACAATGGGTGACTGTAAGTAAAGCCTGGTTTCGACAGTTTGATAAAATTATAAATTCCTAATTCTTCCCATTGCTGGGATTTTTTGGATTCTACTTTAGTGAGCCAGTTTTGATATGCTACATCTGAAGTGGGGCAGGATCAAAATGGTTTGAAATTGCTTTTGATGTAATCTAAAATAAAAGGATCTTTTGGAGGTGAGACTGGAGTTTCAGTTGTTTTCAAATCAGATGATTCGCTTATGTCTTCAGTTCTTGCCTTAGGGGCATCCATCTTGTTGAATAGGGGTTTGAATTTATAGCAAACGGGAAAATTTTTCCTAGTATCTTTCAGAATTTCAAAAACGGTTAAGGGACCCATTAGGGTAAACCTTTTTCCAGCAACAATGGTAGGGATTAATACCTGAGAAGCATACATCATTTCTTTCTCTTTGGAGATCGCTTGAGGATTGAGCACAGATTGATTCTGATAAATACCCACCTTGCTCTCCATGACAGTTTCCGTGTTGTTGTTCTTGTTCTTCCTCTTTGATGATTTCTTCAATTGTGATGATGTTGATGAAGACATTGTTAAGATTGCTGGAAGTTTTAGGGTTTAGTGAAAAAGAGGGGGGTTTCAGAATTTTGGAGAAAAAGAAGAAAATACTAAACTGATGAGTTTTACAGAGAGTGTGGAAGAGTGAGCGTAGACACCCACTAAATAAGACTAGGGGTACGTGGAAGTCGTTGGTTGGATTCAGAAAGAGGTGGCGTAAGATCTAGTGTTGGTAATGAGTGTGATTAATAGTAATCATTATTTTTAAAAACCGCACCATGCTGTGGTAACTGGTCCAAAACGGTTAGGTACTCAAAGAGGCGTCTTGATTGACGTGGGTAAAGTCATGCACAGTAAATGTCATGATTCTTCAAAAGACCTATCAAAATCTTGTGAATCTATTTAAAATAAGTATTTCTCAAAGGGTTCGAAATACATATTTTAAAGGGGCATTTTGTTGGCTGAAGATTTTGATATTGTGATTCGAAATGAAATGATTGGGCTTTGTTTGAATAAAGCAAGTTTTATGGTTTGGAATGAAAGAGACTGTTTTTTCCGAATGGAAATATTAAAGCTCAAGGTTTCGAATAATAAATGTGGAGTGTAAGTCTAAAGAATTTTCGAAATAATGATGAGATTATATTTGTGAAGGTTGTTTTCGAAAATAACCTTTGAAACGAGTTCGAAACGAAGGTTCCAAGGCGTTTGAAATTCAAACGTGAGCGGGATATTTGAAATCCAAATACATAAGCGTTGGAGCATTCGAGGACGCGTGGAGGCTAGAGGGAAGTAATGCTCTGCATGCTTCGAACGTGGCAGATTCTGATAGTAAGACCGTTATGGTCGAAATAGTATAAATAGAGGTCTTAGTGTTAGGATTTCGGGGTGTCATATCTGTTGTACAAATTCAGTAAACATTCAAAATACCGCATGGATAGGGAAACGAATGCTCGAAAGATGTACGTATGATAACACCAACATTTACAATTCAATGAAAACTCTTTATATTTTCCAGTTTTGTCTTTTATTTCCATTTCATTTGTGCTTCAAACATTTTTACGTTCATGCCTTTACATTAAAACTTTTACATTCAGAGTCATTTATTTCTTTCTGCATTTAAACACTTTTCTTATGTTCGAATCCTTTAAAAATTCAGCAACTTTTACATTCACTCACTTAATCCTGCCATTTACCCAATCTTAAGTCTTTTTACTTTTCTAATGAACATTCCTTATATCATATAGAAACTATCCTTCGAATCATTTAATGTAGTAATCGAAGTGGATTGGATGTCTTTGAAACACTTTAATTAGAAGTCCTAAATATGAATATCAGTTTTACAATTAGATTTAGCCAAACAACTATGTCCCATAGGATCAATCTAGTCGATCCTGCAAGTTACCAGAGAAATTGAATAACAGTAATTAAGTTTATTCGATAGTTTGGAAGACTAGCGGTTGTTTACCAGAAATCACTGTGAACAGTTACATAATCAGAGCATGACTCAAAACCACAATACGAAAATAAAATAAGCTAACTCCTCAAGTTACTCTCTTGCTAGAAGCAACTCTAATCTTTAATACCTGAGAGATATCGTATAAAACACCATTCCAACAGAAGAGTGAGAATTTACATAATTATCGAAATCATATAATAATATATAATGCATAACATACATGCATACATATAAATATTCTCACACTTGAAATGCTTTATACACATAGCATTCCCCAATATTTCATACTATTCACAAGTATATAATCACAAATCCATAATTTCACAATTTTATTATTTTTACATAATACACATAAAGTTCATACTATGACATAAACACAATGTGACTCTATGCAAGACTCAAATGCAATACTCATGCATGTGGTACCAATCACTGTTATTTTTATTTGGTTTTTACTTTAAACCAAGTCTATTTCCTAGACCAATAACACACAAAAAGTATGTTCCCTAAGCTTTTAAACCCTGCTCTAGGTTTGGGATAAGTCACTAGCTCCCACGAAACTAACAAGCATTGCCTCTTGACAACAATGATGCATGTGAAATTTCAATAACCATATGAAATTAAGACCATCCTCAATATTAACATCCATGCATATCTTCAATAATTCACCATAATTGAATTACCATACAATTACACATACATGCACCTATTTATGAGCTATCCACATACAATTCATATTCATAACATCACTGCTCCAAAATATCATAACAACACATAGCAAGAAATGTATAAAGTATCATTACAATACAACTAAATCACAAACCAAACAACATACAAATATAAGTCATTGTACACAACCACATAATGATTAAATCACCTATGGATAACAAGACCATTTTTATTGAAAATACTATGGCACTATCTTCCTAACACTTTGAACGGTGACCTAAACAGAGCTACAACTTGAAAGTTATGAACTTTTGAAAATTTACAAAGTTGTTGTCCAGGTGACTTTCGCTAAGAGAACTTTGACTCCCAGGTGACTTTCGCTAAACAAGCTTATTTCGCTAAGCGAACTCTATGATTCGCAGAAAAATTCATGCGATGACAACAATGTTCCATGTGCGATTTTAACCCCTAAAACACATTTTTTGACATCCAATTGCTACGGTTTAAGGTATTATAACCTATATATAACATGCATTTTCAAATAGAAACATCACAACACCATTACTCATCATATTCAAGGATTTCTCATCAAAATCTAACAATTTCAAAACCATGGGAATTTAGGGATTTCATCCTAAACATGAATCTACCCATCATACAGTTTCCATAACAATATAAAAACCCACCCTTACCTTGATTTCTTGATGAACTCTTGAGTTTCTCCTTAGGGTTCTTCTTCTCATCTTTTATCCTTTTTCCTTTGTCTCTAGTTTATATCTTTTTCCTCTTTTCCCTTTACTAACCTTATGTTCTCTTTTTATCAACCCTAAACAAAATAATTCTAACCCAACAACCAAGCTAATAGGCTCACTATCCACACCCCCACTAACTCTTCACATTCTCACATATTAGGATAAATTGCCATTATTCCACTATTTCTCTACAATCCTTACTAATTAAATAATTCCTTCACTACCAACATCATTTCCTAACGATAACTCAACGGTTCTACAATCTCACCCCGACTAACCCATCACATATAACATACATCAAATAATTTAAATTAAATCATTTACTCACAAAATCAAACAAATAACTAATTAATAAAATATATAACTAATTAATAAAATTGGGGTGTTACACCTAGAGTGTATCGAATGAAACACTAACTCTCTCTTTTTCCTTTTTGTCCAACTTACCCATTGGACCCCTAATATGTTACTCCACTCTTGCCCTCACTTACTCCACATAACATGACTAATAAACCTTAACATCTATACTCCAATTATTTAATTTAATTTAATTTTAAATAATAATAATTCTAATTAGTAATTCTAAATAATTATACTAATTATCTAAATTATTATATTATTCTAATTTCTATCTCAATCGATACTATCCCACCTCACACCACACATACGTCACACATCAATTCATCAATAATTCACACATAATCACATCATGCGTCATAATTCAACAAAACATCATATGTTCGCAAATACTCATCATATAATCAATTAAATAAATATTCTTAATTAATTTGGGGTGTTACAGAAAGGACTCGGTAGATCGATATAGATAAATAAATAAAATATGCTAAGACATATAAGTATTACCCAAAAATTAGAGATTTCTTATGGATCTTCAACCATGCCCATTAAATCCCGGACCTTTATCATCTGGAAAGCATCTAATATGGCCAAGGTATGGACCTCCAAAGCGTCTAATTTATCATAATCAAATCCGGACACATGTACATGGCTATCTGTCCATTAAGTGGAAAAGAGATGGTTTCCATCCAACACATACATCACCTGGGGACATCTGTTCCCACCTTTAACACGAAGAAATTTATCTTTGAACCTTTTATAGTTAGTTGTATAACCTTTGAGGAAACTTTTTCTTGGGAGTCTATTAAGGGAAATCCATCCTCCCTTGTCGACTCCCTTCAGTTCCAAGAAGGAAAAGATCAAACCCAAAGTGGGAATTATGACCACAACCTCACATACAATTTCAAAAGCTTTTATAAAACCCCAACCGTTGGGGCAAAGTTGAGATGGTGCGATATTTAGGGTTTTGAGAAGATCAGATTCACAATCGATGAAATAGATATGGATCTTGAAATCCTCAAGCACCCCATAATATAAATAGAAGTATTCATCTGATACTCTTTGTAGTCGAGTCATAGAAACCTGTTCACCTTGAATACAAGGTTCCAGTATGACGTCTTCTTCTTACCAGTAGAAGAGATATTCTTTTCAGATCAAAGTTTGCAAATGTATTTGACATCAATCGTTCTAAGATCATAGTTTAAATTTCTTGGTCAATAGAGGATCCAACCATATTCATCACTATTTCCACATAGCTAGATGATGAGGATTCTAAATCAGTTTCACTAAAAGAGGAAAAAATATCACCATAAACTTCCTTGACGATCTTATCAAACTCAACTTGCCCTAAGTGGTATTTGCATTCTTTCATTCATGAATCCTAAAAATCTCTTTTCTATTGTGCATTTCGGGGAATAAATATGTTCCCCATATTGTCACACTCATGTATTATAATCATTCTAAAAAGATTCAGTAAAAAGTAAGTAGGGTAAGAAATAGTACCAGAAAATGTTTTGCAACAACTAGTAGAAGTGTGTGACTTCGAGAGCAACTTCTAGAAAGCAAGGAAAGTTCAAGTATGAAGGACATGGAATGCAATGTTAAGGTTTTATCTAGGTAGGGGGTTTGAAACGACTAGGTGAAGCTATATTGTTGAATGGTCATAATGGCATTAATTTCCCCATAAAAATCCATCATGACGAAGAGAGAGAAGAGATCTCATGAGATATTCATAATTAATACTGGTAAAATACGACACCACGTGTCAGCAAGTCGGGGACCATGAGTAGCCTCTGGATGGATCAAAGTCGAGTTAGGGCATAAGGATGTGTTCCGGGATTCTTTGTCCAAACATTTCATCCTTTCAGGCTTTATGCTCGAGGGACTTATGTACATCCCAAAATTTTATCTCAGCCGAGAAATTTCTCTCATTGTTAGACGAGATGGAGAAACCATAAATACATGAATGTTTCGACCAAAGGTCGAGTTATCACCCATGGGCAGGATCCCAATTATCTCCCTTGGGTATAGGCCAGACTCAAGAGCCCGGAGCCGCGCCCATATGGTTCTTTTCTTGGTCCACGCCAGATATCCGAGTGGGTAGCTCAATGTAACGGTTAGAGGCAACTCTATGGTCGTATGAAGGTTACAGAATTTATTGAGAAGTTGTTGCAGGATATGATTGACGATAGTTATGGTGACGATAAACATTATCTCAAACATTTAAGCATGAGAATCAAAGGGGAAACTCATTATAGCCCATGGGGTTGGAACATAGGGTATATAAAGTCCACCGAGGCAAAGGAGAAGACATGGGAAAATAGAGGAACATACACTAATAACAAGAAACTGCTCAACACATTTCTATACAGTTGCGACCTCACTTGACTAGCTTCCGGGAGGTTATCCAAAAAGTGTTTTATCAGGAACAGTGGTCTATCATTGAAGTGTTATATTCTTAGTTTTCTTTCCCTATAAATTAAAGTTCTCACAAATAACAAATGGTTGGATACTTAAATTTGGAGGCCTACTCATACTAGAAACAAACTCAAATTTTTATAAACTTAAGTATACTCCAGTATCTTAAGCTCTATATTTTGACCAAATTTAACTTCTAAAGAATTTTCTTTGAACTTCATTACTTTCTACACTCGCAAAGAGCACATCATTTTCACCTCACTGGTGTGAGACTAGTGAAGCTTAGTCGTAACATTACTAGCAAGGGGAAATAAGGTCTTATTTGTCTAAATTTTGGTGTCTTCTTTAACTCCTTCCACTACTATTGGTATGTATACAACTATGAATATTCCACGTACTTAAAGCTAATTAATGAACATCAATGCTCATTCTCCCTTGCATGGTCTTGGTCCATCAAGGCTCATAATCTACGTTGAATGATTTGTATATATAATAAATTTCTTTTAATGGACGCTTCTTATCCCTTTAAGTCAAGCTTAATTTAGTTGAGTTAGCTTCAATATTAAGGGTCAAGTTGGTCCAAAGAATAATGATGGTGAGCTCTTGCTACTTGAACGAGATCTTGTTACTCTTGAGTGAACTCTTAATAGTCTTAGACAAGCTCTTAATAGTTGGGTGAGCTCTTGCTTCCCAAGCAAGCTCTTAATATTATTGGATAAGCTCTTGATCGAGCTCTTGATGGTTTTGGCCTAACTCGTAATAGTCTTAATCTTAATGTTCCTTTTGGCCGAACTCTTGATATTTGGTAGAGCTTTTATACTTGAGGAACTCTCAATACTATTGGACAAATTTTTAATAGTCCGACTAACCTATTTTTATGATATGTATTCTTTAATGTGCTATTTTAAATCCAACAGTTTAAAATAGGATTAAAGGTGCACTTTTCTCTAAATCATTTACATTTTAATATTTTCCTCTACAATTCTTTTACTTTCACTTTCTGTAAATTCAATCATCATTTTACTACTACTATTTATTTTTTTTGAAAACTAAACCTTTGAACATTGTTTAAATCTATTTTGACCGTAAAACCAACTTCAATTAGTAGGACATTTTCAAAACTTATCATTAAACGCGCAAAGCTAAGAAAATGTCATGCACATCAAAGTTTCTAGAGAATCATAGTATACAATTTAATTAAAGACCAGAGACAGATGAGTACATTCGTTGAAAAAAGAGAGAAATTGCCAAACAAATCATCAAATATATATTTTTGGATTTAGTGTTTGTTTTGTTGTTTTGGGTGAAGTTGATGTCAAGACTTTTTAGCAACGCTTCCTCTCTCAAGGCATAGCCAAACCGTTTTTTGTTGCAACTTGCAACCATATGAATTCTTCATCCATTAAAACCAGAACAAAAAACTCTATATAAAAAATGACCACTTTCCCATATTTAATTTTCTTAATCATCCTCGTATCATTATGTAAAACACAAAGTGAAGATTCCACATGTGGAACATCATCATGCGAAACCTTTGGACTTCAAATCCGGTTCCCGTTTTCAACAAACCAACCAAATCAAACCAATCTATGTAGTTACCCCGGTTTCGAACTCACATGTAGCAACACCACCACCTTGAGTGAACCACTACTCACTCTTCCCAACTCCGAAACCTTTGTTGTGAAACACATATCTTTCATTGACCAGACAGTTTGGGTCAACGATCCCAACAAGTGTCTTCCCAAACGTTTCATGTCCGACAAGCATCATGGTTTCATGTCAAACCTTAAAGATTCACCGTTTCGGTTAAGTGACTATTACACTTTCGTTAACGTTTCGTTCCTAAAATGTCCCTCGAATTCAACTGTCTCATCTATGTTACGTCCCATCAGTTGTTTGAACCTTGATTACCCGGTGGTGGCTATGAGATCTGATGAAACTCCGTTTGCTACTCCATGGGTAGCTTTGTGTGAGTTTATTACGTCGGCTATGGTACCTGTTGAAGACACGAATTGGTTGTTCTGGAATGGTTATTACTCTAATATAGCGTTGCAGTGGGATAATCCAGATTGTGGAAGTTGTGAAGAACGTGGAGGAACTTGTGGTTTGGTTGAGGAAGATCGTCTTCGTCTTGCTTGTTATGAACTTCGCACACGAGGTCAAATAATCTATCTTATATTCATTTTTCATTCATTTTTTGTTCAAGTTTAGGACTGTTTGGTTTTACTTTTTAGTTTTTACTGCTAAAAAAAAATATTCTAAATTGGTACTACAAAAAACTATAATAAAATATTTCCTTGATTAAAAAATATAGAAAATTAATCTAGTCTTTAAAGAGTTAATTATTGATCAAATAAGTTATTTTAGGCAGATATTTTTAAAATATTTTAGTCTGCATCACTCATGTATTTTGTATCAATGACTAATTTGATATGCAATTTAGATTTTTATATGGGTTTTGGGTATAGTCATTAGAATTTTTCTTTAACCTATTTAAATGTTTAAAAAAATATTTTTGGTTCCTCAATCAAAACATAAAAATAAAAGGAAAATTAAGTAGAGAGATAAGGAGTACGGATAAAAATAAAACAGATTATCTAATAAAATTTATTTATTTATTTAATTAAGACTAAACTCTAAATCATTATTTTTTTTAATACTATCTGATTGATATATTTAAATAAATATGAATAAATTTATTATTATTATTATATTAAATTTTGTTCTTTAAATTAGAATATAAAAATAAAGTTTAATTATTTTGAAAAATTTATGAAAATAAGTTGAATTTTTTATTTATGAATAATATCATAAATTGTTTAATAAGTATTCAAAAACAAATAGTCTCGTAAAACTTATGTTAATAAGTAAGTTCAGATAAGTCAATGTGTATTGATATATTTACAAGGGCTCTAAAGGGGCGAAGTGAGAGGGGAAAGGTGTAACGTATCGCCTAAATAACTTCGTGATCGTTAGTTTATTAATTCGAACACCCATCATTTTGATAGGGCGTCCATTTCTCAAATCAGTCGCTTTCTAAGAGAAATGTTGAAGTGACACATCCCAGTACAAGACAATGTAGAGTGGGAGTCAAGGAGGAATATATCACATTGTCCTGAATAATATAGAACTGAATGCCTCATCCCCACACTCCTTGAAGTTGTTGTTATTTCCTAGGAACTTGAAATTCAGGCCCAAGGACTTCTATAGATACCTCAACCCCGAGGTTTAGAAGGATTCAGTCTCATATACGCAATACCACATATACAGAGCTTCTCACCTCCCTGTGTGAGCTAGCTCTAATCCTTACAACAAACCCTAAAAGTTTAGGACATTCCTTTATCATTAGGGATTGTCATGTATTGTACTTTTATCAAGTATAATTGGCGCCCATTGTGCGGCCCTAACAAAACTGATATGGGCCACCATTGCAAGATCCACCCAGATTGTTGTCCTTGCGTTCAACCTCGTTGTCCATCACGGTGAACAAAAAGGTAACAACTTCGGATAATGATGAGTCCGACGACAAGAAAAGCACCATGGAAAAGAGGCATTCTGCCATGGACGACCTACGTCGCTAGAACCAAACTTTGGAGGATAATATCTTTCATATCCAACAACGTCGGAAGGAGGTGAGCCCTATAGAAGAGGTGGATATAGTGGACTACAACCTCTCTCATATGAAATATGAGAGGTTTCAATTCCATAGAATTTTAAGTCGCATTCGTTGGCTAAGTTTAATGGGTGCAACGACCCGTATGAACATATCACCTCCATTAACATGCAAATGTCAATCATTTGAACTCCTGATTGCTTGTAATGCAAACTTCTCTATGGATCCTATAAAGAAGAGACCCTGAGGTGGTATATGGCCATGCCTCGACTCTCTATCACCACCTATCAAGATTGGATGAAGAAGCTAGTCCACTAGTTTTCAAGAAACAAGCAGAAAAGATGTCTGGCACCAACCTTTTCCAAATTTGTCAAGACCCCTATAAATCTCTAAGGGAGCACCTTGCCCACTTAAGTGGGGGCGGTGATCAAGGTCATTAACCTAAACCAAGAAATGTTTGTGGAAGCATTTCAAAGTGGTCTCAAAGAGGGACATTTTAATGAATCCCTCGCCCAGAGGCCACATCTTCCTTGGTTAAGAGGCCACAAGAAGATTCATTGGGGACGAAGAGACTAGTTTCTCCCGCAGAAGATACGCTCCCCAAATCCTAACCATCAATGAATCGTCCACCTATTATAATGCGGACGAGTCAGAAGCCCTAAAATTTGATATCACCTTTTCTAAGAAGAATGCTACAAGCATACATCCTCACAACAACAACCCCATGGTCATTACTATAAAGTTTGATGATTGTGAGATTACAAGGGTACTGATTGATCAAGGAAGGTCTACAAACATCCTCTATTGGGATGATTTAGAAAGGCTTTGCCTGAATCTATACGACCTCAAAGCTTTTCAAGGATCATTGGTAGGATTTTATGGAAAATAAGTGTAATTGAAGGGTTATATAACACTGAGGACCACCTTTGGAGCAGAGGAAAATTCTAGGCAGATTAAGGTAAGGTACCTTATCATAGGTACACTCTCCTTATAACATGATTATAGGGTGACCTTCTTTCAACTAGTTGGGAGCCACCCTATCTATATTTTTGCATGAAATTCTCACTCCTATAGGGGCAAGTTAGGGTTATTAAGGGAGATCTGGCTCTTTCTAGGAAGTGTTACATCGAGAGCCTGAAGTTGAAGAAGACTAGGACCGTGGGGGGGTGAACGACGTAGGCGTAAATTTAGAGTGCAAGTCACAAGAGAAAAATCCAGAATATAAATACCTAACCACCCCACTCTAGGAAAGCACGAAGGCAGTTGGAGAAGATCTTTGTTAAAAGTTTTTAATTATTTAGGTGTTAAGCCATGTTTTAGTTGCATTTACTATTTTGGTTTATTTAGGTGAGTTACAATATCTTCCGCTTGTAAGGTTAAATTCATGACATTTTTTGTTTGGTAGGGATTACTCTTTTCACCTATGTTATCAAGGAGGAACATGGGTTTTTAATGAAGCCGCTCACATTATTATATAATTTGGGAATATTGTTGCTTTATTTGACTGAAACTGAAAAGCGAAAGAGGTTTCATCGAAACTTCCCTATGAGACGACCATATATGATGGATTCTACCAAGAATCGTTACTTCCCTTGTGAAGTGATTATACATGTTGGATCATCACGAAAGAATCTTTGTCACCCCTCGAGAAAACCACACATGTTGGATCCTCATATAGGAATCCTTGTCGCCCTTAAAGTAATACAATCATCCTCATGAAAGGATCCACAACATTACAAAGTCAGGACAACGCCACACCATATTATGAAGTAAGCCATGTAAATAAGTTATGGGTATAAAAGCTCTTAACTTAATTAAACCCCTAAAGGGGAAAAGTACTAAAGAGCCTTTAAGGGCATGCAGAGAAAAAACCGTCACAGAAGCCCTTTGGGCACCATTATAAAAAATGCTAAAGGCATGACTAAGTAAGCCCTAAGCTCCAGGATCCTCCAAATTTTTCTATGGGCGAACGACGCCTTCTATCATTTGGTCATCAGTTAGAGAAACCCCACCAGTAGGCGGGACCTCCTCACTATCCACTAGTTGGACGTCGCGTACCACCTTGAACAAATTTATTTAACTTAAATCTAACTTTTCATAGAGAAAGACTATCTTCTCCTTTGTTCGCTCGAAGTACTGGTATAAGGTTCCCACTAGGTCATCCTTGTGTGAGAGAGTTCCTCCTCGAGTTTCAGGCTCCCTCAAGAGACCACATAAGGCTTCTTTT